>JAPSGF010000148.1:335840-496716 GCA_035772895.1 Perdix hodgsoniae
CCCCCCCCCCCCCCCCCCCCCCCCCCCAAAAAAAAAAAGCGTTCCTCTCTCCTCCCCCCCTCGGAAGCAGCAGATTGCCGGGGGCGGGCAGCCCCCTCCAGGCAGGGCGTTGGAGGAGCGAGGGGTGTCCGGGTGCGGCACGCGTGCCCTTCGCGGAGGCTGGGGGGGGGGGGGGGGGGGTGAGGAGGGGGCCGTGTCGTAGCACCCCTCGGCCTCCGCAACTGTCGGCGGCCCCGCTCCTCTCCGGTCGCTGGGAGGCGGCGTTGAGAAAGAAATAACAGCTGGGCTGAAGCGGGGGAGGCCGCTGCCGGCAGAGCTTTTCACAATGCCGCTGCTTCTCGGGAGCCCCCGGTTAGGGCAGCGGGGGGAGCCCCTCCCCCCCGATACGGGCAGAGGAGGTGGGCGTTTGTAGATCCGCTCCCAGGAGCCTCCTTCCGAAGTGACCGGAGGTGTCCGAGAGCCGGGCCCCGAGCGAGGGGCCCCTTCCCCCCCTCCTCCTCTAAAGCCGCTCTTCCGCTGCCCGCCTGTGCTGCCGGCTGCAGCCGCCGCCCGTCCCGTCGAGCTCTCCGCTGCTCTGCCCCGCCAGCGGTGCTTGGCCACATCGCTCCCAGCAGGAAGGAGCGGTGCTGAAGTTGGTCTGAGCGCTCCGCACGAGGGGGCTGAGCAGCCCCTTTCTCTCCTTTTTTTTTTTTTCCTTCTTTTTTTTTTCTTTTTTTTTTTTTCCGGGAAAGTGTGAGAGCTGTTTCAAATTAAAATTCCAAAATGGCTCCTCGGTGCTGCCGGCCGCTGGAGGAGGAGGAGGAGGAGGAGGAGGAGGAGGAGGGCTTGTGCTGAATGGATGCGGCAGGAGCTGCCCGTCCTACACTGTGACCCCGAACCCGCTGCTAACAAAGTTTGCGGGAGGCCTTTCTAATGAAACCATTTGTCAGTGTCAGCTACTGATGGCTCCGGGACAGTTTAGTGCTGCCTGGAAGGAGGCAGGTTGGTGGGGGTTTTTGCTTCTGCCTTTCCTCCCATGGTGGTGAGATGGGGAAAGACGTGGGGGACAGGTGTGAAGGGTGCCATCCCTCCTCAGCCTTGCTTCGGTTTAGGTGAGGAGTGACCCTGTGCTTCTGTCCTGTCCAAAAAAATAAAGTAGTGATAAGTTAGAGGTGAGAATGGCTCTTTGGGAAAACATACAGCCTTTTTCCCTGCTTGATGTTGTTATTGTATGGGGTTTTTTTATGGCCTGGGCTGGGTATTTGCTTCTTGTTCATAGTTTGTCTTTTCAGGCTCAGATGCTTCTGTGCTTTTCTGCCCAGGTGGCATAATGACGCCTGGCTAGGCTGCCCCAGCCTGGCACCTCATGGAGCTAAATGCACTAAGATTGTCTCTCGCCATTTGTTTTGTTGTTACGTTCCCCACACTTGAGATCTGGTTGGTATTTGTCAGGCTTGGTAAGAAACTCTTTGCTTGGGATTTGTTTGCTCAGTAAGAGCCTGGGGGAAGCCTTCCTTAGGGCACTTTTTGGGTAGTTGAAAGCATGTGCACGTGTGTTCAGGTGGGAGGACGTCCGTGCAGAAGAGTAAAACACGTTTCTCTCTGCCTTTTCCCTTTCCCAGGTGGCTTTAACAAGTTTCAGACTGAATATTCAGAGCACTGCGAGACAAACCTTGACAGCTCCTCACCCAACAACTCTCCCCCTGTGTCTGTCCTTGGCCTGGGAGGGCTGCGGATAAGCTCCGACTGCTCGGATGGTGAATCTGACCGGGAACCCAGCAGCGCAACAGAGTCAGACGGGAGCCCCATTCCCAGCAATCAGCCTGCCTTTCCAGTCCAGATCCTTCCGTACCTGTACCTGGGCTGTGCCAAAGATTCTACCAACTTGGACATCCTGGGCAAATATGGCATTAAATACATCCTAAATGTGACTCCCAACCTGCCAAACATGTTTGAGCACGACGGAGAGTTCAAGTACAAGCAGATCCCCATCTCAGATCACTGGAGCCAGAATCTTTCTCAGTTCTTTCCCGAGGCCATTGCTTTTATTGGTAGGTAGCTGGCAGAATGTCTCTTCTCATGCTTACCACTTGGGAATGTGGCAGGCAGCTTCCAGTGCTGCGGATGGTCTCTGACCTTACCCCTCTGGGCCATGGCATCATTGCTAGCTTAGCAGCTGGATGGCACCCTGCTGGAGTGATGCCTTTGGTGCATGTTTGCTGGAATGGATTCAGGGAGTCCTCCCTGTCTGGAACTCCAGCACTTCAGCCAGGTCTCCTGTCAGCCCTGCTAGGGGCAAGCAGCAGCAGGGCTGCTTCTTTCAGTGGGGACCCGCTGTAGTGTGAAATCACTGAGCTGAGGCAATGTGGAACTTTGGGCACCTGGTTTGCTTGCAGGAAGGAGTGCTGCTGGGGGCTCTGTTACTGTGAGTGGTGCCAGCAATTTCCCGAATGTGCTGAGAATCTCAGGTGGGGGAGCAGGGTTCTCAGCAGGAGACTTGCTAGTCTAGTTGTGGTCCTGCTGGAAGTCTCCCTAGTGTAACTAACTCCTTGTATGCTTACTTTTCCAAAGGTAAATGTCAGTGCAATGAGTGATAATAATTACACTTCAGAGCTCTGCTGGGAAAAGCGCTCTGCAAGACGGCCTCTGAGCAGCCTGGGCTGGGTGTTGAGATGGGCACAAGGGCAGGTGCTGTTAGCATTAATTTTGTAATTTGCTTCTTTTTCTTCTGGAAGTGTCTGTTGGGCTGAAAGGAGATGCTTGCTTCTAGT
This sequence comes from Perdix hodgsoniae, assembly GCA_035772895.1. Lineage (NCBI taxonomy): Eukaryota > Metazoa > Chordata > Aves > Galliformes > Phasianidae > Perdix > Perdix hodgsoniae. Next base: position 338,591 of record JAPSGF010000148.1, read on the forward strand.
GTGAGCTGCATGGAGTGTTGGTGATGGTCATTAGCCTCATCATACTTGGGAAATTGGCACAGATCATCATTAACACTAACTATTAAAAGCTTGATGGTTTTTTCATCTGGTTGAAAGTATAGTGGCTAGGTATGGGGCACCTTTGCTTGTCAGGGACCTTGTTTGATCCTCTGTCTGCACTTCCCACGCAGAACCCATTATTGAACATCATGGGTGGCTCACAGGGTCCCTGCTGGCACGTGGCTTTTGCAAGCTGTCTGATCCAGTCAGGCAGTGTCCCTGTGAACACCAGTGCTCATGCTTTCCATTTAATGGCAGGAAATGAAAGATTACCTCACTCTAAAAATCAAACACCAAGAAATGCAGCACAGGCCAGACAAAAAGCAAAATTGTCTTGCAAGAATATGGCGTAGGGAGAGAGTGGCAGGAGGGCTGGATGTGCTGGGTGGTGGTTGCCCACAGCACTGGAAATCCCTGCTTGGTTTTAGAGGCTGGGACAGGGCCCTGTTGTGGCTTGGGTCTGGATTTCACTTTGCTTGCAGCCTCTTTGCATTCCCCCACATTGATGGTGCCGGAGTGTCTCTACTGGCTTCGCCTGGGGACCCTCTTTCTCTTGCCACCTTCTCCTTCCCTGCCAAACTCTGTCCAGCAATGGACTGGAAATGTAGCTGCCCAGGAGTAAGTGGAGCTGTGTACTTGTGTGTGCTCAGTGTGCTCAGCAGTGTGTCCCTCTTTTAGCATCAAGATGTCAATTCATAAAGAGGTCATGCTGTTCTGGCTGTGAGAGAGACAATGAGCATGTGTGTGCTTTTCAATCAGTGGCCAAGGAGGGGAAATGTTGTTTCTGTTCTTTTGCAATTTTTTGGTACAGCCTGCATTCCTACTCCCCGCTGCCATTCGTTCCGAGAAAATCTTCTCCAACGCAAGCATTTGTTTGTAGTGAAGTGCACTTCTTTCAGTCCTAAAAAGGATTTCACAACAAGGGAAGTTCCTGCACTTCAGGCTTGGCTTCACTTGGCTTTGACTACATTCAAATAACTTTCTAGTGGAAGGATGGGAATAGCAAAGGAGCTGTTTGCATGGTGTTGGGCCATGCTCCTGTGTTGTGTGCAGCCAGGTGCTTGAAGGTTGTGCTATGCCCAGCATCTCCCTGGAGCTGTTGTCTCCAGCCCTGTCTGCCTTTAGATGGTACTGATGCTCTCTGGGAAAGGGATGTGTGCCAAGCTTGATCAGCCCTCCTTTAATGTCTGAGATGCATGGTCTTGCTGTGTCAGATGGGTCTGTGCCACGTTGCTGCATAGTGGGAATGTCTCAGTAGCTCTTTCAGAAAGGATGAGGTGTCAAAGGGATTTGAGGTGGTGTCAGTGGGAGCAGAGGATCAGCTCTGGCAGTCATCCTGGTCCTCTGAGTATGCAGCTGTCACCTGGCGCTGCTCCAAAGCTTTTCTTTCTTGGTGCAGAATAATAGACTCCCCCTTCCCCTTGTCTTGTTTCAGATGAGGCCCGTTCCAAGAAGTGTGGGATCCTTGTTCACTGCCTCGCTGGCATCAGCCGGTCCGTAACAGTCACAGTCGCCTACTTGATGCAGAAACTCAACTTGTCCCTTAATGATGCCTATGACTTTGTGAAAAGGAAAAAATCCAACATCTCCCCAAACTTTAACTTCATGGGCCAGCTGCTGGACTTTGAGAGAACTCTGGGACTCAACAGCCCATGCGACAACCGCTCACCCAGTGAACAGCTCTACTTTACCACCCCCACCAACCACAACCTGTTTCAGCTGAACACGCTGGAGTCCACATGAAGAAGACGCCATCTGGTTGGAAACTTGGGCATCAAATTGCTTCTCTTGAGCATTTCAACTCTTACAAAAATCTGTCTCGCCAGGCAGCTCTGGAAGGACTAGCTTCTCTGGGCAGAGGTGCCACGTTGCTGCTTTAAGAAGGCTAATGCCATTCATTAGTATCCCAATGAAAGTGGTTTGAATAGGTAGCCTTTTTTACAGGGCTTATCTAACACGGGCGATGTTAAAGCATTTTGAATGCAGCTGTTACCAGCAATAACTCCTTTCCTGGGTGCATTGGGACCATCAGAGCACGTACACGTGTGAAGAGCTTACCAGGGGTTGGCTTGCTGTGGAAAGTGAGGAGATTTATGCACTTGGAAACCTTGAACAAAAAGCGTTGGGCCAAGACTGTTTTAAAACCCAAGTTTACTTTTTAGATTTAAAGAAAAAAAAATAGATCTTACACAAGCTTTGGGTTCAAACTCTTTTTAAATATGTAAGTTCCTGACTGTTTGTACAGACGATGTTGCAAAACCGATATTTTATTCTGTTTCTTGTTTGATCATTATTTTTTTAATCAAATGTTTATATTGACCAAATGCATTTTGCACACTTTGTGAAGCCTTGGTATGTCCTGGCATATTACTGGGTACTCCATAGAGAGATACATGCTGCTGCTGTTGTTGTTAGCATCTGGTAGGAAGCTTTGTATGTGTGGAAGGCCAATTGGGCTTAAGCGCAACCCCTTCACCACTCCTGCATTTGCAATCACAAACTCTGCACTGATTCAGCCAAGGTGACTAAGCTGCAAGCTTGTTTTAATGCCACCCCTGCCAAAACACTGCTATTGCCCAGAGAGAAAACTCTTTGTAGCCTCCAGAGTTGGTAGAAGCATGTCTGAGCCCAGCTTCACTTTCTGCTGCCTGTTGACTGACTTAAAGTCATCCAGCTGGCCTGAAATCATTCCAGCTTCCTGAGAACAGAAAGGAGACGTGATGTTGGCATTCCTGGTGCACGGTTGAGTCTTTCTCACATGTGCACATGTTTGGGGGTTGGATGACATGGCTTGAACCTAGGGCAGAGCGAGGGTTGCACAGCAGAATGGGACTGAATTGGCACGCATTGAGTGTGCAAGAGGAGTGGGGAGATATGGAAGTGATGACAAGAGTTGTAACAGAATTTTATATATATATATATATACACATGAATATATATATTAACTGGCAAATTCTGAGATGACTGGAGCTTTCAACAGAGGTTCTGATTTTTATTTTTTTTCTTCCTCTTTCAAATAACTTTATGCTGTGCCTTCTATTCTGAGAAGACTTGTTTATATTTTTGGCTAGTGTTTGGCAAACACCTTATACTGAGCCGGGAGGGGGAGGAAGTGGTAATAATCTCTGGGAGGAGAGCAGAACGGATTTGGAGATTTTTTTTTATTGGCTGCAATGTAGTCCTTCCTTTCTTCCCCCCTCCCTGGCTACTTTAACTCTCATGTAACTGAAAAAAAGCCACGGATTTTTTTCTAAGTATCCAATTTTTTTGTACATTTTTTTCAAGAAAAATAAAAATTAAAAAAAAAACCCTCCATCTGGAGGAATGTTTGATGCTGTCACATCCTGAAAAAGTTCTTTTTGTTAAAAGATGTTACCAGAATGTTGGAATGAGCTTCTTTTCTTGTTTTCTGGTTGTTGTTGTTGTTTTTTTTTTGCCTGTTCATTAGGTTTTGTTAGTAACAATGTTGGGATCATGGGTCATTAGGGGAGAGCATGAGTGTAAGTACAGTTGCGAGTGAGCAAACTGAGAATATCTGAATTTCATCTTACCTCATTGAGGAATTTACTTTTTCAGGGATTTTTTTGACAGTGCATCTGTATTGCATTACAGCTAAGCTGGTTTGTAAAGGCTTCCTGTGCTGTTAGTTGTCTTTCTTCTTTAAAAGAAAAAAAAAAGGATCTTCTGATTAGTACAAATGGAGCTTGTTAGTGAGGAATGGTTCTGCCTTCTGAGTTATGAAGGAAAACCAGTGACCCTATATATACTGATCCAATATTGGGACTTTGTTTATATTACAAATAAATATTATTTTTTCTTTAAAATTGATGTTTGTCAGATGCTTGTGTAGCCTCTGCCCATATAAGGGCGTGCTGTTCTCCTATCTGTGTTTTTTAGTGGTTGATTAGTATTCTTTTGAGACCATGAAGAGCACTTGCTGGGAGATGTTCAAATGTGGTGTTTGGTTTCATGCACAGTTTAATTTTTAAGACCTGTAGTAAAATGGAGATGGATACGTGGGAGGATGAGGAGAGGGATGGGGTATTGGATAAAGTAAGGGAACAGAGAACAGCTTGAGAATGGGACTGGCTTTGGCCCCAACCATTCCTCTGTGCCAAAAATAAATAGATAAAGACTTTTGCTGTAAGCGTGGCCTGCGAAGGCATGGCGAAGCTTTGCTCACAACTGCTGTGGTAGCAGATTTTCTTTTGTAGAAAAGCAAATAGTCATGGCCTTGCAGGCAACTGATGACTTCTGGGTCCTGTTCACAGCAGGGCTGGACTTAGGTGACTCTGCCAGTGTTCAGGATGCTTCTTTTTTCCTGAGTGCTGGTGCAAGTGGGCTATTAAGAATGGTTAGGAAAGGTTATTAACAGCTTGCCATTTGCATCTCACCAGGCAGGCAAGAACTGGCTGGTGCTAGCTGTGGGGCTGGATGCAGAGTCCTTTGTCCTAGCTCAGGAAAAAAAAATATTCCCTTCCATCATTCCCTTTTCTGATCTAAACAGCAAGAAATTAAATTACTGTCTATTCAATTGTTCAGTTCCTCTGCTTTGTGAGTATTTGTTCTTCTAATCCTAGGGCCTGAGCCCAAAAGATCTCTAGTTTTATTTCAGAAGGAGCTGGGGCCATTGCAGGGTGGGGTAGGTGGTCAAAAGCAAAAGCAGGAGCTTGGAGAGTGTGCACAGTGAAAATTTGTTTACTGTATGATGGGAATCTATATATTGATTAGAAGCTTGTTTGTGGCTCAGCAAATGAGAATAGCTACCTGTTATTTGGGGAAAAGAAGACCTTTAGGTTTTCTCCTGTAATTACATGGTAAAGCAGCACCTGAGAAAGGAATAGAGGAATGTTGGAGGCTTGTTGTGCACTTGTAAATGTTTGTCAGGTGTATGGTTATATTTGTTTCCCCCTAATTTCTTACAATTTTCTGCTAAGGGTATTTGCAGTCAGAACAAGCTCTGTGAGCATGGTTGAGCAGTAGCTGAGCTGTGGCTGGCTGGAAGACAACAGCTGATATTTGCAATGGCCTTGGTCAAAAAACTAGCATGCAGGCAGCTCTTGCATGGTACCTCATCCCAGGAGTTGCGAGTCTTGAGTATCCCACTGCTGCTCCACTTAAAAGCCCTGTTGCCAAAGGAAGGAGATGGCTTGTCTGAAAAGCTATCTGCGAAGTGATCTTTCCTAGGTGGCCTGAAGGAGCATTTTCCAAGCCTTCTGCCCTCAGTGGCGGTGAGCAGCATGCCTGCCTGGTCCTCAGCCATCACTTTTATCCATCTTGGCTTCCTTACTCGGGATTTTTCCTTGGAAACCCCATGTCTTGTCAGAGTAATTCAGTGAGGAAGTAAGAGCTGACATCAGGAAAGGGTCAATGCTGGAAAAAGCCTTACACGAGAGAATAGAGTGTGGGGTTTGTCTACGCTCCCTTGCAGAGGTGGGCATAAGCACTAGCTAATCGTAGGAGCAAGGGCTGAGTGAGAAAGCTGGTTATGTTCAGATTGGTGGAATTTGGCAAGAAGATACTGCTTCCCACACGCAGCAGAGTGAAGCTTCTTGGTTAACCCATTGATTGCAGAGCAAGATGCTGTGTGGTGCTTTGCTCTACAAAACCAGGTAGTCTCCTGCTCTGGCTGCAAAATCTGTTATTAGGTTTTCATGCGTGGTGCCACAAGCCCTTAGCAAATAGAATTTCTTTTTTTTTTCTCATTGGACCTCTTTGACTTCTCTCTTGAGCAGCTAGAAGGACTGAAGGCTGGTGCTTTCAAAAAGCTTCTCCCTCCTTTTCCATTAAGGGCAAAAGTTTAAGTAGCTACTTTTGAATGCTTCCCACAGTCTTTTGCATAGCCCATCCTAGTCTGCCTCCGTTGGCAGAGCTGCCTGCTCACTCTAGCCAGAGAGGGAAGGGCCCAGAGCGAGTACATCCTGAGCATGAGGATAACTACATGTAAAGCAGGAGAGTAAATAGAGCATGTTCCTGTGCAGGGCAGCAAGGCTTATTTATGCTTCCACTGGCAGAGCATAGGCAGGGGAGCTGTGCTCTGAACAACTGCGGAATGAAGATGGGAAGGACTCTTTGCAGCACTAGAATCCCAGACGAGTAGCACATAAGCTTAGGGCTTCAGAGTTAGCTGTAGCTTTCTTTCCCTCTCTTGACTTTTATTCCTCTTCTCGGTGCTTACTTCTTGGTGTGGCATCAAATGCAATTCAGGCGTGATGCAAGTCAGACTTCACATCTCTGAACTTGCCTCCTGTTGTGCCACCCGAAGATGCAAACAGGGAAACACTCTTCCTGCTACCATCTGAATGCGGAGGCCGATGTCTCCAAAACAGACAGGTTACTTTTAATGGTTGTTTTCATTTTCTATCCTTGGTGTGAGAAAATCAGGCTACGTGTAGAATTGTAACATCACGTAAATAGTTTGTTTCAATAACACATCCTTATATTTACAACTGATTGTCTCAGTCTGTGACAGTTATGTTCTGGGCTGCTTAGGAAATATGTGGAAGTGGGATTTCTTCTGGGCATCAAGCCAAATGACCCTGTGCCTTCTCAAATATTTCTAATAGTGCTTTGGATCTGAATGCTTGGTTGGTTGAACTTCATGGGATAGGGAAGGGAGGTAAAACATCCAGAAGGGTGAGAGAGTCAGAAGCAGCCTATGTGCCCTGTTTGTCCCCTCCTTCAGCAATGATCTCCCTCAGCCTGGGAAGGGGCAACCATTTTGTACACACCCCTCCCTGTCATGGCTGTCACCCCCCGTGATTCTGGAATGGTGGGACAAGGGCCTCTTTCTGAGCTGGGAGGGATTGGAGCAAGGTGGAAGTATCTTGATAAGCACTGTCTCCTTTTAGTAATCTGGCTGTGGCTCTGCTTTCACTCTTTCCCTCTTCAAAACACCTCAAGGATCTGCTCTGATCCCCATGCATGTTTTGCTGCCTAGGGTAACATGTGGAGGAACCTTGTCTGATGGCCTGGGAAGGCCTGCTAGGCCTGCTGGTGACTGCTGCAGTGGCTAGAAATGCACAGCTGAGTCTTGCAAAGGAAGTGTGGGAGAACTTGTCCAGAAGTTGCTCTTCAGCAGCTGGCAGCAGCTGAGCACCTTTGCCTGTGGTGACTGTGGCAGATGTTGGCAGCCATGACGGCGCTGGCTGGAGCAGTTAGAAATGAAGAGCTACTTGTAGTGGATCTGTGTGAGTTAGTTGTGCCTCTGGGCTCCCCTGCTCAACTGTGTCTTGATTATATCATTGGGTTGGGAACTCAGGACGGAAGCTGTGGTTTCACTTTGATGGCACAGTCAGTGGTGGTGATTAATTATTGGTTGGGAATTAATCACAGGGCAGGTGCAGACACCCAGACTGCTGACACTCAGCCTGTGTGGTCAGCTTGGACCCACCTTACACCGTTTGGTGGGGCCCCCATCTCCACATGGTGTAAGGTGAGATCACCAACGCTCCCTATTCAGTCTTTCTATTCTGCTGTGGTTGTTGGTGGTCGTTGTTAAAACTGCACATGCTTTCCATTATCCTTTTTTGCTTCTTTTGCTGCTTTTTGTTCCTCTAAATAATTGGGATTTCAACTATTCTCACATGGCAGCTGTTCCTACAAATCTGGGGTCCTTCTGCAGGAGGCTGGAGTCTGGGCTTTCCCTTAAATATCAGAGCCTGTTGGAAATGGAGACCAAATGCGCTAAGGGAAGATGGCTGCTTTGTGGCATGAGGAATCCAAAAACATGTAAGGCCTTAAAATAGCTGGTAAGGGAACCAATTCAGAGTGGAAGAAGAAGAATCCAGACAGTCTTTTCCTACTTTTTTTTTTCCCCCTGGAGAAACATCTGGCTTATGTAAAGTCATTTGCTGGGGTTTCTCACTGCTTTTTGGTAGCAACACAAATTTCTGCATTCAGACACTGTACTTCTCATCTTCAGTATCTGCCTCAAGGGCAAACTTCATAATTTGGAGTTCTGCTTTTATAAAGTTCAGTCTTTGTTTCTGGATGTATTGTCTTTTTTTATTTTCCTCTTCTTTTCTTGTAAGGAGAGCTGTAGTTCGGCTTGGGGTTTTGTCTTGTTCTTGTTTTTCTTTCTTTCTTCCTCCTGGGAAATGAGTTGTGATAAACCCTGTACAAAATGGAAGAGACCATATTGGTGCGTTGGTGAGACCCTGGTTACTGATCCAGTGTTCATGAAAGTCTTGTGCTAGCAAGAAACAGAGGTCTAAGGTTGAACTGCAGATGAGACACCTTAGCAAGACAGCATTTTTCTGTGTGGGAGATTTTCAAGGGGGAGAGATGCTTGTGGCCTCTCTTGTGGCATTTGTTCCTGCCTCCCTCAGATGTGTCCAATTCAGAGCCACATCATTTGGCTGCTCCTCTCCAGTGGTGCAGTTTGGTTCTTGCTCTAAAATTCTCTCTTTCCTTTACCTGAATGGGTGATATCCTGCTGCTTGGAACAGGCAGCAGTTGTTGAAGGGTTGCTCCCGAAAGCCAAAGATTCTTTTAAAGCTGTTCAAAGCAGGATGCTGGATGTGAGTTTGAAGGGATTCTGGCTGTTTGTCCAAAGAAAGTTGTCATCCGCTCAAACAGCACAATGATTAGCCCCGCTGTCCATTCTGTCTGTCCTTTTCACCGTTCATCACCTTCCTTTTGCTCCTATCTAGGCTGTTGCCTTCAAGTGACCTTACATTAGAGGTTCACGCAGCCATGTCTTGGCCATTTGTCCATTTGGCAGAAAGCTGAGAGAGACGTTTGGGTAAGGTGATTTATTTATTTATTAAACAAGAATTTTCACTATTAATTTGTTCCCCAAATAGCTTTCTCTCTCACTGGACAATTTCTTCCTGCTAGAGGACAGTCCAAGCCTGTTCTGACAGGCAGCTTATCTGCCTCACAGCTCTGACTGCTTCCTCTGTGTCTCCTTTGTGTGGGAGGTGTTTTCTCTTTCAAAACTTTTGCTGACTTCAGTGGGTGCTAGCTTGTGCCCAAACATGCACTGATAGTGCAGTTCAGTGCTGAAATTTGCTGCTGATTTTTATTTATGTTGCTGTAGCACGTTTTTCGTTGCAAAGGGAATGACTGAAGATGGTTTGGGGAGGGGTGCAGTGTTGCTGCATGTTAGTAAAGGAGTGGTTCTCCACTGACCCAGGTATGCTTGGTGGGTCCTGCAGCACAGTTGAGAGGTGTCAGGGCAATAGGGGTGCGAATAAGCTGCCAAACTGTTCTGCACAAAAGCTGTCTGAAAAAGCACAAAGCAGACAACTTTCTTTCCTTTCTTGAGTTGGCAGCTGCTGAGGGTGTTCTAGAGAAATTCCTGGTCTAGCTTTAAATCTTGTAGAAGTGGAGAGAAGTGCATGTGCATACATGTAGCAGGATTTACAGATGTCAGTATTCTTAATAAAACAAATCTGGTCATGTTTGAAGCTGCTGTCTGCCAGTGTGCAGTTCTTCATACAGTTAGTGCTACCACTGAGAGAGAATTTCCAGAACAGGACAGGACCACCACTGCCTGTCTGTGGCTTAAACCAGTAGCCAGGAAATGCCCAACCTGTTGTCTCTTGATGCTTCTCCTAGAGCAGCAGTATCAGTCTGGTGCACACAGCCTTATTCCATAGACTGGACTAGCTGGGCCCCTTCTGTATGGGAAAGCACTTCTTGGTTGTACATGGCACACCAGGGAAGCTCCTGATGTTCATGCCAGCCTTTGGTTAACAAGAGCAGTGACCACTCTGATCCTGAATGAAAGGCCCGGTGCATTAAATGGGGAACACTGTTGCTTGGTGAGGGACCGGTGTTGCAGTAGATGGCCAAGCACCACACAGTTGTTTGCTTACTTTCTCCCTTCCCTGTAGAATGGAGAGAGAATTGAAAAACAAAACAAACAAACAAACAAAAAAACCAAAGTAGAACTCATGGGTTGAGATAAAACTACTCACTAAGATAGAGAAAAGGAAGAAGGGAGAGGAAAAAAAAGATAATAGGTATACATACATATTTATATATATTTGTTATATGACAAATGATGTACAAGCAGCGTACCACCTGTTGACCAATGTTGAGTATAACCTTGTAAGCGGCTGAGAAGAGCCCAATGAACCACAACCCCTTTCAAAACTTTCATTCTGTGTGGTATGGAATATCCCTTTGTCCAGTTTAAGTTAGCTGTCCTGATTTTTTTGTCCCTTCCCAGCTCTTTGTGTCCCCCCACTGGTATGACAGTAGGAGAAACAGAAAACTGAAATGCCCTTGGCTCTGTGCAGCACTGGTCAGCAACAACTAGAAACATTGGTGTGTTACCAGCATTGTTTCTCTCTTAAAACTAAAACACAGCATCATACCTGATGCTATGAAGAAAAACAGTTCTGTCCCATCTGAAACTGAAACAGCTGGGATGGCGCTGCCTCACCTGGAAAATGGTGGCCGTCCTAGCTAATGTTAATTGGCCATCAGTAGATGAAGATGTATGCAGGAGCATTCTTCTTGCCTCAGTGTTAGAAATCAAGCTTTGGTGTCTGACAGACTCTGTCCAGTGTAACTCCCAGATGCTGCTACTCTCAAATAACTATGACAGAAACTCTAGATGAGCGTTAGTCATCTTCAGTCTCCAAAAATTCTGTGAAGATGCATTTGGTTTTGTTTCAGGAGATCTTCACTTTTCTCCAAAGTTGGGATGCTTTTTTTATTGGCTTTGTAATGCCACTATGCATCCAATGCAACTGCCTGTGCAGTAGAAGCCCAAGGATGTTTGTAGGTCAGGCATGGCAAATGCTCATTAGGACTCACAGGTAGTATTTAATTGCATTCCAACAGCAGCGAAAGCAGTAGCAAGGTTAATAAACAAATTACATATAAGCTACATTACTAAGCTGACAAATGCCACCCACTCATTACCTGTCTTAAACCACTCATTGCTAGCCAGTCTTTGTGAGAACTGATCTTATTTCTCAGTGTCCAGCTTGTTCACTTACTATCATTACATTACATGAAGTAATCAGCTCTTCTTTGTGAAGCAAGAGGAAGATGCTTTTCCTTGGGGTTGTTTTCTGGGCGCTGAAATGTGAGTAGCTCTGGGCTGAGGACTCTGAAGGACAGAAAAGCATGATGTGGCTGGGAGGTGAAGACTCCATACGAACAATGGGAGTGGGATGTGGGCGTCAGGATGGCATACTGTCACTAGGGGGGAAAAGACTGTTCATCTCTGTGGTATTGAGGAATAGTACTTAGAAAAAGAATGTTGGGAAGAGGCACGTTGTTTTTTCTTTTCTTTCCTCTGGATAATTTCCAGGACCTGGGAGCAAGCAGGGTTGCTGTATGATGACAGCTCACCCTGTGGCCACTCCAAGCCCAGGGTGTTGCAGGTAGTGTTTCTGTGGAGACCTGTAGGTTTCTCCTGCAGAGAGGAGGGGGGAAAAAAAGGGATTAGCTGAACTCTGCTATTTTCTTGCAGTAGCTTGAGTTCAGGAGAGTTGAGGATGCTCAACCTGAGAAGAGTAGTCTCAGTGCCTGGCTGCTGCCACCACGTTGTGACAAATACTGTCACTGCGCTGTGCCCTGGGTGCTGTTTTTCTCCTTCTTCGCCGGCACAGGTACCCTCACTGGGACCCTTCATGTGTGATGTAGCCGAGTCCTGCAAGCTGAGGAGTGAGAGTAGGTTGAGAAAACACTCCAGGATTCAGCCACCCATGGCAAGCCAGAATTCCTTTTATGCTCTTAGGATTTTGAGATATCATGTGTCTCTAATGGGTAAATAATAAACTGAAAGAAGGGAAATAAAGATTGAAAGGTGTAGAGCCAGCTTTACAGATGGAAAATTGACATCAGTCAGCAGTGACAAGGGCCTCTCAAAGGCCAGAGTTGTTGAGTAGGTCTGATTGTGATGAAGAGGAGTAAAAGGCAGCTGAAGTACATTGCTTGCTAATCAGAGCAGCAAGAAAACAAAAGCTACAGTGATCAACAGTAGTAAGTCCTTATAATGCAGAGTGGTGGGGTTGTGGCGTAGGATGCTGAGAAAAGCAATCCAGGGGGGAGAGCTTAAGCCCGCTGCACTTGGTCTTAGATTAAACAGGATGATGTCACTTGGTGATAAGATCTCAGAAGCAAAATGAACTGAGCTATAGGAACAAGGTTTGGGTAGCAGCAAAACCCAAAACCATCAGACAGTTAATTCACAAGAAAACAATTCACCCTCAGAACAAACTGTATAAATGCACTGTGTAAATTTGTAGTGAACAAAAGTTTATGCGGTTAGGGGAAGACTGGAATAACTAATAAAAAGAAAATCCATTGAGGGCTATGAATTACCAGTGCACAGTCCCTGGTTGAGAAAGTCCTGGAGCTGCAAATAGCTGGAGCCTGGTAGAAAGTTTGTTACCTAACAGCCACACTGTTATTCCATTCTTGCTTTCCTAGGTGCTACTATCAGTTACTGTTGGAGATGGAGCAGGATGAAGCTTGATCCAGTTTAGTGGCTCTGATTCTCTTCTGCTCTTGTGAGCAACCTGGTCTAGCTGTAGTTGTCCTCTTCATTGCATGGGAGTTGGACTAGATGACCTTTAGAGGTCCCTTCCAACTCAAAGCATTCTATGACTTCAAGAAGATTCTGTCCTGGAATAAGCTATGGTAGTTCACTGTGGCTGCATGTTTGTGAGGAGGTTTTAAGGAGGTTGCAGTTTGTCCTCTCTCTCTGTTTGGAGAAGAAAGATGCCCAAGTTTATGCCTGGAGGAAGAAAACTCTTGAGGTTATTGTACATCTGTTGTCAAAAGGACATTGAAATGTATGGACGATGTACTGTAGGACAAACAAAGCAGGGAGAGCTTTTGCTCAACAAGCATCCTGAAGTTCTTGTTCCTCACCACCACTGGCTACTGAAATGAACAGCTTCCTTAGGTGATAGAAAGCCACTGCCCTGGTCACTGAAACTGCCTCTTGTTTTTCTGAGTAACGCTGGGGCAAGGCACCATTTCCAAAAGTGTTTCCTTTGTTTGACCTGTCATCTCTCATTGCTGTGTAAGTATTGTGCTTCTGCTTAAGGAGAAGAGGGTGGCATGGAAATAGCTAGGTGGGCCAGAGCACCTTGCCATTTCTTCAAAGCCCCTATGTGCTACTTTAACCCATGCTACAGTGGGATGAGACACTGTGTGGGAGAGCAAGAGTAAGACGGTTTCCTAATGTTCCTGTTGATCAGATGGGCCTGCTGAGTCTCCTGATCTCCTGTGGTGATATGTCACAATGAGGACTCTCTCTTAATCCTCATAATCCTTTGTTGGTGCTTCCTACCCACATACACTAGTTATTTCCTATCAACAGGGAGTAACCTATGTGGAAGATAGGATCAGATTCCCAGGAACCAGGCTGTGGTAAGAGTGAAGGAAGAATGAGGAAACCGTCCTAATTTTAGGCTAATCTTATAAGTATGTGGCTGGATACAGATAATATGAAGGAAAATGTTAGGAGATCTTTAGCATTTGGTGAGGGAAAGATCATCTTCTGCTAAGAGTAGCCTTAATTGTAACTTCAGATGTGCCAGGGCTGCTGTTTGATCTCAGCTTCAGCAGAGAGGAAGGGGCAGATTTTGCTTTGTGTCTCTGGAGGAGTAGCCTGAAAAAAAAAAAACCAGGACAAAGAGGCTTCAAAAGCTTTATTTCATGTCATTCTTGTACTGATTGAAACTATAGTGCATAGATGGAGTGCTTTTTGATTTCTCAGCTTGGTTTTGGTTAAAGTGCTACATGAAGAGGAGAAAAAGGTCTATGTGTTTTTTTTTTTCTGAAATAGACATGCTAGTGGGATTTATTGTTTGACATTTAACGTTGCAAGGATGTTGCTGAATATACGAAGATGACAAGTCTTTTCTTCTTAGCATAAGTGGGTTGGCAGAGGTCTGGAGTTGTTCCTTTCTCCTACATAAACCTGGAACTGGAGCCAGTCGCAGTCAGACTCTCAGCCTTCTTGCTTACATTTCTGGTGGGCTGGGTGGAGTGTGCTGGAACTGTTTGTGGTGGGAAATTCTCTCCAGACGGTTGCTTTTATAACCCTTTTTGGACTATCCATAAAAATTAGGGTTTACCTGAATCACAGCACCATACACAAAGCCTGCAGTTGCCCCTGTGTTGTTTGCAAGCAAGGTGAGAGCATGTGCGTGTTTGTGAGAAATTAATTACCTTTACAGAAGTGTGTGAGGCTTATTACCCATATGTTCATGTGAAGCTGTTGTTCTAGTGCTATCTGGTAACCATACACATGAATACAATGCAACAAGGCATGGACCCTGGTTGTTCATCTCCACCCTGAAGGCAGTGTTGCAAGTTCCCAGAAAATTCCATCATGTCCTTGCAGGTTTGGACTTGTTTGGCTTTTTGCTATCTACCCTCTTTGGAGGTACTTAGTTGTATTGGTGCTTGCTGTTTTATTTATTGCCCAGCTCTGAGCTGGTTGCTGCTTGTTCTTTCAGAAGCTTTATAGGCTTTATCTTGAGCCAAGTTAGTGAAGCGGAGATGGTGTACAGAACCCCTGCTGTTTCTTAGAAGGTTTCTTTCTCTTTGAGTTAGTCCCATGAGAACAGATCACACCAGGCTTGACCTAAGAATAGTAGTAGTTCCCCATCCCAAGTGTGCATTAGGATGAGACCTTTCAGCCTATCCATATTTTCATTTCCCACTTCTATTTCTGGCCCTCCCAAGATGGTTGAAAGTCAGCAGAAGCGTCGTGCCGTATGGCCTTCCGTAACATACCCAAGAGGTTTTCTTTGCTATTTTCTTGTCATTGTAGCAGGCTATGTCTACTTTATTATAAATAGTATATCTGTGTTCTTATGAACAGTGCACAGTTCAGCTCTGGCGGCTATTTTTTTTTAAGTTTCTTTATTTTTTAATAAAATGAAAGGTGTGTTTGGTCAGTGTTTGAAGCTGAACTTTATCAGAGAGCGAGATTGTCTCAAAGGGCACATACAAAAGTCTGATAAAGAGACATGACCAGATTTTTCTTGAAGTTGAATATCTGGTGGCAACCTTATACATTCCATTTGAGAATTCCCAGGTAATGTATATTATGTAAACAGAAAATTAAGTCTCAAATATACAAAAAAGAAGAGATTTTTTTTTTGCAGTCTTGAAACCTGCTCTCAAATTCCTTTATCAAAATGGAAAGCAAGGCTACGTATTTTTTTGCCGTTTACAGGACTGTTTAGCCAATGTATCAAAATGCATAAAATTATTTGTTATAACTTGAGCTAGCCCTGCACTGTGCCCTAGTTTTAGCCTAGACAGTTGTAGTAGCACACCTCTGGCTGCTGCTGAGTGATGAGTGCACGCAAGGGCTGAGCTGGGCTGCTGGACAGGGAAAAGCCGCTGCAGTGCTGACAGGGGGCTGCTGCTGGAGTTAAAGAGGAGTTTCAGTCCTGCCTGGGTGGCACTGAGATCTGGGAATGCTGACTCTGATGCTCCATGGTCTCTAGTGAAGTATTCTGCCTGGTCTCTGGGACTGCTGAATTTTGCTCCCTTCCATGTCTTCTCCTCCTTGGCAGATGTTCCACTCTCTCAGTCAGGTTGAATCCCATCTTTGACTGCTAGATTTTTTTGGTGAATCCTGCTGTAACATGGATGTTTGAGTGTTGCTTCTTTGTGATCCAGCTACCACTGTGCGATATTTCTACCTTCTCAGATCAGCAGAGGCCCTGCAATTAAGAAGCTCTAGCCCCTTTTGGCCTAGGATGCTGTTAAAGCCTTATGGGGAAACGTGCCAATGGGGTGAGAATTGGCTTGCTGGGAAGATGTGTGTTGCTGGGATCTGATCTGCTACACGGAGGAGAGTCCCTGTGCTGCAAGCTGGCTGTGCTAAGCCCAGGCATGGATGGAAGGAAATGTCCAATCTGTGTAGGCTGTGAGTATACCCTGGGCTGAGCCACCAACAGAAAGCTAGAAGAAATCAACAGAGCTTCTAACAAGCCATCTTTCACTGGAACCTTGTGGCCCAGCCTTCTTACACCGTCTCTAAGCAATAGTGTAAGGTGTCATGCCAGACTGCCTCACTGCTGGAGCACTGATCTGTAGCCATCCACACCTGGGAAGCTGTCTTTCACAGCAGCATCATGCCAAGCGGAAAGCCCCAAAGAAAGATGCTGCAGGCAGCTGCCCAATTGCAGAGCACACATCTCAGGATGGGGTTTCAGGACTGCCTGACTTTCAGCTCTGGGTCAGATTAGGTAAATGCTCTTTGCAGCACTGGTAGGGACTGGTATGTTGCATAAACAGGGTTTGCTGGATGTACTGCACTGAACTCTTGCTCATCCTCCTTTTTCCTTAGGGCATTCTTCATTCACTGAATTTGTTACCAGAGTAGCTTTGACGGAAATCACCTGTTTCCTGAAAGCAGAGGCCTTTCTTGAGTTTTGTTGTGTTCTTGTTACCACGGATCACAGGCAAGAATATGAAGCATTATCAACACTAAGAAAGCAATGAGCCAGTTTCGGTTGCCTGCAGTTGCATACTTCTGGTGAGCAGGGCAAAGCTTTGAGTGGTGAGCACAGCCTGCTTCTAGTCTGTCTCCTTCATTCCTTGGCTCTAAAAGTGGTTTCAGGTGTATTGCTCCGAAATAAGCAGAGAGAACCAATTGTGAGGGTAAACATACAGTCTTTCTCCCTCTCCATTCTTCACTGTACTAGTTAGCAGAGACATTGCAGCCAGCACCTCTGTGATATCACACAATGGCTACTGTGTGAACTAAGGAAGTGGCAAGTCTTATGTCATTTTGGTGAAAATATTTATCATGTTTCCTGCAGACACGGACCGAGAGGAATGGGTAGTTCTGCTGTTGGCAGGTCTTTCTGATTAAGGCCAATGGCTTTTAGCAATCATCATGGATCTTCAGCTATTGGGGTTCAGCGTGTCATCTTTCAAAGCTTCACGTAACCACCTCTTGTGCTACTGAAAGACAGGTATCTTCTATGCGAGGGATTTGAGGTAATCTGAAAAGGAAAAAGGCTATAACCCTTATTCTGTTTTTATTCTTCCTCTGCTCTAGCAGCCTTTTCTTTATTCTCCCTAAGTAAAGAATCTGTGATTTCTTAATTGAAACTGCTTCTTTTAGTTCAGAGGAAAAAAAAAGAAAGATACAAACATGGAAGTGTAAACAGGAAAGCACACCAAAAAACCCCACGCATTCCCTTAAGCCAAAGCCTTCTAGACCAGGAGACTGTGTGAATTAACTATCAGTTGGTGTGAGGTACCAGAAAGGGAAATGTTTAATTTTTGTGTTTATGTCCAGTGGAGCTAAATGAAGCCTTTGGGGGGGGGGAGAAAGCTAAAAAGAATTCAAAGGGAAATCAGAACATAGAGCTTCTGGCGGTGTGTGCAGCACTGTCCAAGAGTTTAGTGGGAATGTTAATAGCTTATTCTCAGCAGTGCTTGTGGAACGTGAGTCTGTAATTTGGGAACTCTGTGCATAACTTTCAGGTTTAAAATTAGAGAAATGTGGCCTAGATTATTAAGAAGTGACTGTGGAAGTTCCTCCAAACCAATGCTATGATATTCCACGAGCAGAACTAGAGGCTTCAAGCTGCGCCAGGGGAGATTCAGGCTGGATGTTAGGAAATACTACTTTTCTGAAAGAGTGGTCAGGCACTGGAATGGGCTGCCCAGGGAGGTGGTGGAGTCGCCGACCCTGGAGGTGTCCAAGGGATGTTTGGATTTTGTGTTGAGGGACATGGTTTAGTGAGTACTGTTGGTGACAGGTGGATGGTTGGACTGGATGGTCTTGTAGGACTTTTCCAACCTTGGTGTTTCTGTGATTCGGTACCTAGAAAAGCAGATCCCTTAAAGATGTCTCCAAGGGGAATATAAATCCAGTAGGTAATTTAGGTGATTTTTCATCTTGGAAACTGTGTGATTTGTTTTCCAAAGGAATCATTTGTGAATTATCTATTAAACATGCTCACATAGAACATACACTGCATTAGTGAACAGTCACTGAAGCTGGAGTTTGTTCACGGCTAATAGGTAAACTGAGAAAGGAGCTAAATTATTTGAGTGCTTAATCCAAATTCTGCAACTAGCTTTACCATCAAATCGCAAAGAGCAAAACATTTAATTAAGGTCAGTATTGATGGGTTATGAAGATCATATCTGTTTTTACTATTATTGGTTTATTTAGAAGAGTCTATAGAAGCTTTGGAGCATCTTACCATTTTTAACTCCTTTTGGAAGTATCCCCTCCGCAGCTGGTCAGACAATTCAGTTTGCAGGCAGTTTATTTGTTCTGGGAATTCAGAGCTATCCTTGCGCAGACATTCTGAGTGATGCCTGCCAGGCAAGACAACAATTTTCACCTCTGCAATTTGAAGAAGCTAAGAACAAACTGTCACAATGAGCTGTTCCAGCCAACTCCCTCCTTCTGTCAACTGCCAAGCATGATTTTGTTTAATTATATGCATTAGATCATTAGTCCTGTGTTCTGTGCTGCATGAGGATAATGATGCAAAACCTGTGCCAGGTTTAGATGCAACTCAAAAGCTCACCTCACATCAGTGGAGTGAAAGAATGATGGGGCTTGCTTTGGAGCATCACCTAAGCTGCCTTGATGTGTCGGCTGTGGCAGAAGTGGATAAATTCTCTTCTCCCAGCTCACTGTCTCAAGAAAATCTGCATGACTGGAAAATGAACCAAAGTTCTTGAGGAAATGAATCTCTTCTCTGTAGGGCATATGTCCTAAAGTACTTGAAGTGCTCAAGGAAAAATCTCCCATGTCGTTTCCACTTTGAATAGTAAGATACTCAACACTTTCATTTAGCCTGGTTGTTAAAATACACTTCTTCATAATCACATTTCTGCATTGGTCAGAATCTTTGTCTTCTCTGCTGTGCATTAGAACATGACATTTCCGAGGGAGCTCCTCTCAGAGATCCACCATGCATTTCCCACTGGACCAAGCCCAGGCTTGGACAAGACTGCATGGAGCAGCAGGAAGTCAGTTATTTGGAGACCTTGGACAAAGCAGAATTTCTTAGTCCTTGCTCTCCAGAGAGCAAAAACCCAAAGCAAGTCTTCTGAAGGTGCCTGGTAATTACAAACAAACCTCTTCCAGTGCCTGTAGTAATGATTGGCCCTAATATTACTTCCATGTCCCCTCAGTCTACGTACAAACGTATGTTTTTGTTCTTTTCACATGTTCTCCTTTCTGAGCTGCTTCTTACACTGTTGATAAGCATCTTATCAACTTAGTGTGTGTGAGAGTGTTTGGTTTTGGAAGTTCTAACAGTGTTTATTATGGAGTACCCAGAATTATTGGAGTTGTCTTGTAGCCTGCCTACTGGTTCCCTCCTGGCAGGAACGTGCTCACTGCAGATACCAGCTGGTATGGCAGGGATGAAACTGGGAAGGGAGGCAAATGTGTACTGGTGGTAATCCTCTGAGCAGAGCAGGGTGTGAAGACGGATGAGCAGTGCTGGTGAAAGAGAAGGTTTGAGAGGGTAGAAAGGGGACACCATTTCTCCTCTTAGCTCTGCTGATGCGTCTGCCCACCTACTTCTGTGCAGGACTGCGTGTTTACTGTCTGTGGGAATGAGGCAGGACAGATGATGCCTGGCTGCCTTGCTGTTTCTCAGTACTGTGGCTGGACTTGTTGAGCACAGTTCTCTGTCACCTGAATGACACCTGCCTTAACCTGGTGGCAGTTCAGTCAGAGATGAGCTGGTGTGCATTATCTGTTCCCATGGCTGACCATGTAGGGGGAAACCAACTACAATGCACTGCTGTTATGAGATGTGTGTCCTTTAGGTCTGCCTGGAGTGGCTGGGTCTGTCTGTACTGGAAGATGCTCTTCCTTCTGGAGGAAGAAATATAGGCCCAGCTTCTGTGAGATGCTGCAGGGTGGCTAGACATTCTCAGCAGATAGAGACCGTGTAATTCAGGTGGAGCACTGAAGTTTTAGGCAGCAATTAGGATTTACAATAGTTAATCATGAATTATTGCATATCTGGATGGTTTTTTGCTATATTTCTGATGTCAAATCCTTCCTACATAGGAAGGATTGCTTTTTCATTCTCTGTTTGCCTCATAGGTGTTCTTCTTGGAAACCTGATCAAAAGCCTGTGGTAATGTTGGAGGAACTTGTCCCACTGAACTCCCTAGGTTTTCTTTGTTCCTCTAAATTTGCAGGTGATTCCAGGCAGCTTCTTTGATGTCTTTCTTCCCAAGTGGAGGACTATCAAAAGGGACTTGAGGGCATTGGGGCAGTGAGTTGATGGAGCAGGAGTACAGGTGGTGTTTTCCTCTAGCCCCTTAGTGGTAGTGAGGGATGCTGAGTGAGTGGACTAGAAAAATATATCTCATAAATGCATGGCTGTGAGGGTGGTGCAATTGCAGGAATTCTGTTTTTGAGCATGGGGTAGTTTACTGAGCACTTGGCCTGATGGCTGCAGATGGCTCTCACTTGTCTTAAAAGGGAAACAGATCCTAGGCCAGGAGCTGGCAGGGCTTGTTGAGGGGGCTTTAAACTAGGTATGAAGGGGAAAGGGGATAAAACCAGTCTTACTAGAGATAAGCCTGGGGGAACTATGATGGGACTAGAGGTGAGGCAAAGGGCTTCAGCTTAAGTGCATATGCACCAATGCACACAGCATGGGCAACAAATAGGAGGAACTGCCATTGTGCAGCACGCAAACTATGACTTAGTTGCCATTACTAAGCATGGTGGGATCGCTCCCATGACTGGAGTGCTGCAATGGAGGGCTATAAGCTCTTCAGAAGGGATAGGTAAGGAAGGAGGGTCATCAGGGTGACTTTCTATGTTAGAGAGTGTTTTGATGTTGTTGAGCTCAGGGCTGTGAATAAGGTCAGTATATAGGTAAGGATCAGGGGGAGGGTCTACAAGACAGACATCCTGGTGAGGTCAGGAGAGGGATCAGCAAAACTGCTGCATTGGGCTTGGAGGGTAGGCTTTGAATTGTTCAGACACTGAACAAGTGGCTGGACGCCCCGCAAGAAGGAAGTCTTAGAGATGCAGGTGCAGGTGTCTCCCTGTGCCGTGAGATGAGCTTGCAAGGAAGTCTTGTGTGGATGAACAGGGATGAACTTGCATGGGGAACTTTTCTGAGGTTCCAGAAAAAAAGTCTACCTCCAATGAAAGAAGGAATAGGCAACTCAGGGAGAGTACAAAGAAGTTGTTAGAAAAAGAAGTTGGGAGAAAATGAACTCAGCTTGAACTGAACTTGGCAGTTGGGGTAAAACAGAACAACAAACTTTTTTTACAAATATATTAATAGTAGGAGGAAGGATAAGGAGAATTGCCAACAGTTACTGTATGCAATGGGGAAATTGACCACTGAGGATAAGGAAAAGGCTGAGATTCTCAGTGCCTTCTTTACATCTGTCTTTAAAAGTGAGACCAATTACCATCATACCCCCGACCAGGAAGTCTGGGATGGGGAGCAGAATAAACCCTCCACAATTCAGGTGAGAACAGTTCAAGACCTACTTTTCCACCTGGACTGTCCTAAGTGCATGGGGCTGGATGGAATCCTGCTTGAGGGAGCTGATGGAGGTGATTGCCATGTTGCTTTCCACCATTTATCAGTGTTCCTGGTCAACCAGAGAGGTCCCAGAAGATTGGAGGCTTGCCAGTGTGACTCCCATCTACAAGAAGGTTTATGAGGACTGTCAGCCTGACCTTGGTGCCAGCAAAGGTTATGGAGCAGATCATCCCGAGTGAGATCACATAATATATGAGGGACAACTGGGTGATCAGGTCCAGTCAGTGTGGGTTCATGAAAGGCAGGTCCTGCTTGACCAGCCTGATCTTCTTGTATGATTGAGCAACCCCCTGGTGAATAAGGAAAGGTCTGTGGATGTGATCTACCTAGATGTTAGTAAACCCTTTGGCACTGTCTCCCACAACATTGTCTTAGAGAAGTTAGCAATTCTTGGCTTGGACAGGTGTAGTGCTGGGTAAAAAACTGGCTGGAGGGCCAAGTCTGAGGAGTGGTGGTGAATGAATTAAATCCAGCTGGTGACTGTTAGGGGTCAGTACTGGGGCCTGCCCTGTTCAATATCTGAATGAGGGCACTGAGTGCACCCTCCATGCAGATGGCACCAAGTTGGCAGGAAGTGTCGATCTGCTTGAGAGTAGGAATGCCCTACAAATGGATCTGGACAGGCTGGATCCATGGCTGAGGGCAACAGGATGAAGTTCAATAAGACCAAGGGCTGGGTGCTGTGCTTTGGCCACAACAGCCCCAGGCAACTCTTGGGGCAGACTTGGGGCAGGGTGTCTGGAAGACTGTGCAGAACAAATAGTCTTGGGAGTGCTGGTCAACACTCAGCTAAGCATAAGCCAGCAGCATGCCCAGGTAGCCATGAAGGCCATTGGCATCTTGGCTTGTGTAAGGAATAGTACTGTCAGCAGGAGCAGGGAAGTGGTTGTCCTGCTGTACTCAGCCCTGGTAAGGCCATAATGTATTCATTGTTCAGAAGAAAGACCGAGGCCCTGAAGGGTGTCCAACAAAGCTGGTGAGGGGTCTGGAGAACAAATCTTGTGAGAGAACTGGACTGGGGAGACTGGAGAAGAGGAGGCTCAGGGGTGACCTTATCTCTCTACAGCTCCCTGAAGGGAGGCTATAGTGGGGTGGGAGTCAGACTCTTCTCCCATGTAACTAGAGATAGGACTAGCAGGAATGGCCTCAAATTGCGCCATGGTTAATTCAGATTAAATGTTAGAAAAAATCTGTTCTCTGAAACTGTTCAGGTGCTGGAATGGGCTGTCCAGGGAGGTGGTGGAGTCACCATCTCTGCAAGTGCTCAAGAAACATTTAGATGTTGTACTAAGGGACGTGGTTTAGTTGGGAAATATTCGTGGTAGGTGGATGGTTGGACTGGATGATCTTGGAGTTTTTTTCAAACCTTAGTGATTCTATGATTATGTGATTCTAATTATGACTCCTGTGCAGCAGGCTAGTCGTTCTGAAGACTTCAGGGTGATTAACAACTGTACTTTAATAAAAAAAAAAGTTCTGCCTAAGCCTTCTGAACTGCAGCCCTAATTACTCTGCAGCCTGATGTGCAACAATTGCAAGGCTAATAGGATCACCTGAATCCAGTTAATGAATCCACTGTTCCAGCTTGCTGTGACTCATAAATTGTGTAGCATGCTTTCTGATCTCCCCTGCCCTGCTCCATTCCCTAGTGAATATTTATGCTGTGTGTTGCCAAAGGTGGTGGTGGGGTGCTTTGAATAAATTAACTTAATATCTGTGCATCCTTCCTCTCATTATTTCAAGGGATTGTAAGGATCAAGAGCCTGGGTGTTTTGCTTTGGTCTCAAGGTGACTTCATTCAAGAAGTCACCACTAGCTGTTACTGCACAATAGCTCTTCAGGTTTTGTGAGACATCAATACAGCCCCACTCTCTGCTTCCCCAGAAGTGCTTTGCATCTGTTAGAGAACAGGGTTAGGAGAAACTCACCTCCTTGCTAGCATTTTGAGATCATTTGGCCCGTATCAGGACAGGAAAAAGTATTAATCTGGAAGTAATTTGTTTTTGTTGGAATATTTTTTTTCTCTTGGTTTCAACCCTTTATGTGTCAATTTGCTTATGCCTCTTGCTGTTTTCCCCTGCAATGCTTTCAGAAGAAAAAAGGCATATTGACCCCAAACCCTTCATCTTTCATTTTTTATAAGGTTGTAAGCTGGTGGTCTGGGTTTAGGAGGCTCAGGAGATTCAGGAGAGTGGGGCCTCTGCATGAGCAGTGGGAACTGAATGATGGGTTTTGATTTTAAGTTGCTTTTACAGATGGAGGGCATAGGTGAGGTTTGGATTCGTGGCAAACTGTTGTGTTAAGGAATCAGCCTCAACCAGGAATAAGAAAAAGCTTGTTGTAAAAGTGGTGGTTTAGAACTTCCCTCCTTGATGACTTATCTTAAATATACTGTTTCTTTAGCAGCTTTAACATAAATAGAGTGGAGATATACATAGATTTATAGGCACGCTGTTTAGACACACTGTAGAATGCACCTCTCTACACCTTACGACAACCAGAGGTGAGGAAGCCTGTCTGACGAATTCAGTGGCAGGAAGCAAAGTAAACATCCAGAGGATGTAATGAAGAGATTCAGGAAGGTAGGACTTAGCAACATACCAGAAGAAAGACTTGACACCAGTTACATTTCTCGTCCTGTAGTTCCAGAGCAGTCCTTTACTAAGCAATGCCCGTCATGGTTTTATGATTTTTGATTACTGTTATTCCACATCATAGCATCATGTAGTGCACTGGGAGTTAAAGTGTTGTTAATGCTCCAGTTCCAGGCACCTGTCCAGAAAAGAAGAACTACATGCCCCAGAACACTTTGCGTTCAGAGAGGAGATAAAACCCCTGACAAGGTCGCCTGATGTCCCTGTTTTTTCCCTTCAGCTCTTCTCACTGCTGCTCGACCCAACTGCGCATCTCACCTCAGTGTATGGTGAGGCCTTCAGTTCTCATTATGTCATTATATAATCAAATATATCATTATATTTGATTTACTTGCTTCAATTCTAATTATATTGTATTATGGCATGTTATCTTGCATTCTGATTCCATATTTAGTAAATTAGTTTGTTTCTCCGCAGATTGTTGCTGCTGTTTTTAATTACTTGGGGTCCCGTTTCCCCTTCCTGGAGGTGCAGATCTGCGGATCCCTTCACCCTGCCAGTCGCCAGGCTGAACCAGCCCTTAAACCATTGAGAGTGGCACAAGACACATCTGTCTTCACTGCTCATGAGTCTGAGTTAATGTAAAAAAAAAATAAGAAAGCAGATGTGAGGCCTGGCCTTGGCTGTCCCTGAACCACGGCAGCATTCAGCAGAGAGGAGGCTGTGTGCAGCAGATCTCTCTACCTCTGCTTTCACTACAGCTGCCTTCAGATATGGGTCAAGCTGAAAAAATTCCAACTCCCTCAGAGAGTGTTAATAGGGAGTATTAGGTTGGGGGTTTTCGGAGGCTTAATTAAATCTCTTGAAACTTGAAAGCCTTGGCTAACAGAGGGAAAATGCTAAATGAGTCAAGTGTTGCAGTAGAGAGGTGAACAAAATTAGAAAGGAAAGACAAAAATATTTTTTGCATGCTAGCATCAGATTTCAGGCCAGTCTGTTACAGCTGGGGTGAGAGAATGACACTTTTTTTCTTTTTCTAAAGAAAAATTAAAAAAAAAAAAAGGCTTGATGGCATATGGAAAAAGAAAGAAAATCAAGGAAACTTGCTTGGAAATGGTAAGGACAGTAAGGAAGGAGAGATGATGGATGATGCTGGAGACTTTCCATTAAAAGAGCAGCAGCATCTCTGGCCGTTCCAGCCGAGTCAGGACCTGCAAAAAGCCTCTGGTGAGCCATGGGCTGAATGTGGGAGGAAGGGTTTTTAAACATTATAGTATCCAACTTCTGTGTGTTTAACTTTCCCCTGCTGTTTGAAGGCTCCTCTCTGGTGATAGCAGGCGTTTTTCTACTGTCTGTGCTCAGCCTGATGACTGGCAACGGGTGAGGGAAGTAGGAGCTGTAGTATAGTAAATAATGGTTTTAATTGCTTGGATTTTTGTTTGCTTGTTGTGTTTTGTGTTTCCTTATGGAAGAAATGGGTAATGTGCTGTGGGACTGACTGCTGACTCCAAGAGGTCAAGTGCCTTGCAGTGGCGTTGTTAACTAGGCGGCTCAGGAAAAAAAAGGGAAATGCTTATGTTCCCTCACTGTTGCCCGGAGGGTCGGCTGGGTTTTCTCAGGTTGGGTGGGAAGATGTCACTGCTTGCCTCTTCATCAGGCAGAGTGGAAGTCAGCCATAGATTTCCCTTTGTCTTCCTGATAAATATTTGAATTTTGGATATTTTGGAAGCTGAGCAGAAGATCAAAACTCAAACTTGTCAGCTTTTTGGGAGAGTGGAAACTGGCTGCCTCCCATGTACTGTCTGTGGGACTGCTTCACATGGCTGCTCTGTGTTTGGGGAGTGCCTTGTGCTTCCTTCCGAGATGCTCCAGGTCCTCAGGGGCCTCCGTTGGGCACAGAGGAGAAGAGCTGTCTGTTGTGGACCAGGAGGGAAGAAGTCAGGCCTCACATCCTGGCTCCACTGCACATCAGCTCCCTCAGACCTCATCCACCCAGCTTCACTGTCTTGGCAGGGTGAGGAGGAAGCTCGGCAGAGCAGTGTGTGCTTCGTGCTGCTGGAAGCAGGATGTCCTCACTGTGTGACGCAGTGGCAGATCACAGCCTGTTGATCCACTTGCAAGAGCGAGGTTTGTCCGACTTGCTGGAGACCAGTCTGGCTTCCAGCAGGGCTGCGAGGAGCTGCAGCAGTGAAGCTCCTTCTCACAGCCTACGGTGACTGGTGGGAGTTTTCAGCGTGCCCCAGAGTGGGACAAAGATTTTAAGACCTTACCCTAAGCCATGGGGCAAGAATTCAGGAGGCTTTCATCTTTGGATGAAAGAGCTATTATTTACCTATCAACACTGTAATTCCCCTCTCTTCTACATGTTTCAGGCAAGCTCCTGGGGGCAAATGGTGCTGTAATTAAGAACAAATATTTACTATGAAGGACTAGCTGAGGCCTGGCTGGGCGAGCAGCCACCAGCCTTGTCTGAACTTGCTTTATGTTTGTTCCCCTTTTGTGAAAGCAAGGAATCGAAGTCTTTTGTCAGAGAAGTGTTTGTGAGGCATTTGATGGTAGGCTCAGCCTGGGAAGCAGGCAGGAACCATCAGGCTGTTTGTTCCACGCCTAGGAAATCCCCCACAAGCGAAGTTACTTGTATCTGGCTAGAGGCGCTTCACTTCTTTTGTTAGGGGTTGCTGTGAAGTGCATCCACAAAAGAGGGTGAAGGCCTGCAATGCAAGAGGCACAACTGCCATCATGCTACAAGCAAGCCTGTGGAAGTGCTTGTTGAAGTGCTTCAAAATCACAATTTAACTTAGGCTCCATTTGCATCTGCCTTTCCTTTTGATTCCTGTTCCAATTCAAGAGTTTACTTCCCGGGCCTCGAGTCCTGCTGTTCTGATGCAAGGAAACTTGGCTGCTGGAGAAAGCAGGCGCTTGCCAAATTGCTGGGACTGTTTCACAGATCAAACTCGCAGCCTACTCACCTGGTCAGCTGCAAGGAGGGCTGACAGGGCCCTTGTTCATCTTTTTGGCAAAGCCCAGCAAGCTGAAATTTAAATAAGTCAGTTGTGAGTAATAGGAACAATTGCAAGGATGTGGTGTGTGGTTCAACCAGCTATCACTGGTGTGGTAATGCAACAAGGCATGTGATTAGACTAGTGAATTGCTGTAGCATATCAAGATACACAACACAAATGAGTAAACATGGGAGACACGTATGCAGACATGCAGAGCTTGCAGAGGAGTAAGTACGATACCCGAGCAATGCCAGCAACAGCTTCCAGGCTGCTAAGAAAGCCATGCAAGTAACTGGAGAGTTGCCCTGCAGCACACTGATGTGTGCTATAAAGCTCAAAGCTATGACTTGATAGAGCTTTTGAGAAAACACATCTGACTGAAGAGACTTTTATTTGTTCATCCTCATGGTGGAGGTGATCATGTGTACTCTGCAGTGTAAAAGCTGAACAGGCACATTCACCTACCTGCCTGGAGCTCTGATCGGCAAGAGTTTGTTGCTGTATTTAGTGTCTGCTTCAGATATTTTTAAATTACCTCATTTTCTATCGGAGAGAAGCTGTTCTTTGTGGCTTTACTCTGTCCAGTAGGATGTTATTGGCAGCTTAGCTGCAATGCCAAGGTGAAGGCAGCATTGCCTTGCATGCTGTGTCTGGGAGGGCTGCACAGCAGAAGGGCTCACAGCACTAAGTTGCAGAAGAGGAAGCAAACGAGCTAGAGGCCCTGGCAGACTTGAAGTCAGTGCCCCTTACGAGGGCAGGGTTCAGCAAACAATGCAGTGGCTTTATCAGCGCCCACCTCCTGTTTTTGTCCTTCACCTGTGTGTGAGGAGGAACTGGTTGCTCTGCTGTTCCAGCTTGGGCCGTGATTAGCACATTAATGCTGGCAAACCTCCCACTAAGCAGACAGCTCGAGTGGGACAAAACTTGCTAGCTGGTTTTTGTGTTAAACCCACACTGTCTTCTTTCATGAGAGGGTGCATTTTTTTGCTTCTGTGGCCAAAACAAATGCCAGAAGGGCTACTGGGTCTCTGATTTGGCTCGAACAAAGAAGCTGTCTGTTATGGTGTTCTTGTGCACGTGGACCACAGGGGAGGAGCATGACTTTTGGTTCCTGATCTTTGCCTGTGAGACAGACATCTAAAATCCCTTCGTCAAGCCCCCAATATTTTTGCTTAATTTTTAGCGGAGAGATGTGAGTAAAACTGCCTGGAAGCTATGCCATGCTTTCTGAAAGGGCAGTAAGCTTTGGAATTCAGGTCAGAGAAAGCATATCTTGGTTCTTTGGGGTAATGAGTCCTGCATTTTTGTTGGTTCTCATTTACTACTCTTGTTTCCCAGTCGCATTTGCCCCTTTGCAGGTTGTGGGCCATGTGTATTTGAAGCACTGTGTCCTGAAAAAGTGAGTTTGGCTAAACAGCAAGCCTATAAGAAATCAGCTATTGTTTTGTCCAGCATAAAATCTTGAAACACGCTAGACAGAAGCTGCGCACCTGAGCAGTTTCTTTGCATTGGAGAGTAGAAACCAAAATGAGGAGGCAGGTGGTGGATGAAGGAAGCAAAGAGTAATGCCTGGATGTATTCCTGGGTGACCTAATCTAGGTGTTCCTGCTCCGGCAGGCGGATTGGACTAGCTGATCTTTTGAGGTTCCTTTCCAATCCCTGACATCCTGTGGATACAGAGAAATGACTTCCAGAATTTTCCAGAGCACTCAGAACCAAGGCTTCCTAGCTCAGCCTTCTGAGCCTGGTCGTCCTTCACCTCCCTGCACAAAATGAGTTTTGTGATTCTCAAGCAGTCAAAACATCAACGTGCAACTGAAGAGATGGCTATATACAGCTTAATGGTAAAAGTCTAAAGACACAAATGAACTACATAATCCTTACAGCATGTGCCTTTTAAAAAAGGTCCTTGCTTTACTTGTGCAGGCTCTTTAGGACACACTGGGTCATGAGCAGTCCAGGTCTAATGTGTTTAAATAGGTACGCTCCCTGCAATGCATTCCAGGTAGCTGGCTACTGCCAGGTGTCATCTTGGCCTTTCTACCTTCTTACTGCCTTTACGAGAGAGGGTACTTGCTGATCACTGCAGGAGCTGGGTGTCATAGGTCCCCCGATGACTGAGAAGATTAATAGCTGTCTTGCACTTCTTCTCTCTAGCTCTTCAAGTGGATCATTGTTCTGTTGTTTTTTTGCTGCTGTATACTGTGCAGCTGTTTCTCCTCAGTAGTTCTCTACTTGCATTTTCCTTGTTACCCCACATACATGAGTTCTTTCTTCCTGCACAGTCTGGACCCCTGTGTCAGGAGCTGAAAGGGTTGTTGACATGGGACTTCACCCAGGGCGAGATTCTGTTGAGTTCAGTGTGCTCTCATGAGTCTTAGCCATAGGTGGATCTATCTTGTGCTGTAAAAATGTAGTTTAGCAGAACAAAATTTGGCTGTTCCTGTCTGTCACTGCTATTTCTTGGAGCTCTTTGTATTTCTGCTGGTTCTCTTATTAAAACATGTGTTCTGGAAAGAGCTGCCCAGCACCCAGGCTGGATGCTGGCTGTGGGCTGGGGACAGTGCAGCACTCCTGGGTAGGACAATGCAGATGAAGGTCAAACAGACTTTATTTTAGTTGCTTGATGTCTTTGATTAGACTGCTTGAAACACTGCCTGGTAGGAAATCCTATGGGTCCCAAGG
The DNA here is from genome assembly GCA_035772895.1 of Perdix hodgsoniae. Classification (NCBI taxonomy): domain Eukaryota; kingdom Metazoa; phylum Chordata; class Aves; order Galliformes; family Phasianidae; genus Perdix; species Perdix hodgsoniae. The sequence continues at coordinate 368,444 of JAPSGF010000148.1, forward strand.
AGATGCATCCCAGAGTCCTGAGGGAACTGGCTGATATAGTCACCGAGCCACTCTCAATGCTATTGGAAATGTTGAGGCAGTTGGGTGAAGTTCATGGTGAGTGGAAAAAAAGCATCATCACACCCATTTTTAACAAAGGTTAAAAAGATGACCGTGGGAACTAGTGACCTGATGGTCTCACCCCTGTGCTGGGTAAGATCGTGGAGCAGGTCCTGCTGAAAGCTATGCTAAGGCACGTGGAAAGAAGGGAGGTGATATAGGAGAACCAGCATGGCTTCACCGAGGGCAGGTGCTGCTTGACCAACGTAGTGGCCTTTGGTGGTGGTGTCACTGCATCAGTGAACAATGGAAGAGCCACTGATGTCATCTTTTGACTTCAGTAAGACCTTTGACACAGTACCAGTGTAGTGGAAATAGTCACGGCCTGAAACAGTGTTTGAGCACCTGATGGGAAGGCAGGGCCAACCCAGGGGAAATCAGGTGCAAGCAATGCAGCTGAGTGACTGGAAGGGATGGGACCAGGATCCACCCCTTCTCAGCCCTCATTTAAGGGTTGGCAGTGGAGGTGCGGGTATCACTTGCTGGAGGTTCCTGCCTATCTGAGGTCTTTCAAAGGTAAGTGGCACTTTTCTTTCATTTTTGCATCTGTGGCTGCTGCATTAGGGCTTGTTCTCATTTGCTGTAGCCAAAGACATTGCCATCCTGCTGTTACCATCCCATTATAACGTTACAACCCCACAAAATAGAATCATAAAATCCTTAGAGTTGGAAGGGACCTCTGAAGGCCATCTAGTCCAACTCCCCAAAGAAGCCATACTTCTTTCAATGTAGCCCAGAGTACGGATGGCTTTCTGGGCCATATTGCTGGCTCATGTCCAGCTTGCAATCCAGTAGTACCCCGTCTTCTCCTACAGTGCTCTGCTCCATCATTACCTCCCTGGCTTCTATTGGTAGTGGGGGCTGCCTCAGCCCGGGTGCAAGATCTTGCATTTGGATTTGTTGAACCTCATGAGGTTCACCTGGACCCACTGCTCAAGCCTGTCTAGGTCACTTTGGATGGCATCCCAACCCTCTGGTCTGTCAACTGCACCCCTCAGCTTGGGGTTTCAAGGCTGCCAAAAAAAAATAAATCAATTTATATTTGCAAGACCATTTTCAGTTGATGACCTGCATATTTTCAAATGAAATGTACGGAGTTTCAATCAGATATTCAACTGAAAAATATGACCATGACTCTTTACCTGACTTTCATAACCCCTATCTTGGCATAGTGAAAAATATCCTTCACAGTCGCATCTATTCATGTCATCACTTCCTTACAGAAGACACATTTTGAACAATAACTGTAAAGGATGAAGTACAGGAACAGTAAAATTTCATCAAAAAGGTGACAGCCCAGGTGACTGCTGAGCCTCCTGCCCTGCTGTGCTGGTGTGTTTGGGAGGTAGGGCTTTACTCTTTTGGGGCGGATGTGTAAGACATGCTCTCTTATTCAGAGCTGTTGATGCTGGAGACATTCTAGCATGCTCTATTTGGAGCAGCAAGCAATCACTAGGGTTGAATAGAATACTGCTTTTTAAAATTGTTTGAAGTTTTGTATCAAGGACAATCTATCCTTAAATTGTATATACAGGAGGAAGAGTTAACTCTTTCTGTTTGAGCCAAGTCTGGAAGCAGATGCTGGATGGCTGAGCATTGGAAATCTTCTCTTTGTGCCAGGTATAACAAGGATTATCTGGACATAATGTGTATTTGCCTGACACAGCTGTTTTAGGCATGCACTAAGCACAAAAGGAGTTTGCTGTCTGCTGGAGGAGCCAGGTCCCGAGCCCAACAGAAGCTGGATTCAGTCCAAAGTGTCTGGATGGCATATGGTATTTACTGAAATATGGCATGGCACCCTTCTCCCTCATTCTGAAAACCATCTGGGCTTCATGTGTGAGCAGTTGAAGACCAAGAGCAAGAGAGCATCTGATACTGTATAGCTCTGGCAATGGGACTTCCATTCTGGTCCCCACCACCTTGGGCTTCCCTGCTTTTGCAGGCATGGGAGTCTCAGCCATGCCCTGATGTCCTCTTAACAGCTGCTTTTTTTCTTCTGCAATGGTTTTAAAAGGAGTAGGTTTGCATTAGGAGTTTGTGTTAGGCTTTACTGCCTGGGTAAGAAGCAGACTGTCTTGTCTGGGCCGGGGACAATCATAACGCTGGCCAAACCTTTCTACATTTCTAGCTGGCATCTACAGCCTGTAGCTTTGACTCTTCTGATTCTTATACCACCTAAGGTCCAAGCTCCCACAGGTGTGGGAATGATATTAAGCATATTTGTGTTCTGGCACGAGAGGCATTTTATCCAAAGGGATCTGAGCACTGCTAGGAGAGGTTTGGGACCGGTCATGGCTCTCTGTTCTTCGTGTAGCCAAGCTGAGAAGAGAGGATTTGCTCAGCTGCTGTGTTAGAGAACCAGAAGGAGCCAGGGGAGTGCAGAGAATTGCCCCCTGCCTTTCAGTAACATGAGCGTGGCTGTGCTTTTCATTAGCTACCGAAATAGGGTTTAGTTAAAGGTGGTGTCCTCTGCTGTTTTTGAGGCTTTGTAATTTCCTCTTACTTGTGTGCACACTCTGTGGGTTTTGTTTCTTAGAGGGAGCATCATACGACAGCCCCAACACCACTGATCATTCTGGCAGACTGATCCCTCTTCCTTCCTGAATGTGATAAACAGTCCAAGAATCTGCGTGTGTGTGAGTGCATGTATGTCTCTGAATCCCACAGCTTGCTTCTCTGGTTCTTGGTGTGGTTTTTATATCCTTCCGGCCGTGTTTCTGTTGCTGCACTGCTTTGCCTTCCCATTTCCTTTCTTGCTGTGGTTTACCTGCTGCTGCTTACTGTGAAGATGGAGGTTGATACTGCACAACCCATTTCTGAGAATCTTGACCTGCACTCTCTGGTCTTGCAACATGATGCAATCCTGAGGGGTTCCTGAGGTAGTTAGGAGTTTCAGACACCCCTGAAAAGGCACTGCAATACTTTCTGTAATCAGCCTGCTCTGAGGGCTAGCAGTTTCTTGCTGAAGCGTGGGTGCTGTGACTTGCATGTCCCAGTGTGGACATGCTGTCTCTTGTGTCTGTGCAGAGCACTGTCACACATAAGAGCTCAGCTTCGAAGCTGGTTTCTGCCTCGGTGGCACAGTGTGAATTGTTCCCAGGCTCGAGCTGCCTTTTGCTTGAGGAGGGTAAGTTACAGAGGCACTAAAACAGGCTGTCTTGCTTCCAAGCCCAGTACTTTGTGCTTCTTGTGGCCGAAGGTTCTCATTCCAGCTGTTTCTACTGGAAAATGGAGGTGTGCCCGGTGTGGATGCACCCATCAAGGCCTAGGGATTGGGAGGCTTGGTAGTTGCACCTCTCCTCTGAGAGAAAAGCTGGTTCTCATGGGCTGGGACTTCCCAAAGCCACATGGGGCAGCACGGTTTTTTAGGCTGAGAGGAATGCATCTTCCACAGTTTTTGAAGTAGTGTGTGTCATTCTCATCTCTGGAGAGGATTACAGTGAGAAATGAGTTCTCAGAACTAGGCTGGCCTAGTCTTGCACTGTCTTCAGCTCTTCCAGCCGAGTCTATCTCTTTCCTAGAGCACAGCTGGTGCTTGGAAAGTGATGGGCATTTGTTCTTACATAGGGAGGAAGGTTCCCATTTCTGTTTTCCCTTCCTCCATCTCTCAGTGTCTGAGAGAGCAGCTCAGCATTTATTGGCAGCATTTAAACAGATCACTTCAGTACCCAGGTACCCTTCTCTTCCCCTCATGTCTCCTTTTTGCTACTTTGGCAGATTGCCTTGCCTGATTGACTGCATTTCAATTCATCTCAGATATTTAATCTTCTCCCTGGAGAAAGATAGACTGGAATGAAGCTTTTTCTGCCCCGAGGTAGGAATTGAGCTTTAGAGCATTACTTCATTCAGTTCAAAACCAGCCCTCTAATAACACAGGGGAGGATGCGTTGTGCTGCATGAAAAGCCAGATTTGAGAGATCACGTAATCTGTCTTTACCTAGCCTTGTGTTTTTTCTTATAGAGCTGTGATCAGAATAACACCGCAGGTTCTGCAGCTCAGCTGATGGGAGCCACTTGAACTGGTTCCATCTGCATGTTCTGGAGGAAGGCCTTTCTCTCCTTCCCCGTCCTGGTGAAATGACATCCAGGACACTTGGTGTCAAAACTAGGAGTTCTTTTTTCTAAACCGAGGTGCTTGGAATAGGAGCAGCTCTATGTGATTTTATTTTTTATTTTCTTGTCCAAGAGCTTGTTCCCTTTTACTGGGGGTACCTCCTTAGGGAATGGTAGAAAGAGGTAGTGCTTTCACCTTGGCTGTTACTTCGCTTCCTCCTGAAGCTAAATACAACCTTCTCTACTCCTTTGCTTTGAAGGGAAGTGGCCTGCAGCTTTATTTGCATGACATGGGTGGAGATGCAATGAGAGGAAATGAAGAAGCTTGCACTAACAGCAATGGCTTCTGTTTGTCACCAACAATACTGCAAGACTGGCTTCCTTAAAAAGCAAATGCTGACTGGCCAGCTGCCATCCCCTTTGGGCTCTGGCTGCACACTCTTGTCTGGAGCATAGAGCAGAGTCCTCATTTGCTCACTGCAGGTCGTGCAGCATGAGACAATGGGAGAGAGATAATGCTCTTACCCAGGAGTTAACACTGGTTGAAGCACGTGTTTAACCGCAGTAGGTTGGGATCTCCAGGTATTCACTGAGCAAGACCCCCTCCTCTTTTCAGATGGTGAAATGTCTCTGAAGAGCTCTCACTACTCTGGACAGACTTTTTTTCTTTTCTTTTTTTTAAGCTGCTTGGCTTCTGCCAAATAGAGTCTGTGTGCTTTATGGGAAAGGAGTTTTAGTTGTTCAATAATGCTGTTGTGTGTATTGTGCACTCAGTGGATCATTCAGCTAGGGATGGATTCCTGACCCCAGATGTTTGTGCATATGCATTGATTGCATTTATCTGTAAAGTTACAATCCTTATTCAGTCAAAGCTTCTGGTATTAGGAGTCTGCTATTATTCTGCATCTGTGTTCTGCAGGGCTCTGTTAAGCCAGTTTCCACTTCCTTCTCTGCTGCATACTGGTCTGTATCTTCCTGTGCCTTGCACCCAGTTGGAAAGCTGCTGCAGCACTGGGTCTGGCTGCCCAGCTGTGCTTGTGGGAAATGCATGACTTCCTTGGGGACTGGTGATGGTGAAACAGCAGGCTGGGGTCACAGGCAGTCTTCTTAGCAATCCAAAGCAGGTCATGGTTTCTCTGTGCCTCCCTAAAAGGATGTATATTTTCTGTAGGCATGTTGAGGCAGAGGATACGAATTCCAAGGGAGCAACTTTTTTTTTTTACCCTTTCTTTTCTGAATGGGTAGGAGAGAGGAAGAGCTCTGAAAACCTAAAAGATGAAGGTGTCGTAAGATTGGTGAGGATCTAAGTTTGAAATTAGGTGTTTCCCATTTACTCTGAAGCTAAGACATTGAACTGCCTCCAGAGGATCATTGTGGGGTGGATGCAAGAAGCTGAATTGCTCAGTGGAGAGACTTTTATTATTTTCTTTATGTGGACTGGTTGTGAAATAATGCTGTCTGCTGGCAGGGCTTGGACTGGTAGTTGAGGGAGTCCCTCACTCATGTGTAGGCCTGTATGGGCACCATGCAGCACCCTGCCTTGTTCTGTGTTGTTGCTGTGGCCTTGAATACTGCTCTGTTTTTTGAGATGAAAACAGATCAAAGACTGTAAAAGCCAAAGCTTGCGAACAGTCTAAGCTTAATCTAATTTCTCCTGTGAGGTACATCTGGGATATGAGGGAAAGGGAAGGTTTTGCTGCAAAGTGGAGCAGCATGACTTCCTTTATTCAGAGCTTTGTTGGCCAAGCAAGGCTGTGATTGTTGCTCTTGCTTCTTTGTCAGCTTCTTTCACTGAAAACTCCAGCCATCTTCTTTCCTCTGCCTTCAGCAAATAACAGCTGTCTCAAGACTTGTAGGATTGATGGATGGAAGCACACTCTTGCTTCCAGTGTGTACATGGGACTCATTCGTATCTTGCAGGCATGTGCTAGTTGCGGTATTCAAAGAGCTGACCCAGCACTGCAGCACTGTTTCCTTGGCATGGTGACAGGGAAGGTAGGCATGAAGGAAGCAAAAGAGAAAGGATTTGTGTGGCAGGTGAATGCAGTCAGTGCGTTTGTGCTGGCAGCATAAAGGTGTTCCTTGAGCCCAACAGGATTGGGGCTGGTAGAAAGCTTCAGGCAGCTGTCTGCTCAGTCCTTTGATGGAGCTGCTGTTGTTCCGGCTTCTCCAAATGCTTGATGGACAACCCTGCCTATGAGCAGACCTCAAAAACAAATAGCTCAGAGAGGAAGAGGTAACTTGCATTAAATTTGAGGCCACAATGCAACTTAGTGACATGGTTTGCGATGATATTTCTCCATCTGTGCCTAGATAGTGCTAAGTATGACTAACATACATCAGAAAAACATACTTGAGGGGAAATATCTATCTATATACATGCATGTACTCTTATATCCCATCCAACATCACCCTTCTAACACTGATATAACCGCTTGCAGTGGGGGGGGGGGGGGGGGGGGGGGGTGGGGGGGGGGGGGGTAAGGGAAAAAAAGGGCGGGGGGGGGGGGGGGGGGGGGGGGGGGGGGGGGGGGCGCAGGGTGGGGGGGGGGAGCTTACATGGAAAGAATGCCTAGAGGGAGAAAGGCAGGGTATGGAAGTGTGCTGTGCACATGGACAGTGGTGTGGGTGATGAGACCAGAACTTGTGGGCTCAAACCTCTTGCTGGACACCAGCAGCCTTTGGCAGAACTGATATTTAAGAAATGCTTTGGAGGAGGATTGGCACTCAATCCTCAGTGGGTGTGGGCAGCTTCTGGCCATCACAGCTTTGATGAGTCTGGCCTGTCCCCATGGATGAGCATTCATTTAAGCATGGGACTCCTCAGGATCTTACCTCCTGTTGCAGATGATAATATTCAACTTTTGCAGATGTTGCACCTTAGCTTCTCTAACTCCTCTATCTTAACCATAAACAAACAAATCAACACTTCAGTGGTGCCAAATCCAGACTGAAAAATGAGCTGTGAGGAGAAGATATGGGGTGGAATAGGTAAGCACTGGCTAAGCTACTTGGAGTAGAATCTTCCTCCCTGGAGGTCTTCAGAAGCTGCCTGATTGATATCTTGGGTGAGCAGCTCCAAGTGGCCCTTCTTAAGGGCTGCTGGAAACAATATAGGGATGTTGTCCACATGTGTGCAGATAAGATCAAGAAAGCCAAGGCACAGATGGAGCTGAACTTGGCAAGGGATGTGAAAATAACAAGAAGGGGTTCTTCAGGTACATAGGCAGGAAGAGACAGACCAAGGAGAGCGTTCCTCCTTTGATAAATGAGAACAGGCTTTCTCAGACATGAAAAAAGCTGAGGTGCTTTGCCTCAGTCTTCACTGGTGGTCAGGCTCCTCCTCATGTCTGCCAGAATCCTGAAGCTTATGTGTGGGTGAGAGGATCAGACTACGTCCCACTGTAATAATGGAAGAAGTCAGAGACCCCTTCATGAGACTGAATGTATATAAATCCATGGGGTCAGATGGTATGTGCCCCAGAGTGCAGAGGGAGATGGCTGATGTGGTTGCCAAGTGGCTCTCCATCATATTTGAGAAATCATGGCTATTGGGTAAAGTCCCCAGTGACTGGAAAAAGGGAAACATTACTCCCATTTTTAAGAAAGGGAGAAAGGAAGACCTGGGGAACTACAGGCTGGTGAGCCTCACCTCTGTGCCTGGGAAGATCATGGAGCAGATCCTCCTAGAAGCTATGTTAAGGCACGTACAAGACAAAAAGGTGATATGAGACAGCCAGCACAGCTTCACCAAGGGCAGATCGTGCCTGATCAATCTGATGGCATTCTGTGATGGAGTGATGGCTTTGGTGGATGGGGGAAGGGCGGTGGATGTCATCTACCTGGACTTCTGCAAGGCCTTTGACGTGGTCCCTCACCACATCCTTCTCTCTAAATTGGGGAGGTATGGATTTGAAGGATGGACTGTTTGATGGATCAGGAATTTGTTGTCTGGATGCTTGCAGATCAGAAGACCAACTGTGTTCTGGGCTGCATGAAAAAAGGGGTGGCCAGCAGGGAGAGGGAGGCGATTGTCCCCCTCTGCTGTGCTCTTGTGAGGCCCCATCTGCAGTGCTGCGTCCAGGCCTGGGGCCCGCAGCACAGGAAGGACGTGGAGCTCTTGGAGCGGGTCCAGAGGAGGGCACTGAGATGATCGGAGGGCTGGAGCAGCTCTCCTATTGTTGTGCTTTTGTGATTTTTTTTTGTTGTCAGTATTCCACATCAGAACATTGCATAAAACAGTGGAATTTAAAGAGTTAATGTTCTGGTTCCGTGGAATGCGTTTATGGGCATTTTGGGTTCTCAGATGGCAGGGCAGGAGCGGCATTCCCAGAGGACCTGGCCCACAGAGGAATAAAGGTGGAGCTCCTTGTAAGACATGAGCTGCTCTGTGTCTCAGTTTGCCACAGAGAAAAGCACGTGCTTCCCCTGCATTCTACTACTGTAAGACCTCGTATCTTGGACACTCTTTTCTCTCTTTTGATTTTCTTGGATTTATTCCTCCTCAGATTGCTGCAATTGTTGGTTGTTTTGTTTTATTTTTTGTTAGATTCATCTGCTCTCTCCCTTCCCTTCCTCTTCTCCCCTCGCGCTGCAAAGGGTGGGGCAGTTTTTGGGTTTTTTTTCCCTCTCTGCTTTGTCTCTTTGCTGGGCTTTGTGCCCCTGTCACAGACTCAGATCTAGAGATAACTCTGTCACACCTATGAAGAAATGTTGAGGGAACTGGGCTTGTTTTGCTTGGAGAGGAAAGGGCTCCAGGGAAATCTCATTGTGACCTTCCAGTACTTGAAAGGAGCGTATAAACAGGAGGGGAAGCGGCTGTTTTGCAGGGTGGGTAGTGATAGGACAAGGGGGATGGTCTTAAACTGAGACAGCGGAGGTTTAGGTTAGATATGAATAGAAAGTTTTTCTAATATCTCCAGTGCCACACTGGCACAGGTTGCCCAAGGAGGCTGTGGATGCCCCATCCCTGCAGGCATCCAAGGCCAGGCTGGATGTGGCTCTGGGCAGCCTGGGCTGCTGGTTGGCGACCTGCACACAGCAGGGGGTTGGAATGAGGTGATCTTTGTGGTCCTGTTCAACCCAGGCCATTCTGTGGTTCTATGATTAACCTAGAGGTCCCTTCCAGTTTCAGTTATTGTGTGTGACTACGTGGCATTGTTAAACCTCCCAATGAGGCATCTGTATCTTCTCTAGGATTGCATCATGTCCGTGTTTCCTTGTGCACATTCAGTTCCCACCTTGACAGTGTCTTCTAGCTGATTGCTGAGGACTAGGGATGTCTAAGGTAACTGCCAGTCCTGCAGCAGCTCTGGCTGTGCTGTGACATGTCAGAAAACTGGTCAGACATGGCATAATCAGCTCTTCAGCACACTTTGACTTACATAGGAGGCATCCTCAGTTTCAGTGGGAAATGCCACAGCATGGTATGGTGAATGAAGTGTAGGGGGATCGCTTGGACTTCTGGATGACCGAGTCTCCAAACCTCAGCTGAGTAGCTAAAGTGTGAGCCTCCTGACTTGGTCCTTCAGTATCTGCTCTGGGTGTTATCTGCCGACTGGCAAGAATAGGGAAGTTGTCCTGGGGTAGGCACTGAAGCCTAGGATGTCCTCTTGTTTCATACTCTAAATCTGAATTTTTGGTTATTTCATTTTCTGCTGAAGGAAGCGATGGTTTAAAAGGAAAACATACCTGTAGAGCCTGCGGACCAACCAGAGACCCTGGATGTACACACTTATTGCAGGTGATGTGGAAGGAAAGCTTCCTGTTTGTGGCTGTTGTGCCAAGAAGTATCATCCTTTCCTCTTGGCCATGCCCTGTAAATGTTTCTTCCCTTCCGCCTTCCGAAGGGGATGTAGAGCAGGGCAGTCCTAATCTATGAAGCCTGTGGAAAAGGAAGAACTAGGAAATGTATGTTGTTGAACCGTTTTCAAGGGATGCAGCCCATAGACAAATGTTTCTGCAAAAATGATGTGTTTTCTCCTGCTCAGCAGGATCCCCGTGCTTTGATGTGGATGAATTAAGTGCCAAGTGTCACAGCAATGAAAGCAGTCCAGGTGGGTGTTAGACCCTGTTCTCCTTTGCCTGCCCCCAGGCGTTGTGGTGTGGGCTTGAAGAACGTCTCTGTGGGTCCAGTTCAGTTTTGGCTCTGTCCATTCTGATCCCTTTGCAGAGCCCTGCTCTGATGGCAGCGCTGTGCCATGCTGAGCTCTGAGTCCCAGTGCTGCTCCAAGGCTGCAGCCTTGTGGAGGGGAAGATGGTTTTGTTTAGTTTGCTTGTATACAGAAAGCCTGTCAAAATAGGATTTGGAAAAAAGGAGGGAAGCAGGAAGTCTGATGGCACTATTAGAAAGGAAATGAATGGTTTAAGTTCAGGGGCGCTGCTGGAAGTACAGTGCTTGAGGACAGTGATGTCGTGAAAACCTCATGACTTCCTGAGTGTGGGGTGTGAATGTGATCTGGAATAAGCAAGAAAAGGCTAAATATAGAAGCTGCTGGCTCCTGTCCTGCAATGGTGGCTCTGCCTTCCCTGCAGTCCTGGAGATAGCGAGTTCTGCCTATTGTTCCGGTCACATTCTTGTGTCCCACAATGGGGCCTCTGCAATGGAATGAAATGAAGAGAAACAGATGGGAAAACAATAACCGTAGGAATAAGCTCTGAGCTTTGCTGGCAGCTTCCAAAAACCCATAAATCCCCAAATGCGTTTGTGCTAGATTAGGGAACTGGAGCAAAGCAAAGGCCAAGTACTTGCTTTCCTATCCCTCTGTGCACCCCGTCCTTAGGGAAAGCTGTGGGGATTCTACCTTGCAACAAGTCATTGCAATAGCAACTCTGTTTCCTTGGTCTTTTAATTCTGGCCACTTCCTCAGCTACCCTGCCTCCAAGCTCCCTGGCATTTTTTGTCTTCATCCCCTTGAATAAAGGGAGTACAAAGCGAGACAGCTTGCTGTTCTGTCCTTCTGTACAAGGGAGGGACATTTGAAAAGTGGTGATGTAGTCTTTCTGCATTGCTGATAAATACATAAAGGAAAACCATTAATGACTGTGAGCCCCTTGGAATGAGCAGCTGACTGAAGCACTGAGCAAGGAGCATTATGTGCTTGAAATGCTGCATATGGTGAACATAGAATCATAGGTTGGTTTGGGTTAGAAGGGCCCTTTAAGATCACCTACTTCCAGCTCCTTGCTTTAGGCAGGGACACCTCCCTCTAGCCCAGGTTGCTCGCAGCCCCATCCAGCCTGGCTTCCAGTTAGGAGGCATTCATAGCCTCACTGTGCAACCTCTTCTAGTGTCCCACCGCCCTCACAGTAAAGAATGTCTAACTCATATCTAGTCTAAATCTACCCTCTCCTAATTTAAAGACATTTCCCCCTGTCACTACCTGCCCTTGTACAAAGACTGCACCTGCTGAGGCTGTGCTACTGCAGCTGTGTTGTTACAGCACTGGAGCTAAGTCGCTTAAAGCCAGATAGGAATCTACACACCAGCATTCATCACCCTCATTAAAATTCCCCTTTTTTTCCCTCCCTGTTCTGTTCCCCAAGCATATATTCCTTCAGTCACCATTCTCCTTGATACGTTTGCTCTTTCCTTCCACTGCTGTGTGCAAAACAGCTGTTGCTGCTCCATATGGACAGATATATCCCCATTCAAGCAAAGAAATGGTGAAAGCATTCATGGGTTGAGGTGGACAGTCCAAAGCTGCTGAGACTGACAGCCAGACTCGTGTTTTAACAGTCTTTGGATTAGGCTTGATATGACTTAAGCAAAGTGGTATTTGTAGGACACAGGTTTTCTGTTTCTTTGTAGCTGGTTACAGTTCTAGGGGGTACTGTGTACAGGTAGATTTGTAGTCTGGATCTGTAATAGTTTATTAGCTTTATTTTTCCTTGTACAGCTTTGAGTAGGAGAATTTTTTTATTGCAGTTATAGAGCGCTTATGCTCTTGTGTTCTTTGTGTACGTGAAGACACACAGGAGCTGCAGTGACTGGTAAAAAGTGAACTTCTAATCAGCACAGTACACTGTTCTGTGCACAGGAAAGTGTATTGCTTCCTTTGACCAAGTGCTGTGCTGCAATGCACAACATGGTTCTTCCTCTGCTGCATATTCTGTCATTCTGCAATGCTGTGATGCAGCTGGATGTGATGAGCACACCTCACAAAGGGTATTTCAAAGGCAACATCTGGGAAGTGCAGCTGGCTGCTGCTCCAGTTCCTGTGCTTGTTTCTGACACCTTGGCAGGCTTTCCTAGGAAGACACAGCAGGCATGGGGAACTGTTGCCGCGATGCTACAGGATGTGAATCTTCCTGTTTTGTTACCCACCTCAGCTCTATTTAGGGTGAGCCCTGCTTCCTGCTCAGAGCCAAACAAGGGACTGTCAGAGGTAGACTTCATGAGGGAGGTGAAGTATGTCCTCCTTTCCTTGGGGTTGTAGCCACTCAGAGCCTTGTCGTGTTGTCTGAATGGGATACGGGAGGAAGCACCGGAGGAGGAGAGACTCCAGGCTGATTTTCTCTTTTAGGATCTGTTTCCCATTTCTGTTGTCTCAGGGGAAGAATGGTTTACACTACGAGTCAATGACCTTTTCTCAAATGAAAAGTAAATAGTTTCTCAGCAGCATTTTCTAACCGCTGCAGAAGAAAGTAGAGGACAGGGAGGTGACAGGTATCTTTAGGTGTCACAGCTCCAGTACCACAGAACTAGAACAGATAATATCAGCAAAGCCAGCAGGAACAGGACTCTCCAGCTTCTAAAGAGGGGTACACACACAAAACTGCTTTCCAGGACCACTGGGGCATCTGAGATAAGTTCAGACCACTCTTCAGTGTATTTGGCTAGTCTAACTCAGAGGTGGAGGAAGGGGAGAATCCTCCTGTTCGCCTTGCCTCACTTCACTTTCATGTGTGTAGGTGAATCACTTTGGTCAAATGCAGCTATTGTTAAGGGAAAAGAAAATAAAAGAAAACTCAAAACTAAGCGCGTGATAATGCATGAACAGTTGAATCCTCATTTAATGAGCTTGATATGTAGAAGAAAAATGTTTGGGCTTGAATGAAATACTGCATTCCATATGAATGGGATGGCATTCAGTAATAACAACACTACATTATTTAGGAAACAAACTGAGGTCATTTACTCCTTTCTTAACACTGAAGTTCATCTGTAATTTTCAGTTTGAAAATGTAGCTTGGGCATTTCATAGAATGGCTTAGGTTGGAGGGGACCTTAAAGATGATCTAATTCCAAACCCCCTGCCAACAATCCTCTGGCTGTGATCATCCAACCAATCCCTAATCCAGCCTTCAAATCCATGTTACTTCAATTTAGAGATAAGGGTGTGGTGAGGGACCATGTCAAAGGCCTTGCACGAGTCCAGGTAGATGACATCTGCTGCCTTTCCTTTGTCCACGAATACCATCTCTCCATCATAGGAGGCCACCAGACTGATCAGACACAACCTTCCCTTGTTGAAGCCATGCTGGTTGTTTTGAATCACCTCCTCATTGCCCGTGTGCCTTAATATCTCTTCCAAGAAGATCTATTCCATCGTCTTCCCGGGCACAGAAATGAGGTTCACTGGCCTGTAGTTCCCCAGTGCCTGTTCTTTGTGTGACACATAAGCCTATTCAGGCTTTGCATCTGTAGTGTGAGAGCTTAATTTCACCAAGCTGAGCAGGGGCACCTTGTTCAGTGCCATGCAAAGCCTCTGGCTCTGAAAGCTGAAGCAGTTGGAGTGGGCTGTTGGGTCTTACCTTTGTTATGGACACGGGCCCTGGGCTAGGAGACGCTGAGAGGAAAAAACAGCAGAAAACTGCCCAAATAGTGATGCTTGCCTTGCATTGCGTATTTGGTCTGACTCGTGGAAACAAGGAAAATTTCCTTTTGTGATTTTTAGATAGTGTTAAAACTTGCTTTAGCTCTGTTTTTGATATCACCATACTATCAAGTCCAATTCCATGCAATTTTGAATTAGATTCTCTAGGAGTGCTTTTGCTCTCAATAGAGTTTTGGTCTGCTTTGTAGCTCTGCACCATCTCAAAAGCAATACGTATCTTGAAACAGTTATTCTTACTGCAGCCCCAAGCTCTCATTGTTCTCATCCCTGTACAGTCATGATGCTTAGCTGAAGGCCTGCACTGTTTTAAAGGAATAGTCAAAGCAGTGGCTTGCAGAGGGGGCAGAGGTGCTTGGAGGCAGGTGAGAAGTGACTCAGGACCCTACTGCTGGGGCGGCTGGAGACAAAGCCAGCACCTTGCTTCCCCACCAGGCCTGAGCCTCGCGCAGGAACAGCCAAGTTTGTTGTTCCATTAGCAGTCTGATAGCTTCTGAAATAGAGATCAGTTAGAACCAAGCTGGGGCTTGACCTGGTCTGTTTGTAACATGCTGCATCAGGAGTGCAGCTCTCTGTAGTGTTGCAGCAGGTGTGCCATTGATTCAGCTTGTAGAGGTTGGAATTCCATCTCCCCCTTATCCAACCACACTGCATCAGTACAGAGCTGCTAGCAGATTCTCTTCTGGGTAATCTGTTTTTCATTTTGGCAAGTTGATTACAATCTTGCCTTCAATGGCATATTTATGTTTGTGGAGTTTCTAAAACACAGTGGGTGCTGGCCAGTCTGTGCAGCATCTCTTGTATGCGTGACTGGAAAAGCAGTTGTCAATGCCTTCACCAGATAGAAAGCAATGGCAAACGACATGCATTGGCAATAGAAATTCCCTTTCTCCTGCTCCGTGTTTGCCTGACAAGAATAATGGAAAGTTAAAAGAATTATTTAACATATGTAAGTAGATACTTAAAGAAATACTTCTTCCTCTGTAGCATATGCGTGGTTATTGACCATCTAAAGAAGAGCGATTCATCTTTAGCGCCTCAGTGATAGGAATCCATAATGCAGCAAATTATTACCAACATAAAAGTTAATATACTCATCTTTAACATGGGTTTTCTACTGTTCATAAAAGGCACCTGTCACAATGACATGCACCCAAGGAGAGGGGAGGAAAAAAAAATCCTGGTGTAGTTGTGTCTAATAACCCAAATTACAGACCTCTTCTAATGCCTTTTCATAACGTTTTTTCAGTTCTGTACTATACCCTATTAGTGTGGTTTCCCTCCTATCTGTACATTTCTCGGATTGAGAAATTGAAGAGGATTGCCTCTTCCCTTCCACTTTCTATGATCAGCATTTATTATCCAGATGCTTCCCACAAAAGAAGGCTTAAGTGACAGACACATGGATGCTGACCCAGATACAGCTCAACACCAACTTTTTTCTTACCTCCCCCTCAGCAATAATATGCTTGTTATAGTGTTGAGGAGTCTTTGTTAAAAGGTTCAGCTTTTCCTGTGTTAAAAATGGTCTAATTAGCTGGAACTTTAGTTGATTAGCAAAAAGCTCTCAGGGAAGAGGTGCTGGGATGGATTCAAGGTCTAAATAAACAAGAGCAAATTCCATCCTCCTTCCTTATCAGCTCCTGGTGGCTTTCAGGACTCAGAAGCAGCCCTGACTGGGGATTGAGTGATTCCTGGCTCGTTGAGGCAAGAAGATCAAGGGTGGTCTGCCCTTGGCTGCAGGCTGCTCTACTGCAGGAGCTTCATGCCATGTTCTGCATTTCCCCAGAGTCTGCTGGAACTTCCCAGCATGAACAGCTGATTTCTGCCTGCCCAAGCTTCAACAAATGTGGCTGAGTGACCTTGTTCCCTCTGTATCACTCCCTGGGCCAAGGGAACTCTGGGCATCTGTGCAGGTTGGGGATACTGAGTGGTTAGATGGTGCCCAAGAAGGGTCAGTAAACTGTGTGTTCTGTTTTCTCACTGTCAGGAAAGCTGGGCTTTTTTTTGTTGTTGTTCAATGCTGGCAAGGGGACAACTGATTTCTGCAGCTCCATCCTGCAGGAGCCAGGGCATGCCTCTCCTCTGCCAGAATACTCTTCTGCTTGGCAAAGGATATCTCATTATCTTGTGTCCAGAAGGGAAAACGCAGCACATAGAGTAATTATTTCTGCCATCCTTTCTGCCTCTATTTCTTACAGTTAGCACACTCACAGTTAACTCCAAAACCCTTTTTTTCCTCTTCTTCCTCACAGTTCTTGTAGTTGTACTGCCTTGAGCAACCAAGGCACACTTGAAATAAAGCTGTGCCTGTTCTTACCCACCTTGATTTAACTCTGCCCTTTGGGGAAAACCAAGAGATCCAGCTCTTCCAGACAGGGCAGGGAGATGTGAGGTAACCAGGAACAGGCTCTTTGCTGCTCTCTGCTTGTCCTTGCTTCTCCTTTACCTGTCATTCTTCTACATGAGCCCTGTATATAGCCATGAGTCTGAACATCCAACAGAACTTGTTGCTGATCAAACCGAGCTGGAGTCTTCCTGGGAAAGGCCTCTTCCCCCCCACTGAGTTCTCCTTTCTCTGTCTATAGCAGTTGTGGAAGAGCAGGCTCCCCTAGCAAAGGGAAAAATTGTGATTACCTCTAATTATTCATCATCCTTGTGAGCCTGTCTGTAGGGCTTGGCTTGTGGACTGTTCTGTGCCTCTGGGCATACTTGGCAAAGCCAAGGGCATGTGACAACCACCCAGGACCACAAAGGCTGTGGATGCTTGTGCCAAACTGCAGCTCACCAGAGCAGGAAGCTCTGTCTTCCTCCTTGCTGAGAGGCCAGAAAACCAGCCAAGGAAGAGAAGTCAGCAACCACAGACAAGGATCAGCCATGAATTCCCGGTCGTCTTTCCTTGCCTCAAATATTTTTCTTGATATGGCAAGCCAACATGCTCAGCTAGCCTAAAACTAATGAGATGCTCTTTTCTTGCAGGCACACAGCGTGGCTATTTCATGTACGTGGTATGTTTGTTTGAGGAGGTATGGGGAAGATAGGATATTTTGAGAGTCCTATAAGACAGAAAAGCCCCCCGCTTTTCTTTCCTTGAAGAATGGGATCAGGCATCTCATGCTTCTCTTTGCCTTGCAAAACTCAGTGCTGCTTTTTCAGAGCAGAAAGGAACTGAAATGACTTACTCCATCTGCAGTCAACTCACACTAAGTCTATGTGCAGCACTGTCTTTGCAGATAGATGTGAGGAATTTGCATTTTTTAGGCTGTGAAAGAACTCAGGCAATAACAGGTACATTGGACAGACAGATGTTTGATAAGGCCTCACCAGGATCTTCTTTGTGTTCTTCTGAGCTCAGGCAGGAGTGGTTACTGTGCAGCCAGATGGTTTCATTTTTTTCAGGAAGATTAATTACCTAGCATCGACTGCCCCAACCCTGCATCTGAAAAATCAGTTCTTAGGGCAACAAGTGAGCTATATAGTTGTTCCCTCTGGAGCCTGCTGGAAGAATTCAATGGGCTCTTCCCCAGGCTGTTGGTGCCTGTATGTTGCATGGTGCCATATGTTCCACTGTCTCAGTTCTTCAGCTGCCTGTTGAAGCTTGTGTAGTGTGTGTGTAAGCGTATTAAGGAAGGAATGACCAAAGTCTGAGTGTACTTTCAGGATCCTCTGTCTCAGTGAGGAACAGCACTCCTGATGACTTCATGATGCCCTCTCTGTTCCTGCCATGCAAGAAAGGTGTCTGAGCCTGACAAGCCTGATGAGACTGGCAGAGGTATGGCTACAGTGTGTGTTCTTGTCTCCTCACTACTCCCACAGCTGTGCAGAAGCACTCTGAACAGCCACAAGTAAGTCTGTCTTTACAGCTTGAATTTTTGGGGTCAGGTATTGTACCACGTGCCTCGTTAGGCAGTAGTGAATGAGAAATGACATCTGGAAAGGCAGTAAACTCAGCTGTGCTAAACTGGTAGCATTGGAGGTGACAAATGGATTTAAAGACTATTCTTTTGAGCTGTGGCCTGATTTGGAGTTATGTTGATCTAGGTGGTCCTGCAAAACTAGAAATTTGATGGAAATCATATTGGGAAGAAAGACTAAATAATGCCATCAAAGCCTTAGAAGAATAGGTTAAGTGATGCCACAGCTTATTCTTTTTTTCTGAGATCTGTGCCCCAGTGCTGGAGTGCGTGGACCTGTCTGTTCAGTTTCCTTACTCATGGGCAGAGAGATTTAGCTCCTTCCCTTTGTGCAAGTCTCCTCTTGTTTCCTGTCGCCATTAGTGACCTTCTTGGGAGGGTTGGAAGCCCCAGGGTTCTCCCTTGAGGGACAATTCCTCATCCTTGAATAAGATGTTTACTCTTGTCTGAAACTGCATAGGTCTTGAGCAGTACAAAACCCTAATTATGCTTCCTTCCCATCTCATTGCTTTCGTGTAGAGACATGAGTGTGTGAATTGCTTGGGGTGGTTCAAGCTGTGACGTGATAAGCTTCATCTCTAGTCACTTTCCCAATCTATTTCATCAGGGGCAGGTTCTGTTCCTTGTCTGTATTTTGCAGTCCCTACTGTACCCTACAGTAGGGATCTCGTGGCTTTTTTTCCACTGTCCAGTCCACCTCTGGGTTACAATACACAGGGGAAGTGGTTACTGGTTTTAAAAACAGAGGAATAGAGCACAGTTGTCTTTTATTCCACTTTGAAAGATGGGTAGGTTTGGAGCCATGTAAAGGGAAGGGCTCAGAGACTGTTAGAATATTTGTTTTGCATATTGGAAAACAAAAATATTTACCAGGTTGCTTTCAGCAGCCAGCAATCCATAAGCTTGGTTTTCATTCAAAAAGCATTCATTGTATTTTCTTTGAGGATTTAGTGATATTTCTCAAAATTTTCTGTGTACAATAATTACTTTTTTTTGTTTAATCAAATTTGGTTCTGACTGTGACCACAGTAAAGTTTAAGAAACTATTATTTATTACGGGTTAAAAAATATTCTGTGATTCTGGCTGCTTTGCTTGATTACTGGGCCATACTGTGATCTTTCTCCCAGCTGCGAACCAGCATTGTAAAGGCTGCTGTCATACTCTTATGATTTGTTCACAAAATGTCTGGGAGAGCTACTGCCTCTAGCATCAATTGCTCAGCTCTGCTGCTGGGACCTGGTCAGAGGAACTTCAGGACAGATGCCATGCTGAGACAGAAGGTGTTGTTTGAACCCCTTTCTTCTTCGCGGTCTGCCTCATCTCTGTCTTCCCTAGACTCCAGAAGGGATGTGTTTGTTTTTGATGCTGTAGTTTTACATCAAATGGAGCTCAGTGTTTGTCAGAGAAACCTTTCTCCAGCCCTTCCTTAGTTTGAGATACTTTTTCTTATAGCACTTCAGAACTGAAAAAGGTGTTTCAGTAAGGATTAAAACATTAAAAGTCCTCCTGCAAAGGAAGCCTTTGCATATTCCCACTAACCAGCTCAAAGGTTGTTTATTGTTTCTTCAAGGATAAGAGAAGAAGATTCTTGGGCAGAGGATTCTTGGAAAATCCATACTGGCTTTGGAGACAGGGAGGTGACCTTTGGAGGTACTGGAGAAGGTCTGGTGTTTGCAGAGCTGGTCTCCAGCTCCCTAAAAACACATGAAGAGACAGTCAGGACAGTACGTAGGTGTCAGGCATCCTAAGGGGTGTCTGCTGAGCACAAGCCCAGGGAAGTCACCTTCATCATCGTGTTGAGATGTGTATGTATGTGATCTGTTGAGGGGAAGTAACTGCCACAGAGGATGCTTCTCAGCCTTTAGGCATGGTGTCATGCTGACATGGAGAAAGTGTGTCTGTCTTTTGTCTGTCTGTCTGCAGCTTATCCATGACTGACAGGTCACTGATGGGCTTTCAGGTAATGCTGACTGTAGGCCACTGTTTACTTCCACTAAATTTAGAGTTCTGGACTGTAAGTTCACATTACCTACCTTGTTAAAAGCCCTCAGATGTCCTCTAGAACTAGAAATGTTAAACCTAGGTAAACAAAATAATGCCTACCCCTCTACCCCCTCTTTTTTTTTTTTTTTTTTTTTCCTTTCCCAGAAGAGCTGTTGCCTTTCCATTTTCCTAGGACACAGTTTGGCACTTTATTCCTCTGGGTTATTAGCTCTGGAGGTGAGTTAATAACTGCCTTGATTTACCAGAGAACAAGGATTCATCACTGCTTTACAGTGAGACTGAAGGGTTTTTGAGGAACAATGCCATAATCCAGCTGCAGTTACTAATTATAAGGCAGAAGTGATCAAGTAAAATCCTGTAATGTGCCATATGGAAAGGAACTGCGAACTACTCTTAATCCTAGCATCTTGCCATCCTGAGGGACATGGCCAGGCTGGAGAAGTGGGCCCATGAAAACCTAATGAGGTTCAGTAAGGCCAAGTGCAGGGTGCTGCACTTGGGTTGGGGCAATCCTAGGTGCTTATACAAAGTGGGGGAAGATGCTCTCTTCTGGAGAGCAGCCCTGTGAAGGACTTGGGGGTCCTGGTGGACGAGAAGCTGAACATGAGCCAGCAGTGTGCACTTGCAGCCCAGAAGGCCAACTGTGTTCTGGGCTGCATGAAAAAAGGGGTGGCCAGCAGGGAGAGGGAGGCGATTGTCCCCCTCTACTCTGTTCTTGTGAGGCCCCATCTGCAGTGCTGCGTCCAGGCCTGGGGCCCGCAGCACAGGAAGGACGTGGAGCTCTTGGAGCGGGTCCAGAGGAGGGCACTGAGATGATCGGAGGGCTGGAGCAGCTCTGCTCTGAGGAAAGGGTGAGGGAACTGGGCTTGTTTGGCTTGGAGAGGAGAAGGCTGCGGGGAGACCTCAGTGTGGCCTTCCAGCACTCGAAGGGAGTGTGCAAACAGGAGGGGGAACGGCTGTTTGTGAGGGTGGGTGGTGATAGGACAGGGGGGAATGGTTCTAAACTGAGACAGGGGAAATTTAAGTTAGATATTAGGAGAAATCTTTATCGCAGACAGGATGGTGTCACACTGGAACAGGTTGCCCAAGGAGGCTGTGGATGCCCCATGCCTGGAGGCATCCAAGGCCAGGCTGGATGTGGCTCTGGGCAGCCTGGGCTGGTGGTTGGTGACCCTGCACATAGCAGGGGGCTGGAACGAGATGATCTTTGTGGTCCTGTTCAACCCAGGCCATTCTGTGATTCTAGCAGAGGTACAAGACTGCGTGAGATAGAAGGCCATAGAGGAAAAACCCTAAATGTATTTGTCTACTTCCAGCTTCTCGCTATAAAGAATGGCTAAAGGCATCATGTGATTTTTTTAAAATCTAGCTTCTTTTATCCAGCTTCTTTTTCAGTTTATGGCCTGAACTTTCATAACTAGATTTGTAAATAATTCATGGCGTGTTCTAACTATTCTCCTGCATGTTCAACTGCCTCAGCTGGAGTAATTGCTTGCAAATGTTATGTATAACAACAGGGGAAAAGCCTAGTTTTCTCTGTATTTATTGTGTTTCGTTTAGCCACTGGAAGCAGCTTGAGTCAGCTTTCACATCCTTAACCCAAAGCTGAGTTGTTTAGATTCCTAGTAGAACTGGTTGGGAATCTCTTGATGAGATGTTTATTTGTTAGTAAGTGCAGATGATGACTTTTAATGAAGAAATGTAAATTTCAGTTATAATTGTCACAGCCAATACGGAATTGTACTACGTCTTGTTGTAGAGGGATACCTGCTCTACTGCAGCCTGGGAACAGGCACCAAGGCTACTGTGTGAAAGCTCTTACTTTCAGATCCAGCCCCACAGGTTTTCAGACCTCTTTTTTTTTTCAGTGTTGGCACTGTTGACTTTTCTTGGATAGACACACAGGGTTGGGTGCACCCTGAGTAGTGGGAGCTTATCTTTTTCCTTTTTTTTTTTTTAAAGGGTTTGACTTTATGCTACATCAAACAGTTAAATAATTGGGTCTCTGGAATATACTGCAAAATGGCAAATGTTTTCATCTGAAAGATTATTATTATTTTAATTCACAGCCCAGAAGGAGAGAATCCTTCTAAGAGGTTAAGCAGGAAAAATGGCATCAGTCCTTGGACTGTGGCAGTTCCTGCCTCCAAGAGGGCTCTCTAAGACTTTTCCCAAGACCTGCTTACTGTTGCTATTTGCAGTGAGCCAAAATGCTTCCTGTCATCATTGTGCGGCTGCTTGACCGTGCCAGGCCTGGACAACTGCTTGAAGCAATCAATCTGATCCAGCAATTGGTAATCAGTGCCTAAAACCACTGCACAAATTGAAACACCATAGAAAGCTGTGATTAGAACTGGTGGGGAACATGGTTCTGCTTGCAATTTTGCTAGTTTAGGCAACCAGAAACATTAGTTGCCTCAACTTCTGTATCCATGTTTTCTTAAAGCTTCTGACTGGTAGGAGTGAGCCTGGCTGGTCATGACTGCAAGATCTTGCCTGTTCTATTTGTAGGACAGAAGGGCTGTACCAGTTAATTTTTATTTGTTTATTTATTTATTTATTTGACAAATACATCTTTCGCTTACAGAATAGCCAAGTTCTCTCTCTCTTTTTTTTTCCCCGTTTGTATATTAACACCCACAAACTGGAAAGGCCCAACCTCCTGCTTTTCCTGTCCCCAGTGCAATTTGTAGCTTACAGCTTTACCTCTCCAAGTCCTCAGCTTCACTCTGTGTTTGCAGAGCTCCTCACATCTGACCAGCAGATCTCTGATTCGGATCTATGCATAGGTTGTTTGCAATTCAGGCATAAAATGAAGGAAGGTTAACTGTTTTTCTTTCATAAGGGGGCACTGGGTGTCCAGGTTGCTAGGACTGATGGAACTGACTTGTAGATCTTTTCCCCTGAAGCCAGCTGACAGTTTTTAACTATCTTTAGATCTCATTTTTGTGGTTCAGATTTACCAAGAGGTTTTTACATATGAAACGCAGAATCTGGTGCTCTCCACAGGGAAGACAAATTCTTGAATCTGTCTGCCTGTGTATCGACATAAAAGTGGGCTCTCAGAACTGTTTTTTATATTTATGTATACGTGCTGCTGATCTCTGCAGTGGTGACAGACACTTCCAAATGGTCCTACTCAGAAAAGAGAGGTAGTGTTGAAAGGCAGATCCTGCAAGCCTCATAGATTTATGGAAGCGAGAGATCTGAAGTGGGTTAATGGCACAAGCACCTATAAATCCAATGTGCTGATCTTTCACATGGAACAGCTACCTACAACCTAGCTTTAAAAATAACAGCAGCCTATTAGATTTCCTAGGAGGTCTGGCACTCTTACAATTAAATGTGCTGGTAGCTGTCTGAGGCCAGACAGCATAAGGATGTCCATGAGTGCTGTTGGCCCACTGTCTTTTTTTCCTTCTCCCTGTTCCCTATCTCATTTCGTTTTGTTTTTCTTTGCTGTCTTTTTGTTACTGAAACACAGCCCTCTGTGGCCTGCAATCTCTCACAGTTGCTTGCCGAAGATGAGTGATTCATCAGGCCCAACCTGCTTAAATTGTGCAAGTCAATCACCAAAGTTAATCAGACCAAGAAACGGGAAGGGAAAAACAAACAAACAAAAAAGCCCCAGAGCTAGTTCTAATTTTTGAACCACCCCTGGGAATTTAAAAATGCCTCTCAGTCTGGGTTCTCCATCCATCCTCCCGCCTTCAGTGGGGAATCTGAGGGCAGCCCAGGCGATGGGTTTTGAAGTGTAGCTTGCAGTGTTGCAGTGCAGAAGAGCATGATTCAACAGGCCTCTGACTGCTGCCCGTGGCTCATCCGTGGCGCCTTGTTCGTGTGGGAGCTGGGGAGCGGGCGACTGCGGTTGCAACCTGCTAATCACTTCCACTCGGATCTGTTGTGTTACAGCAGCAAGGACTGAGGTGAGGGGGCCAGGCAGCTGCTGACATGAATCACCTGGTGATCTGCTGTGTAATTAGGAAGGAGCTCTGGGGTTCTTGGTGCACCAGTGAGATTTCTCAGGCTTGAAATATAATAAAGACCTCCACCCACTTAAGCACTGAATTAGCATCTTCCTTTCTCATCCTAAAGGAGGATGAGCACTCTCTGGAGGCCTGGCTGTCTGGGATTGGAGAGGTCTGGGGCACGATTAGATTGGGCAGGGCTGATGGCAAAGCCATTGCCATAGCTGGAAGGACAGATTTAGGAGGAGGGAAGACCAGGAGTGGGAGCAGAGCGCCTAAGGCTGCTCTGTGGGTAGGCTGTTGCTCCCCACTGCGCGTGAATCCAAGATAGTACTGCTCGCATCCGCCCTGTGACTAAATGGAAGCAGAGTTGCACAAGCTCTGGCAATGGGGTGTGCCTCTCCCCTGTGTGCTGTGATGTGCCGCGGGTTCCCAGGCTGTTTTCTGTTTCTGTGCCTGCTGCTGAAGGATAGCCTTCTGTTCCTCTTGGCTGGTTGCAGTGAGTGAGTTGGCAGAGAGGTGCTGGGCTGGGCCTACTGGCTTCAGGCCTGTCCTGGCCATGTATGCTTTGAAGGACGAGTGAAAGGGGGAGCGTGGTCATGGTTAACTTGCAGACAGGTTCACTCTGTGTATCCATAAGTGCTGTTTGCTCCAGGAGTTACCGTGGGCTCACAGTGGGCGTGAGGAAACACATTAAACCCTGAAATCTTCACGCCACCAATGGCCTTATTCTGGAACAAAGAGACTAGTTAGTAAGAATGCTTCAAGGGATTTCATCATATTGTCTTGTAGTTTTTTCTAGCCTCTGATTACACACTGCAGTGGAAAGGCATTTCCTTTACTCTCCCTCATTTTAGATTAATTTTCATTTAGTTCTGTTTTGGTTTCTAACGACATAATATCAGAACAACATCTTCAAGTGATTTTAATTCAAATTCCTGCAATACTGTCAGGACTGCATGTGTGACCCTCAGCTGCCATGAAGCAGCAACAAGCCACTGATAGGAACAGGTAAGTGCTGGTTTATTCAGCCAAGGGTCTGGCCCACCCTTGTTTGAAAGCAAAACCCATTTCCTCAACCTGGTACTGAAAAGCTGCATATCTAGATGAGATTTTTCGAAGCCACCTCCTTTTAATCTTCACCACTTGTTTTGTTGTTTTTGTTACACTGCTCTCATTCTTTTCTGGGGGCAATGAAACTTTTCTATTGGGAATCATTTCACTCCAAACTTACAAGACTTGACACAGCGCAGTTTTGAGAGGACAGGCTTGATGTTGCACTGAATATGAAAAATGAGATTAGCTACTGCAAAACAAGACTTCTGACTGTAATATTTCATTTCTTCCTGCATGTAACATTCGTACTGTACAAGGGGACGTAATGCCTCCTACTGTTTTCTTTATATGGTGCTTCCAGATGCCAAGGGCTGATGCATGGTTGCACTCTTCAAGTCAGAGCACCTGAAGAGCTGGGTACTCCTTGAGACAAACAAGGAGATTCCAGATTGGCACTCGTGCAATTTCTCTGCAAGAAATACCTTTCACAGGCTGAATGAGTGTCATTTTATTTTTGTGAAAAAGCATCTGCTTTCCATAGCACAGTTGTACTTTTCTGTTGGCGCTGTCAGTCTCCTTTGTTTGAACACCACAGATGGCTGCTCCATCACTGACTGCATCCCTTTCTCACGAGGGCTGACACACTGGCATGTGGGAGAAGGAGCCCAGTTCTGTCTTCCAATCCAAATGGTCCCAGGTGCTCTTCTGCCTGGCTCAGGGCTGTTGAGCCCCAGCTCTGCCTCCTGACAGTCCGCATGTTTGGCAGAAATCCTGCTAGGGTTAGTGGCTCCTGCCTAGGCAATGCTGCAGCATTTGGACTTCAGCCACCTTCCCATGGCAAAAGGAAGAAAATCCCCTTCTAACATGTAACAGAGGAAAAACAATATTATGGGTTGGGTGTAGCTGCCACCCTTCATTTACTGAACTTACTGCAGTTGTAAGAAATCATTAGCACTCCTTTGTGGAATCGGGGAGCTCAAACAATGGTGGCCTCCACCCCAAAGAGACGTCAGTACCCAAAACAAAGGCGCAGCACCAGTGTGTGTAGGTGTGGACAGGTTTCCTTGGCTGTCCCTTAGGAGAGACTGGCAGGAAAGGCAGGGGAGGCAGCAGAGGAGAGCCCTGGGCAAAGCAGCATTCGGTGCTTTGTGGGTTGATTGGTGGTGAAAAGGGAGCGGAAAAGGGGAAATAAACTAGATTCAGCACTGGGAGAGATTTTGTACCTACGTAAGTAGCATTTCTGCAAAGGAACCGCTGGCACCAATGAGAGATGGAATCCACGTGGAGTGAACCTAAGGCTTTGGTTATCTACTTCTCTGAAAGAAAGCCACTAAAGAAAATGAAATGAGTTGGAAAACAGAAGGCATTGGCAGTTGAACAGCTTGTTACCAGAATACCAGAATACATGGATAGGAGTAAATGGAAGAGCCTGATTTGCCTGGGCCTGTGCAAATCACACTAAGAGTTTACAAACCAAGAAGTGATGACTGATGCAGAGTGCAGGGACAGCAGGGAGGAAGTGAAGTTCTTTAAATCTCTTATTTTCATTTGACTCCATTCCAGGATGACACAGTCCACCCCATATTAAAAATAACTGCTAAGAGGAGATCACTTTAGGACATCTTTTGGGAACATCGCAGGTTTGATTCAGATTCTCTATTTAGCTTTTCTGCCAGCCTGTCAGTGGAGTTGTGCTGTCGTGGGCAGAAGTAATGCTGCAATGAGTCGTAGCTGTGACAGGGACCTTGTGCTGCTTTCCTCTTTTTTAACATGAAGCTGTAAGGAAGACTTAAGCACCCTGCTTTTAGCCTGACATGCTTTTCATCTAGAGATCGGTCAGGTGGATCAATGCTGGTTTAGGAGTCAGAGGATGTGACCTCAGGCTCCCAGTAAAGTGTTTGGGATGACTGTTGAGGGCTGGGGTTTGTTATTCGCTGTCTTCAGTCAGTTGCCTTTGCAGATGTGTCAGTAGCAACATATATCCACTGTCCTTAGTTTAGTTTGAGGAAAAAATGCATACTGTGTCATTGCTGCCCACCTGCAGATTGCAGCCAGATTTGACAAAGTGGGAGAGGACTCTGAGATGTTCCAGATATTTATTTATATTTTATTTCGATCTCATTTGTGTAAATAAGCAGTAGGTGGGAAATTAGATTTGATTGTTCTTTACACCCAGCTGCAGCAAAAACACAGATCTTGTTTGAAAATCACCTCCAGAGGAGACTAAGTTCTGAGTGACCCAGGTAAGGGTGTTGCTGTCAGAGAGCTGTTTTGGTCCCGAGGAGCCTTGATACAGGAATCCCTGGGATCAATGCCCTGTTACTGCACAGGGTGGCTGGATGAGTTATCTCCTGTCTGCTTGGAATGGAACTGTAACACTCCCCCTACGCTAGTCAGTGTAATCCACAGAGCATCTGGTGTAACAACAGGATGAACAAACCTTTGCCAGTTTGTGCTGAGAGATCTGTCTGGTTCAGCAAGGGAAAGTTGGCTGAGACTCCTCTGTGAGGTTAGAAGGCAGTTAACAACTCCTTTTCAAAATGGCACAGGGCTGATAAAAACTGGAACTGGCCCAGCACTGTGAAGGCTGTGGACTGGGCTCTCCGCTTCCTGGCTGAGATGGGAGCAACAGTCACACAGTTTGGTGGGCAAATGGAAAAAATCAGGTAGAAAATGCAAGAATCCCCTCTTTAAGGGCTGGCAAATGTGAAAGGAGGTAGAATTATCCCCAAATTTTCTTTGTGTTCTACTGTAAATACGTTATCCCCACATAAAATCAACTAAAAACTCAGGTTTAAAAAGGCCATTAAAAAAAACCAAACAACGGAGATTCTAACCCACAGACTTAACTGCCAGATTGTTTGGGAATTTGAATACCTTCACACACTTCTCTGTGAACTGTTTTCTGTGAAACCAAACAGATTGCCCAGCTCTGCTGTGGCTCGATGGGAACCGGCAGTGTGGCAGCTGGAAGCAGGAGGTGCAGTGGGAAGCAGGAGGCTGCGAGCTGACAGGGCTTCCTCTTCCATGTTACCCCAAAGAGTGTGAAAGGCACTGCGGGATGTTCAAGTGCTGCTGTCATCTGAAGGATGTTTCAGACAGCTGCAGACCAGGAAAAAAGGCCTCCTCTGGAATCCCGAGCCTGAATAACACAATGAATATGGCTATTTTTTTGATTGTCTCTGCTACCTCCTTATGTTTCCTCACCATGGTACCTCTTCCCTGCCTTTCAGGGTGACTTTAGTTTTCCCAGCGAGTGAGCAGGGAATGTTAAATGCTTCCCTGTCAGGGCTGTACACTGGGCTCACCTGCTGCTGCTTTGCCTTGCAGGAAGCACTTAGCGTGCAGATTCTGCTGGTTATTTCATGGGGAGGCAGAAAGTGCCTTCATGCAGCATGGAGCTAGGGGTGACCGCTTCTGTGTAGAGCTGGGGCTCTTTGGAGATCAGGGCTTTTGCTGCTGTTGTTTGTCCTTTTGGGCAAAGCTTCCTATCAGAGATGAGATGCTCTCGTGCTGAGTATGTACAGATAACGTGTGCATGAGCATGTGCCAGAAACATCAGTGTACAGAGCAGCGCTGGAATCAAGACCGGCTCTTGTGAGAGCTGTTAGATTACACCAACCATTGTGGTTTATTTACTCCTGGTGCCATTTCCTCCCAGGATCTCTCGAGTTTCTACAGTTTGCAACAGACCTCCCTAGTGAGTGAAGAAGTGGGGATCACGCAGCAATTTGGTTCCCCTCTGCACAACAGTATACAAGCCAGGTGAGAGGATCGACCCACAGATGGGGTGCTCCTAAAATGAGAGTCCAATGTGTGTTCATGTTTATGAGCATTGCTTATAGAAGCTGGCCCTGAAGTTAGAGTTGATGGCTTACAGTTAATCCAACACGGATTTCTTTTTCTTCATGGATGAGGAGTTTTTGCACTCTCCATTCTGAGGATGAGACAACAGCAGCTCAGGTAGAGGCTGCTGTTAAATCAGTTGCCAGACTCTCACAGTTCTTACCGGGACTGAGGTTTCACTTCCTTTTCTTTGAGCTAACTGCATGAAATGGACTGGAATCAGAGTTTCCTTGTGCACTCTTTTTTTTCTGATGTTTCATCACGTCTCTCTCAGAGAAGTTATTATGGCTGATGCAACATTGGCTGCGTGAAACTTTGGTGTGGAGTGGCTTTGTAGAGTAGTTGAGAAGGACAAAGTCGTGGGTAGATTGCCTGGGCAGGCTGTAGTGTCTCAGTCCCTGGAAGCCTTTTGGAAGAGGTTGGCTATGTGCCTTAGCCATGTTAAGCAACAGTGGAACCTGTTTTAAGACAGAATGTGAACTTGTCTTTGTACCATATGTTCACCTCTACTTTGCAAACAGTATTTTCTAGTTAATTGGTAGTGACAAATGCTCATGGAATATTGCAAGTGGGTGAATAATCATCAAAGAAATATTTGGAAGTAGTTGCTCCTGGTATACTGAGCTTCCAAACAAGAGCTCCAAATAAATGAGCAAGAAGATGGCATTAGCTGTGGGTTCCTTTTGCTGAAAGGGTGTGGGCAATAACTCCATGCAGAAACAGTTACTAGGCTTTGCAGGCTCTGATGTGGTCACACTAATCCACAGGTTTGTTTTATATGTGAATTACTTTACTTTCTAATATTTGGCTGGTTTTAGAGATGATCTCCTTTTTCCCCTTGTTTTTTCTTATGTGAAGCTTGTTTTTTTTTTGAGGTGATTTAATCACTAGGGAGGAGCGCAGGCTTCTTAGAAACTCAGATGTTTCACTCTTCAGTATTGTCCTTCTCCTGCAATGGCCAAACAGGAGATCTGGGTAAAGAGAATCAGTCAAGAGACTGAGAAGAGCTACAGGCATGAAAGGGCGCCTCTGAAGAGAGTGAATGGGATGGCAGAAGGCCTGCATTTTTTTCAAGAGATCTGAGCATTGCATGAGCAGGGATAATCCTGCAGCCTTTTCTCCAGCAGGCGACTGCAAGTTTCATTTTTGCTTTGCTTATTCTTTGTGACCGGAAGGTGTTTCTCTTCCCAGCTCTTAGCTCTTCCTTTGTTGTGAGTCTTGATTTTTGTGTTGTTTTTTTTAATTATTATTATTTTTTTCCTCCTCAGCTCTTCACACATGAAGCACAAAGCAGAAACCACATGCGCCTGCTGTACCCCATTTGACATCTTCACAGCATGACTGATGCTAGCCGGCCTTTGAAACAGAGGCAGCTGTGACACAGGGCCTCCCTAGCAGCTCTCCTGCCCTGCTTCCGTTCCAGCTTCATGCATGCATTCAGAGCAGCCAGCCTGCTCCTAATACCATGGCTATGGCTTCAGCCAGCCAGAAGTCATCTACGGTTTGCCTCCTGTGACACTGAGTCACAGGGAAGAGGAAGATCTTGATTCACTGTCTCATAGGAAATGCTCTGGCTCCAGGCTTTCTTGGGCATTTCCTCACTTAAACACCAGTTCAGCAAAGCATTTGAATAGAGCTCATTCAGCTGCTGTCTACACCTCACCACTCCCCACTGTATGACAGCAAATGTTCTCATGGTGCTGATGGTTGTTTCTTGAAGAAGTGTCAGCTCTATGAGGTGGAGTCAGTTGCTTTGGTGTTCCCTATTCAAGAAAAATGTTAAAAATACTTCATTAAAAATCATGACTCTGGTGGCAGAAGCTTTCTTCCTTGTCATCTTTTGCAAGCTTTGCCTGCTGAGTAGTGTGGAAATGTGCATGAATGATGGAGAGAGGCACTTCTTTGTCCACTACCAAAAGAAATGCAGTATTCTGGAGAAAAAAGAAAATATGGTGTTGCTTTCTTCCGTAAATGAAACTTCAGAAGAGGACTCTCTCACACATCGTTTTGGAGGAAATTTTCCACTTAGCCACAGTTTTGGAGGCACTGGACAGGTCTGCCTTGGCCTTGGTACAAAAATGTCTCAGCTCTCCAAAACTGCCCTTTAAACATCACTAGAACAGCCTTTCCTGTGAGATTTCAGCTTCCTGCTGGGTTGGCAAAACAGCCAGACTCGGTGGGATTTCCCCAGCACTGTGTGTCGTGCTGTGGCTGCACAGTGGCTTAACTCTAAGGCTCCTCCTGAGCAGATGCAGAATCTACAAAGACCGAGGTCAGCTTAAATACCCAACATTTTCACAATCAAGTGTTTTACTAAGGTAATACTTCAAAACCTTCACAGTTGAAAGCAGCCATTAGATTCGTTAATCTTATGGAAAAAAAATAGAGTTTAGAGTATTGAGTCAGAGCCATAGAGAACTACATTGGGCAAACTAAGACTGCAACACCAGCCGTGCCTGAGCCATATTCCTTCTCTCTGTTAACCATCAGCTCACCTCTAGCAGGTAATATATTTGGAGCTACGCTGACAGCATCACTCACCCCTCAGGTGCTCGGAATGGTGTTAGGGGCCACTGGGTGCCTGTCTTAAGCATCGAGGGAGAGGACAGTTCAGACTGCTTTCCTGTTTCATTTCCTCCTTTCCCAATCAAGTTACTGAAGTCCTGCAGCTCCACCTGGGCAGCTCTGGTTTGGGACTCAGAGCACTCATTCATTTTACACTGGTGCCTCAAGCACCATTTGCAGGTAGTGGTCCTGGTGGCATTCAAGATGATGTCAGATCCTTACAGTCTCTTTCTAAATGCATCACGCCTCCTGTCTCTCTGGAATCTGTTGCACTGCAGACCATGTTTTAACAGAATCTGCTGGGCTGGAAGGTGCAGCTGTTCCAGTCACATTCACAGAGGGCTCATGCTAAATGGAAGCCCATATTATGTTTGTTCGTCCGTGATTTGTCTTGTACTTTGGGAATTCAGACTGTGTGCCTTGGCCTGGCTGCCATATATATTTAATCCTGGTTTCTTTGCTCTCTTGCAGAGACTTCCTAGAGAACAAGAAGCAAAAGGAGAGTGAGTTGGTGAGACAACGTGTAGGGAGAGCTGGCAGCCAACCAGAAGCTCCATCCAGCTACAGGAAGTTTGTAAGCAGTATTATTTTCTTAGCACCTCATCATGTTTCCTGCAGAAGCTTGGGCAGTCAGACAGGTTTTCCATCCTGGTAGGCTAGAAAACATGGGGTGATTATTTAGACAAGATGTTGAATATTACTTGATGATTGCCTTGCAGAGAGGGCTGCTGATAGGGGAGAGGGGAGAAAAAGTCTGGAGGCATGAAAAGGGGAACACTTGAGCCAAATCAGTACTGGGTATTTGAAGTCAGATTCCTGTCTTTTTCCTGTGCCTGCTAATTCTAAGTCCAAACTAGAGCAGGTTTGACTACTTTTACAGCTGGATCTGGGAGATGTGTAAGTGCATGTCTCAGGCTCAGCAGAAAGCAGGAATTTTCCTAGGGGTTAGCTCAGTCTAACTGCAGGACTGGCTTTGTCCTGGCTCCAGCTCTCCAAGCCTTGATCTTGTCTGGTGGTACTTCTACACTGAGAAGTACTTGGAATTAAAAAGTTAGAGAGTCATTAAGAAGGTAATTAGCACAAGAGAGGAGAGACCTGCTGCTTGTTTCTGACATACAGGTCTCATATTAGTTCTCTTATAGAAAACAAAAACAAAAACAAAAACCCTCCAGATGTTGCCTACAGACCCAAGGAAAACACATTTGTTGAAATTATTTCAGGTAGGCTGTGAAACCACACAAATACCCATCACTGGAAAACACCACTGATCTACAGACAAGGTAAGAAGCAGCTCTGCTATGTGCTGTGTGTCACACTGAGGCGATTCATTAAGGAGTGTATAGAGCTTGCTTTTGGGGTTTGTGTGTGATGAGGTGTTGATTCTGGCTTTGGTGATGCTTAGGTTGCAGGAACCCTGGGCTGCCCAGTGCCAGAGTCCTGGCAGTGTGGGCCTGTCATGCATCCACAGGCTCACTGTTAGGCTGTGGCATAATTTACTTCAAGATTCACAAACCAGGTGCATATTTCTTTCTGTGAGGAAAGAAAGCAATATGGATTGGTGCTAGAAACCTAGCAGTCCTAGATCAGATCCGACATTGCAGTTAAATGTAATGGGGCTTCTTCCCCTTTGCTGCTTGTTCTGTCTCATCCCAGCACACATCTCAATCCTGGAGAAGAGAAATTCCTGGTCTTATCATCTACACGCAGACTCTTTGTCAAGCCTCATCTTGTCAGTGTGGCTTGTTTAGAGGCTGTGGCCAGGAGAGCAAAGCCTGGTGGCTGTTTTGCTAACACAAGAGCAGTCCTCTGCCAGTGTCCAAGGGTCTGCTGGGGATCTGCTGCTTTTGAGTATAGGTATGGAACTGCAGGGACCTTCTGAATGCCCACTGCTACCCTGTATGCTCATGTTCTCATGAATGACAGACCTATGCAAAAGCTTCTGACACACTTTACAGCCCAGTGTTAAAATAATGCCAGTTGGTGCTGCTTCCTCCATGGAGTTGTTATGTGTGGACTGACAGCTTGTGCACGATGCTGCTGCTGTGACCCTCTGTGATTGTGAATGGCACAGCTATCTTGATGTGATAGACTGGAGGACTACAGTTCACAGAGAGACCTGGGATCTCCTTTTCTCCTCTCTATGCTCCTTCAAGGCCCACAGGACTCTAATTTAGACTCTAATTTATGTTCTCACAATTCTCATTTTGCAGCTTGGTTCTGGCTGACTTGTGCCCTGCACTAGACTCCAGAATGTCAGTGTCACTGGATTACACCATTCTGCTGGAGAAGTCTGTTCAAGTTTCTGTTCAGATCCTCAGGTAAGGTTAAATTTATTTTTATTTCTGAAACACAGAGCAGTTAGAAGCAAGCTCAGGGTCACAGATGGCAGCACAGCCTTGCAGCAGAATGCAGCATCCTTTTCTTCCTGGCCTAAACTGTTGAGTATCATTTGCTGTGTCAGCCTGCAAATGCAGGGGTAAATTTCATTGGATGAAGTGTTGCCTGAGCATGGATGAAAAACAGATGAAAGCTTAGCATAGGTGAGCTACTAGGCATACAGTTAGATAAATTTAAGCATATTTTTTAATGGTGACTGTTTAACAGCTGGTGCCAATTACCAAGGGATACAGTGGGTTTTTTTTTCTGTCACTTAAAGCCTATGAAGAAACCGTATCTTTCTGTCTCAGCCAAAACAGTTGGTTTGGGGACATCAGAAGAAATTCAAGAACATTTCTTGTAATGTAAGTGATCATTAACAGCCCTGGCTAGTCTCTTGAAATCTGGAAGTCTAGACCCTGTCATTTTAAAGCTGCCTGGCATTCTTTAGAATAGTTATCACTCTTTAGACAGTCCTTCTTCCCCTCTCCTCAACCTGTTTTCCCAATATATTACCTCGGGCAGGTTAACATGTCTTAATGAAACCAAAAAGCAGTCAGGAGCTGTATTTTTGAAGGCTTCTGTATGTCTGTATAATGTGGAATGGTAGCTTACACCAAACACAAAGGTTGGTGTTTGAAGAGGGTTTGTGCTGAGGTCATGGCTTGCTAAGAGTTTCTTCTTAGAAGTACTATCATAAGCATCTCCCATTCACACCTGCTGCTTTTTTGTTGGCTTCTTTTCTTCTTCTTCTCCTTTTTTTTTTTTTTCCCCCTTCCAGCTGCCTAGCTTGTACCTTGAGGGCTTTCTCACTGACTTTGAGGAATAGCTCTCTTTGTGGAGCTAGCTGATCTTGTGTCTCAAGACCAGTTTAGGAATATGGGAGCTAGGGGATAAGCTGGCTACTCTTGAAAGAGGGACCTGTTTGGATCTTCTTTGTCAGGTGGGAGCAAATGATCATAGATAGAGATCAACCAAGAATCATAGAATCACAAGGTTGGAAATGACCTGCAAGATCATCTAGTCCAACCGTCCTCCCATCACCATTACTGCCACAAGCACTAAACCAGATCTCACAGCTCCTCATCCAGATGCCTCCTGAATGCTGCCAGGGATGGTGACTCCACCACCTCCCTGTGCAGCCATCCCAGTGCCTGACCACTCTCTGAGAGAAAAAAATTTTCCTTACGTCTAATCTAAACCTCCTCTGGTACAACTTGCAGCCATTTCCCTGGGTCCTGTTTGTTGCCTGGGAGAAGAGGCCAAACCCCTCCTCACCACAGCCTCCCTTCAGGAAGTTGTAGAGTGCGATGAGGTCTCTCCTGAGCCTCCTCTTCTCCAGACTAAGCAATCCCAGCTCCCTCAGCCGCTCCTCATAAGATTCGTGCTCCAGACCCCTCACCAGTTTCGTTGCCCTTCTCTGGACACGCTCCAGGATCTCAATGTCTTTCTTGTAGTGAGGGACCCAAAACTGAACACAACACTCAAGGTGCGTCTGAACCGTGCTGAGTGCAGAGGGATGATCACCTTCCTGCTCCTCCCTGCTCCTTCAAGAACTCTGCCAAAGCCCTGGTCAGTGTTAACCTTGCTGGATTCACTGCCTTGGACAGGGATAACCATGTGAGCGGTGCTGTTGTGGTGAAAGGGATGGGACAGTGATCTAGAGAATGGAAGGTCTATAGTCTTTCTAGAGTTGAACTTAGATGTAGGAAATCAGTGTTGAGGAGAATACTGTTCTGAATCTTTGTGGTCCTTGAATGGCTTCAGGTTACGAAAGAAAGTCTGGACCTCCTCAGGCATTCTTTGTAACCAACACAGCCTTGCTGTAGAAGCCCATACTAAAACTGGCTTTCTGCTCAAGGTTTTGTTGGGATACTTGATGTGAGGAACCTTCACATTTACTCTAAATACTAATTTTCATTTTTTTTTCTGCCTATAATCCCATTACCTATACTGAATTTAGTAAATAAAGAAGAACAATTATTTCATTTGACTTGCTGAAGGTAAGGGTGATGTTAGTCTTGTAATCTAATATCAAAGCATTATGATGCTATGGACATATCAATTGTTTTAAGAGCAAGGGAACTGCTCCAGGATGACAAAATGCATCTAAACGTAGCTACTTACATCTGTGCAGGAGCATTATCTTCCTATCTGGGACAGCCAAGAAACCTCTCAGGCTTTTCCTGAGATGGTGAGGGTTCCTAAATTGTGTGGTTTGCTGGGGTGACTATGACCTGCTTCTGTTAGGCTGTGTTCTATAAATACAACATCTTTTCACTACTCTGCCATCTTCATTCCCTTCTGCTTTAAAGAAAATAAGGATTGCAAGATCAAAATTTCAGATTTCTAAGTGCTGCTATGCAAGCTGTTGGCTTGGCCAAAACTGTATTTGAAAATTGCAGTGAGTCTCTGGTGTCAATACAACATATGATGAAATCAGCTAGACCTATGGTGCCCTATGGAGAAATGTTAGAGGTCAAAGGTTTTGAGTAATAGGAGGAGGAAGTTACAACCCCGTATCTGAGTCATGATCTCTGTTTTTCTCTTCTGAGGGGGAGAAATCTGTGCTTTTAGAAGAGCGTTAGTTTTGCTTTGTGAGAGTTCCCTTTGATTTCAAGGGGAGGAAAAGTAGTTGTAAAAGAGGCATTTTTCTCTGACTTTACTTTCTCAACTTGCTGAAATACACTTGAGAAAGTACAAGTAAAATTCATCCTAGAGAAGTGGAGCTAATTCAGAGAATGGAGTGCTCCCCCCCCCCCCTACCCCCCCCGACTAGTGAAGTTTGAGCTAAGTTCATCTAATGCTGAAAAAAAAATCTTCAGCTAAAAATAATTGTGAGCTGACTGAGGAGGGAAGTGCAGTATATTCTTGGCCAGCTCTTGCTCTCACCTAGATGCCAACTCAGTCTCTGCTGGAGACTGTACTGGGCAGCTGTTGTGGAGCTGGCTGGCTCATCTTGGAGCTCTGGGACTGTTAAACCTGGAGAGAGTTTTGTTTCTAGTGCCCAAATAGAAGTGTCAGCACAGCTTTGTAGAGTGTCCCGAGGGCAGCGAGTCTCTGTAGAAATGATTCCTAGGTTATTTCTAAATGTTCTGCAGTCTCAGTGATTATTTCCTTCCCTGACCACCTGGCTACAAACTGGCATGTGGTTGGAAGGGCTGGACAGGAGGACACAGGTGCTGCTCTGAGCCAGTGTATGAACCTCTAAACTGGAAAAGTGTTGGTGTGTCTCCATGGTTAGCTTTCTCTGGAGCAAAACCAATCCAAAAGAGCTGTGCTGACTGTTGTGTTTTGTTTTTTTTTTCCAGAATGTAAAGCTAGGCTCACTCCTTCCCAGGTATTGGTATTGGCAGGTCTGGTAACTCCTGAATATTATGTTTGGAGATGCCGGGAAAATGAATATTTCCATAACTGTTTTTGCTGAAAGCAAAACTCTGGGACTTCTTTCTTTATTTTCGACTTCTAAAAGATTAGCTCCAGAAAATATCGTGCCTGGCAGAGCCTGCCTCTCTTTGCAATGGCTGGAGTATGCCTCTGCAGCCAGTTCTTTATACGTGGGGACTCAGAGAGCTCGAAGAACGAGCCAAGGCAATTCAAATGGGACTTTCTGAGAGGCTGCTGCAGCTGCAGAGCACAGCCCTTACACTGGCCCCAAGATCTGTTTATCTTTTTGCCTTCAAGGAAGCATCAGTTAGGGGGAGCTCCCCAAATGGTATGGTTTAGAAAACTGTATCCTCTGCTAGGAAGTGCACATGCATCTTTCTTTATAAGCCATTTGATATATTTTTCCTTCTCTTCCCCTCTCCCCTCCCTGGCAGC
This sequence comes from Perdix hodgsoniae, assembly GCA_035772895.1. NCBI lineage: Eukaryota > Metazoa > Chordata > Aves > Galliformes > Phasianidae > Perdix > Perdix hodgsoniae. Next base: position 405,987 of record JAPSGF010000148.1, read on the forward strand.
AGGATCTCTGGCCACTGCATGCTTTTCATTAAATCTTTCTGAATGTAAGCTTGTATGTTCTGACACAGTCAAAGAGTACCATTGCAGGGATAAAACTCAGCAGCAGAACTGAAAGCATTTTCTGGTTTTGATTACTGGACAACTCCAGTTACTATGCAGTGTGTTCTTGGCTGGGGACTGAAAACTGTTGTGGGAGCATTCCATGATGCTCCAGGAATGCTGTACTTCCCCCAGAAAGTGAGGGGTATACGTGGGTGTTGTGTCTTGGCCTGTTTCCAGCCTTTCTAATGCTACTGTCACTCTTATCCTATGCATTCTGCTTTTACAGTATCCATTGGTGCAGGTTATTTATCTCCCCTTGCTGTTAGGAATAACTGCCACTGTTGTGCTGTTGGGTTTAGTTTGTTTTGTCTCTAAAGAAAGCCCCATGCTTAGTGATGAAAGTGGATAAACAATTGCTTACTCAGCTTTGCACCCCTGTTACCTGAAGGTATAATCACTTTCTGAGTCTGTTTGCCTTTGCCTCCATGCTGCTGCACTGATGCTTTGGGAGGAGCACAGTGCTGCAGCTGTTCTGCTCTGCCTCAAGGCACATCAGCATGTTGGGAAGAAGCGGCTCCCTGAGCTTTTCTGATGGTCTGATGATGGTACTTGCCTTCACTCTGCACAGCCCTGTGCCCAGCTCCCATGGATCGACTTCCTAATTTGATCTCAGAGCTGCTTGCTGATAGCTGGGCCATGTCTGACCGTGTTTATTGGCATGGGACTTGGACCTGCAGCTTGTCTTGTTGGCTAGGAACCTGTCATGTCACCGTGATCATCTGGAGTGTTCAGTGGTCCTCATCTCCTAGGAAGAAGATTGTTCCCTGGCATGAAGCAATGTCCTGCTTCTTTGTGACCCTTCAGAGATCTCTGAGGAGGAGTGGTTCTTCTGAGGGTCTCATCTCAGTCTGAAGCACTTCCTCAACATGCACAACAAAAACCAAGAGCATGTGACTTTGGGGATGTCTGGTCAGTAGAAGCAAATCACCCTTTGCAAGTAGCTTTGAGCTACTCCCCAGGGAAGGTGGCACAGTGCACTGAAGCTGTGCCTTCCTTCAGATCTCCATTGTGGCAAGTAGATTTCCAGCAACTCATTTGTTGCAACCTTTGTTGGCATTCCAGCCATGAGACGTGATGTAGTTCTTAATCCTTCAAGGTGACGACACAAACGCTTCTCTCCAGCCTAAGGGAAGGATGCTTGGGAATCTGGGGGTTTGTTTTCTGTTTGTGTTTAAAACTGATAATAATTGTAGTGTCTTCTGATGGGATCAGTAATCTGCCCTGTACTGTGGTGTTTTCAACCTCCCAGGACCAGAAGAAAGTCTTTTACAGCATCCTCGCTAAATAGGATCCTTGAGAAACATGTGGAATTCATGGTTACCTGTTTATTGGAAGCAAAGATCATGACAAATACAGTTACAGAGGAATTACAGTAGCAATCAACAACAGACAGGAGGAATTGTCTCCTGAGAAAAGAAGTCACAATTCGGGAAGAAAAGTACTTGGATCAGATAAATGAGTTTCCTTGTGAGAGGCCCTGTGCCTGGTCATCCCTCTCATTGTTCTTGTTAGCAGTGGCACATTTCCTCCTGAGGGACAGGTAAATACTCAGGGACAAGCGCATGGCACCTTTTTCAGACCGTTTCTGTCTCCAAAAGATGGAGGCAGATGTATAGAGGGGACCAGCCTTCCCCTCTACCACCCCTCTGCAACTCTTTTTTTTTCCTCTTGCAGGCTGATGTTCCCTGAAGCCCCTGTCCACTTTCCTCCCAGTCCTCCTACTACCTCTTTTTGGTAAACCCTGTAGGTACCTTACCGGACAGTGTCTGTTGGCCAGACTGCCTCTGTATCCTCTGTCTTGGAGCTCTGCTGGGACACAGCAGATCAGATGGTAAGGTGCACAGCCTGCAGGGAAGCATGTGCCTAGGAACACATCTGGAGCGACACATCCCACGTATTCAGTAGATGCACACTTCTAAACAAGAATAGTATGTGCCAATATAGAAGGAATTGTCATAGCTGCTTGAGCCCTCCTCAGCTCTTGCTGAATAAACTCAGTCCTGGGATGTTTTCCTGCATGCACTGTTTGAGCTGTCATTGCCGTGGACAGGGGCAGCACTGGCATTGTGGCTGTTGGCATGTAGTAGCTTCCAGACTCAGCTGAGCCACTGCCATATCAACAGCAGCCATGTGATTTGTGCAAAAATGGTCTGTATGGGACTCGTACTGCAGGAAACCTGATTTCACTTGTGATGTGTACTTAAGTCAGCGCTGTTTTGCACTAAATCCCTCCTGCTCCCCTCTTTCCCTGCTGAGCTTGTGTTGAGCTGATGGCAAATAAAACCTATTTTTTCTACTTTTCCATGAAGCAATATAAGTGTAGAGACTGGAGCCTGCAAGCTCTTTGCTACCCTTTGAGCTTTATATAGGATCTTCCTGCATGCACTGTGCACCTCATGGAGCAAGCTGTCAGAGGCATTTTGGGGATAGCTGGGACATGTCTGTGTCCTTTTGGAGATCCCCATTTGTCGCTGACAGATAAGGTGGGCTCACCGTGCTGTCCCTGAGACACTCTGCTATCTAGTTTCTCCTTGAGTTGGGGGATTGGGTGACTTAGCAGCCCCTGTTGTGTTTGCATGTCGCTGCCCCAGAGGAGCTTTATTGGATGTATTGCGTGCAACTCACAGGACACGGCTTCTGATCAAAGTAATTATTCACGCTGTGTTCCTCTGATGCTTGTCTGAGCTCTGCAGAGACAGTTCAAGAATGAAAGATCTTACTGCTGCAGAAAATTGGAAGAATTGTTTTCCCCACACAAAGCTACAGAAGATTGCTGCAGTGTTGTTGGAGATCTGGGACTGGATTAAGCTGGAAGGAGGAAGCTGGGGACATGAAAACAATGTGAATCAAAACTGAAGAAAATATTCTTGTGAAATGTAATTCACTTACACAGCTGGCAGGTGCTGTGTGGCTCTTACTAGCTGCAAACCCAGAATGTGTTCCTGCTACTAAACTTGGCTCACTTTTCTCTTGAACTTTAAGTAGGGTCTTGCTTTGAAGGTGTAGAATCTTGTCCATATTTATATGTACCACTCTGCCCAAGTAAAATGTAAAGTAACACAACCCAGCTGTATTATCAGTAAGATGTTAAAAATATCCCTAGCTTATCTAAATTTGGGCTTCTAATGTGGCAACTACACTGGAGTTGACCTGGTGTTAGGAAAGCGTTTCCAGCTGTTCCAGCACTGTAGGGATCCTCTGTCAAGGCATCTTCCTGCAGACTGCCCTGTCAGCGCAGTTGTCACAGGAAAAGAGGTGGGTTTTTAATATTTTCTATTTATTCATGCATGTGTACTACCAGGTCACGGTGGACCCTAAGCTTCCTATCACCTCTACATCAACACACTGTGTGTATACAGAGCTACCCCATTTGCAAAATGTCTCCTTTCACCTCCTAACTTATATCAAGAATGTGGGTTTCTTTTCAGATAGCGTACAGCCACTTAAGTTCTGTCCTCTTGAGTGATGGCCTTTTGAGGAAGCTCTGCTGTGAGATAGTTCTGTGAAGCTTCCCCATGTGAAAGGTCTTACAAACTCTCCCCTCTGCTGAGAAGGTGCTTCTTTTTCAAGTGAGCCATTTGATGTATGGAAAATTGTTTAGCAAAAAGGCCCCTTCTGAAGACAAGATGCCTGATGCTATTCTGGAGAGTCTTTCAAAGAATTTCAGATACCATTCAATGGTGTCAGACTGAATTGCCCAGAAGATTTTAGGGTTAACGTTTGGTTGGTTTGGGTGTTTTTCTGTGGTCATTTTTTTTTTTAAATATGTTTGATAGTTTTTTCTCTCAAACTACCTGAGCAATATCTCATGTATTCTGGAACCTACTGATCCCAGCGATAGCTGTAAATGTGTCTGAGAGATGTAAGCAGTTGCTGAAGATTTAGTATGAAGTGGTTTGTGGGGAGGAATCCTCAGGTACAAAATTACATTTACTACAATGACATTTCAGATCTACTTTTTTTTTTCTCTCCCTTGGCAATTGTATGGTAACTGTTGAGTCCTTGCCTGAACCACTGATTGAACAGCTGGGGAAAGGACCCGGTCAGCACTGGGAGCACAGGTGAAGGCAGTTCAGCTGTGAGACAGGAAGGGGTAGAACCTGATTGCACCTCTCTTAGACCTCATTGAAGGGCTGAGTGCCCCTGGGGAAGAAGCTCTGGTTGGAAATTCTTCTTTAGTGAAGCTTTCCCCTGCAAACCTGAAACCTTCTGATACAGGTATGCAATCTTCTTCCCTTCCTTTATAGCGCCTCTTTATTCCTTCCATCATCACACCTTTGTTGTAATTCCTGTCCCATTGTATTGATCCATCCAATTGCTACAGCAGGATTTTAAAATCAAACCACTGTAACGATCGGTGAGTCAGAGGGCACTAATGTTTTAGGATTAGCATTGCAGCTTTGAACAAGTGTGTGTGTTAGATGCTCTTACAACAGAAGGAAAGGTTATGTGTCTCCTGTTACATATTTTGTATTTGCACAAGAAGGTGGTGCAGATTTGTAGAAATTTGGACTTGCCCATTTCTTATATAAGGGACTCTGGAGGCAAGGTATCTTTTAAAGATCTGTGTGTGGCATAGAGGAGGTTACTCAAATTGCCTGGTGAAGCAGGGAATCCAAAGCAGATCTCCTCTTACCCTGCCTGAGAACTGTCCGAGTCTTGGGATGCAGAGCTGGGCCTGAGTAAAATCTGGGACCAGTTCTCTCCATGACAAAGCCTTGCATCTTTTTCAACAAAGGGATGAGGAAACTCGCGTACAGTGTCACCAAGATATAACAGTAGGTAACAGATAATATCAAATAAATACATTTGCAATTAGGTTTTGTGTGGGGTATACGAGTTTCCTTTGTGATAACACCTGACAAATAGAAAGCAATCACTGCAGGATGATTTATCACTTGGTCATTTTTATCTCAGCAACAAACAATCTAAGCAGCTTCCCTCAGGATTTGTTGACTTGGTTTCAAAGTTGTGTAGCAGGCTTTGTATAGGGCAATGCTTTTTAAAGTTTAATTTGGGAAAATGTTACTTTGAAGAGACTTTAAACTGTCTTTAAATTGAATGTCTCAAGTTTTCCCGTGGAGAGAAACCTTAACTAGATCGATTATGTCAGAGTAATCTATGTATGTTGTCATAAGTTAGTTTGTTTCTGTAGCGTGTGTGGAATTTAAACTATCAGTTTCTAAATTTTCAGGAGTCAGAGGGGTCACACATGCTTGTTGTTATGCTCCTCAAGTTTCCAGCCAAATGTGCTGGCAGAATAAAGCATTCCCAAGTGTTCCAGCACTGCAGAGATTCACTGTTGAGTCTTGTTCCTTCAGCTTGCACTGTTGCACTTATCACAGGGGAAAAGGTGGGATCTTAATAATTGCTTTATTTTTCTTCATGAACACTGTCAGGTTAAGGTGGACCTTAAGCTCCCTTTTACCTCTAAATTGATATGCTAACATATATTTAGAGCTCCTGCATGTGCAGGATGTCTCCTGTTCTATGCTGACTGAAACCAGGAATGTACTTTTATTTTCAAATACTTAAGAACTGCTCAGATTTGATCTTCGGTTTGCTTGACTGTCCTGAGCCAGTACAGCAGCTGTTACCCCCTTGGGGAATATCTGCTGGGAAGCAGACGTTGCTCTATGTGAATCAGTTTCCTGTTTCTAGTTTCTGTATGGATGTGGATGTAGTTCAGTTTCTGTATGGATGTGGATGTAGTTCCCTTTGAAAATCATGAATCTGCTAAAGATACAAAATATTTTTTTGATAGGAGCGGACTGTAGTAACACTCTCTTGCTTTCACTCGCATTTTAATTCTATTTGGAGACAATTCACGATTACCACCTGGCAGTTGCCTGTACTATATTATGATTGAAAAATGTCTTAGAGTACATTTTCATATGTAATGCTGTTCTGCCAAGCAATCTCTGCACGCTGGCTTATAGATCTTTCTGTTAAAGACTGAGATGATCTGCTTTCAAACTGACCAAAGAAAAGGTCAGCTGCTGAGCTCTTCTGTGTTGGGCTCTCACAATTACAAACATAGCGCCACTAGCTACAGAAAAGAGATATTTCACATCTTCTATAGTAGTAGAAACCTCAAACTATCCATCATTTCCAACAGCTAGGAGGGACTCTTGTGCTGTCCCCCCTCACGCATCACTGGAATCATACAATGGCTTAGATTGGAAGCGGCAACCAAGACCATCTTGTCTGCCTTGGAATGGTTGCCACCCACGCAGGGTCCCATCCAGCCTGGCCTTGAGTGCCTTCAGGGATGGGGCACCCACAGCTTTTCTGGGCAGCCTGTGAGAGTGCCTCACCATCTTAATGTCAGTGGGGTGAGAATGCTTTCTCTTCAAGACTGGTTCTAGGTTGTATAAGAGACAGGATTCAGATGTGATGAGGTTTTATTCTGTTCTAAATAATGGTGGAGGCCAGTCATGAGTGGTGTCCCCCAAGGATCTGTCTGGGGTCCACTGCTCTTCAACATCTTTCTCAATGACATAGGCAGTGGGACTGAGTGTACCGTTGACAAGTTTGCTGATGACACCAAGCTGAGTGGCACAAATGACATAATGGAAGGAAGGTACACAATCCAGCGGGATCTGGACAGGCTCAAAAGATGGGCGCGTGAGAACCTAATGATGTTTAACAAGGCCAAGATGTTGCACTTGGGTCGTGGCAGTTCCCAGTATGAGTACAGAAAGGGAGAAGAACTCATTGAGAGCAGTCCTGTGCATTCCGGGCTGCATCAACAGAGGGGTGGCAGCAGGGAGGGGATTGTCCATTTCTGCTATGCCCTTGTAAAGCCCAATCTGCAGGGCTGTATCGAGGCCTGGAGTCACTAGTATAGGAAGGGCATGGGTCCAGAGGAGGGCCACAATGATGCTCAGAGGGCTGATACACGTCTACTTCAAAGAAAGGTTGAGGCAGTCAGGCTTGTTTAGGTTGGAGAAGAGAAGGCTCTGGGGCCTTTTGGAACTTTAAGGGAGCAGGAGGGGGAACAACTTTTAACATGGTATAATAGTGATAGAACAAGGGGGAACGTCTTCAAGCAAAAAGTGAGGAGATTTATGTTAGATGTTGGGAAGAATTTTTTCACTCAGAGGGTTGTGAAACACTGGAACAGGCTGCCCAGTGAAGTTGTGGATGCCTCATCCCTGGAGAGGCATTCAAGGCTTGGATGGGATCCTGATCCTGTGGTGGGCAGCCCTGCCCATGGCAGGGGATGTGGAACTAAGTGATCTTTAAGGTCTCCTCCAATATAAGCCATTCTATGATATGATTCTATGATGGCAAATCTTACGTTCCTGGTGGATCTGGTGTTGAAAGGCTGCCACTCTCCTATGAGACATTCTTTCATGTCAGTGATGAATGACATAAACAGTGATGTTTACCATTCAATATATCTATCCATTTGCTAAGTTAAATGTAGATATATTTGGAGTAGTAATTTAATGTCTGTACAGTTTCGTATGGGTGCAGGAGGTATAACTGGCTGTTTCTTTGATTGTACTTCTTGTGATGGATTCTTGCTTCTATGCATCATGGAAGCATGACAAAACACGTCCATTGGGAGCGTAGCTGGGAATAAGCAGTTCTGCTCCGACCGCCAACAGTTGTTTTCTTCCTTAATTCTGTACGATGCTATTAGTCTGACAGCTCTTCTATAACAAACTATATTTAGATATGTGGAGTAGGAATCCTTTCATTCTCTGATTCTTTTGACCCTCAGCAATCTGTTGTCTCCTCTCTTGTGGTTGTGGAATAGGCAATGAGTAGAATTAACCTGCTTCTTGTCTTGAGTCAGTGTTCATGGCTTGACCTTGAGACATTTGCGTCCTGAACTGCAGACATCAACCCTTAGCTAAAAGCAGAATACATTACTGAAAACACTAAAAATAAATAAATAAAAATCTTTGACATGGGCTGCAAAGGTTACCATAGCTGTCTATTGCAGCAACTTCTTTTTTAAAGAAGTTACCACAAGTTTTGCATTGTTGTTCTAAATTGAAGTCTCTGCTTTAAAATAACAGCTGAGTTTCTTCCTCTTCAATATGGTGAAATGCTGGAGGTGTAGGAGAAAGATGAATAAGAAAAAGCATTTTTATACCTCATGAAAACTTGAACACCAAATATAGCAGACAGTGTAAAGTGGTGCAGCTGGGGAGTGATCATCAAGGTTTTCAAAACTGCTCCAGGGCAGTTTGCTCCTTTGGTAAGTGTAACCTGAGTTCCAGTCTCTTAACTTCATGGATGCAGTTGCAATCTTTCTTTCTGGTATTGCTGCCTTTAGTGCTTTGTTGCTCCTCTTCCACCATTAAGCACTAATAGGATGAAACTGGTGGCCACTTCTCCTTGCTATTTGACAGGAGGTAATTACTGCCAGTACTGCAGAGTGAAATACAGAAGTTAACTCAGTGTGTGTCTACTACTTTTGTAGATCCAGGTGTTGCATAGGAGTGATCACCATTCGTAGGGAATGTGTTTGGCTTCAGTGGTATCTCACTCGTTGACCAGAGTATAGAAAAAAAATAAGACGGTTAACGGTGATGAAACTTCAGTCTTCATCACAGATGATGTGAACTCTGAGTTGAAAATCTGCTGCTCCTCAAAAAATGGGTGGCTGTTTGATCATTGTTCTTATCTCCAAGATACGGTTGAGATTTTTCCACTGACCTCATGGCTTCTTCAGGCAGCTGGCTCAGCTTGTCTCTCAGTGGAGTGACTTCTTATTTATCAGCTCATTGTCAAAGGATTTACAAAGAGCTTATGCCAGAGGCCAAAGGGTGAACACCCAGAAACATAAGCTCTTCTGTCAGTATCCCTACTGGGTGAATCATTTGTGGCCTTTGGCTTTTGAAGTAACCTGAACATGTCAGAGGGAGGCAAGCACATCTCATCTGTGAATTTGAGACACAAAGTATGAAAACAACTATCTGCCATCCTTTAGTTGATCTTGAGTAGGAAGTTTAGTGTTCGCTTGCTCACAGTTCCTATCTCTTTTGCTATAAACCATAAAGCTCATGTTGTTACTGCAGTTGAAGAAGCAGGTAAGTGAGAGGCAATGAGAAGAACCTGCTTGCTGTAGATTGTGTAGTTTCCTGCCCTACCACTGAGAAATACTTGAAAAAGCTCAGTCTTTCAAGGTGATTGTTGAAACTCTTGGTGGTATACAAAGGCGACCCACAGAAACAGCACTGGTGAAATGGAAGTTTGAGGCCTGTCAAATATGCAGCAAGTGCAACAACTGAATAGCCTGGGTAGTTGCTGGAGAGGAGCTGTAACTTGTTACCTGAAAAAGGGCAAAGTTTGGGTAAGAACTGCTGCTTTAAGGTGTTCCTCTTCACCCTAAGTGTGATCAGAAAAACATATTAGTTTGTCTTCCTCACCAGTCATTTCTTGAAAAATGATTATAATGGATTGATCCTCTACAGTGCTTTGAACGTATTATTCAAAAGCCAAAGCCCATCAGGCATGCTGTTGCCTTTTTCTCTTGTAAAAAATAAATAAAAAAAAAAAAAGCGTATCTGAGTAGATGCTCATCAGAATCTTCACTTGGTGTTGTAGAACTTGCTGATTCTCAAGTGACTATGAGATAAAGGAAAATAAAAAGGGTTTTTTAAAGTATGTTAATGGTGAAAGGAAGACTAGGGATAATGTCAGTTCTCTGCTCAACAAGGGAGGTATCTGGTAATGGGAGATGCTGAGAAGGTGGAGATGCTGAACGCCTTCTTTGCTTTGGTCTTTGCTTCAAAGACTCCCCCTCAGGACTTCTGGACCTTGGAGGGAAGAGAGAGTCTGGGAAATGGAGAGCCTCCTTGTGGTTGAAGAGGGGGTGGTCTGGGAGCGTCTGGGTGTGATCAATTTGCACAAATCCATGGGCCCAAATGGGATACATCCATTTGTGCTGATGGTGCTGGCAGAGGTGAGCGCTGAACTGCTTTCTATCATCTTTGAGAGGTTTTGGAAAACAGGAGAGGTGCCTGAAGACTGGAGGATAGCCAATGACACTCTGGTCTTCAAAAAGGGCAAGAAGGAGGATCTGGGAAACTACGGGCCAGTCAGCCTCACTTCTGTCCCTGGAAAGGTGATGGAACAGCTTGTTCTGGATGCTATCTCTTAAGCAATTAAAAGAGAAAAAGTTTGTCAGGAATAGTCGGTATGGATTCACCAAGGGAAAATTAGGCTCAAGCAATCTCATAGTCTTCTGTGATGGCATCAGCAGCTGGGTAAATGGGGGGAGAGCAGTGGATGTCATCTACCTTGACTTCAGCAAGGCTTTTGTTACTTCCCTCACAACATCTTGATAACAAAGCTAAGAAAGTGTGGGACAGATGAGTGGGTGGTGAGGTGGGTTGAGAACTGGTAACTGGCTGAGCTCGGAGGGTTGTGAGCAGCAGCGCGGAGACTGGTTGGAGACCTGTGACTAGTGGTGTTACCCAAGGGTAGGTGCTGGGTCTGGTCATGTTCAATACCTTCATGAATGATCTTGATGAAGGAGTAATGTCCACCCTCAGCAAGTATGCTGATAATATAAAGCTGGGAGGAATGGTTGACACATCGGAAGGCTGTTCTGTCATTCAGCAGGACCTGGACAGACTGAAGAGCTGGGCAGCAATAAACCAGATGAGGTTTAACAAAAGCAAGTGTAGAGTTTTGCATCTGGGAAGGAAGAATCAGGAGTATTAATATAGATTAAGGCATGACCTGCTGGAGAGGAGCTCTGCAGAGAAAGACCTGGGGGTCCTGGAGGACATGTTGGGCATGAACCAGCAGTGTGCCCTAGTGGCCAAGAAGGCCAGTGGGATCCTGGGGTGCATTGAAAGGAATGTCACCTTGCCAGCAGGGCAAGGGAGATGATCCTTCCCTTCTGTTCTGCCCTCACCCTTCTGGTCAGGCCTCACCTGGAGCACTGTATTCCGTTCTGGACTCCCAGGACAAAATGGCCAGGGATCCAGATAGAGTCCAGCAGAGGGCTACAAAGGTGATAAAGAGCCCAGAGCACTTCTCCTGTGAGGAAAGGCTGAGTGAGCTGAATCTGTTCAGCCTTGAGGAAAGAAGACTGAGAAGAGATCTGATTAATTTATGATTTATGAGTATCTTAAGCATGGGAGTCAAAGGGATGTGGCTGACCACCTCTTTTCAGCAGTCTGTGGGGACAGGACAGGGGGGAAACAGCCATAAACCAGAGCAGAGGATGTTCCACACCGATATGAGAAAGAACTTCTTCACAGTGAGGGTGACAGAACGCTGGAGCAGGCTGCACAGGGAAGCTGTGAATTCTCCTTCTCTGGAGATATTTGAGACCCGCCTGGATGCCTACCCTACAGCCTGCTGTAGGGGACCTGCTTTGCAGGGTGATTGGACTCAGTAATCCCTTCCAGCCCCTACGGTTCTGTGATTCTGTGTGAAAGGAAGGGTGGAATAATATGAATTTTTTGCAGTTAATTCATGTAAAATGTTGTGTTGTTTCAAAACCCTTGAATTTTGCAGAAAAGAAATTAATCTGAAAAAATGTGTTTTTTTTTTTTCTTTCCAGAAAGGTAATTATTTGTAAAACAAACTGTTTCATAGAAGTTGATTTCTGTGATTCTAACTGGGGAAGAACAACAGTGTCCTGTGATGCAGAACAAGATGTGCTAATAGAGCTATCAGTCCTTGATTATTATTATTTTTTTCCTCTGAATCACAAAAAAAATCATACCTGTTGAAGGGCAGGCTAGATTATTGCTATTACTTGGCACAGCATAGATTTGCAGTAGCTACTGAAATAGTTTGGGATCCTGTGCTCAATTATCTACAGGGTGAAGAGAAAGATCTTGTTTGTGTGTTCTGCATTAAATTAGGAAATATAGGCTGAAATTTTGAGGAAAGAGAAAACAGCCAAGATTTCTTGTTGACAGCTTGATGTTTTTGGTTATGGAAAGTCTTCTGCTCTTTAGCAGCCTCTGGAATATTTTCCCAATTAAATACCCCTATGAAGGTATGTGGAAAACAATAAGGAAAAACCACAAGTAGTGTGACTTAGTAGCAAGAAATCATGTTTCTTGCAGTTTGGTCTAGTTGTTGGCAACCCTGCCTATGGCAGGGGGTTGAAACTAGATGATCTTTGAGGTCCTTTTCAACCCAGGCATTCTGTGATTCTAAGGGTTTATGGGAAATGAGAGTAAAACAGTCTTATCTATGCACTTGCCTCTTCAAAGAAAATAAATAATAAAAGACAAAACAATACAAAAACCATTATGCCATGTCAAAATCCCCCATGAATTCTTTTTCAGTGCATGTTTTCATCAAAGGTTTGGGGAAACGCAATGTTGTTTTTATTTCCTAAGGCTGTACTGCTGGATTTTTGCCCAGCGTGAGTCAAGATCGTGAGCAGGGAAACTAATGTTCTTCCACCATCATGGAGTAGCTTGCGCACAGCTTGCCTCTGAAGGCAGCCAGAGATGTCCTTGTCCCTTTCCAGAGTCACAGAATCACCAAATAACTGAGGCTGGCAGGAATCTCTGAAGGTCATCCAACTAAAATCCCTGCTTAAGCCCTGGATTGCATCTTGGAGAGCTCTGTGCTACCCTTCTAAGAAGTACAGTTTGGAATATAAGTTATTTGGGTCAGGTTTTCTTTTTCCCCTGTAGCTTTTATCAGAATGAAATTACTTCTGAGTATCACCCTTTACAGTTACTTTACCCTCCGTTCTGAGGTTTTCAATTGCCATCATTCCCTGAGAAGCCCCCAGGGGCCCTGCAGTTTGGTACCCAGTACTGAGATAAACCAGATAAGGACTGTGTGTCGGGTGAAATTATCATTATCAGATTATGGCAGCACCACAGATGTCTTTGCCAAAGACATACTTGGCACTAAGTATATTTTCATCTTTGAGACCTGTGCAGCAATAGAAGACAATGATAGTGCCTTACTAGCAGGGGAGCACGCTCGTAAAGGTATTCATCACAATTTAGTTTAGAAAGTGATACAGGACAAAAGTGGCTCATCCTTTCCAAAGACTGATGAAGTCTAAAGGAAGACACAATCTCAAAATAGAGATACTTCTCAGCTGCTAATCCTTAAATGAAGGTGAGGGGGGTGGACCCTGGATGCACATCTACTGGTCATTCAGGTCCATTGCTTGCACCTGAGCTCCCTGGGTTACCCACGCCTTCTCACCTGGTGCTCAACCATTGGTTCAGGCCATGACCTGGCAATTCCCACATAAGGCTCAAGCAGCTCTGTCACATTCAGTTAACTTGAAATATTCAAGTGTGCCATTTCCCGTTGTGGGTGTAGCTAATCTTGCCTTCTGGAAGCAACTTGAGAACTAGCATGTCTGTCTGGCCTGCTAAAAGGAGGATTAGCCCTATCCTTAACTAAGCAAATGTGTGTGGATGAGAGGTGAGGTTGAGATCTCAAAGCAGCTGCAGACCTCTCTTCAGACCCTGGGCACAGCTTACCCGAACCTCCGTAAGGGATGTGCCTTTGTTCTATGGGTGTGCGTGTTGCGGGGAAAGAGCCCCGTGCATCTGGTGCTGTATTAAAGAATGAATGTTTCTTAATACCACATTGTTCTTCAGGAGTTTTATTTGGGCTGCGGTTTGTCTGGTAACACTTTGAGGTTGCTTTTTGTTGTTTCTTTCTTTATATGCGTTCTAGAAAGCCAATTTTATTGCAGCGCTGAATGTTCAAACTGAAAGTTTGTGGGTAATGGAAGGTGTTGAACGTATGAGGTGTTGCTGTGAGGTGTCACTCTGCATTTAGATACAGAAACAGAGATGCTGCTATGTGGTATTTCTTTATTGTCAAAAAGAATGATTTTGAAGACTGCGTAGACCTAAAACTGTACAGGAGTTTGTAAGTATGACCCAAATATCCCCCAAATGTTAGCACAGATAATGACCCAGTGAGTGTTAATTGTACTACTGAGTTTCATTCACAGGTGTGTGGTACCAAAACTGTTTCACAGGGAATTTTGATTAAACTGTAACATCTCTGAGTTGGGGACATTGGGTTTGAGGTAAACAAACAAACAAACAAAACCCACCATATGAAGTTTGCATGGCATCTTTTCCTCTTCCCATGTTACCAGCAGGTGTATAATACTCCCCCCCTTCCCAAAACTCAAGTAGGGGAAAAAGCAAACTTGTTCATTTGTTTCCAAAATGTCTTTTGTCATCTGTGCTGAGCAGGACACTTGTCTATCAGCATGACTACACTGCTTGTGCTCTTAGTGAAACTCGTGGTTGCGTATTGCAAGGGGAAGGTGAACTTGTAAGGGGGGGAATCTGACCTTCTCTGCTTCTCTCCACTAGTCTGAAAAAGAAATCTGCAAGACAAAAGGGGGCAGGGTAAATGAAGTGATTGGTGGAAAATCCTTCCACTCTTGGGAACTGGGAATTCGTACTTCAGAGGAAAGGATAAAGAGCAGCTTCCCTGGATGAGTCCATCTTCACCTGAAATTCTCACCAGGAGACAGGTGAGACATTCCTCAGTCGGCTCTTGAGGGAGGAAATTGAAAGCAGAGACAGGAAGAAGTTGTAGGCCATCTGAAATGCTTTAGTTATGATGTGGAACATATTACTTTAGAATTGTTTCAGAACAGCATTTCGCTTAATTATGAACTAGGTAAGGGGGTATAGAGTGAACAAAGGCAAAACAGATGCTACAGGGAGGGATGCTGGGGGGCGTGAGGGGAGGAGAGCTGAGGAACACAGCCTTATCTCTTGTGCCACTCCAGGCACTTGTGCTCACTTATTGGTTCAAACTGTGCCGCTACAGCAAGGAATAAAACCTGCAAGTCATGATAACTCAGCATTTGGGATGGAGAATACTGTAACAACTTCTTGGAACCAATTGTAATATCAGAGTAATCTATGCCTGTTTTTTTGTAATTGTATTATCTCCTCCTATTCTTGCATATGTATAACTTGTCTCTATAAATATCCTTAAACTGTCCCTTTACGGTGTGCAGGCGAGGAGGGGCTGCTCCCTCTGCACCCAGCATCTGTGTGCAGAGCTGTAATTAAAATGCCTGCTTTATAACCGCTTCCACAAGCCAGTTGTTTCAATTAACTTTGCACCAGTGTTGGTGACGGGAAGATGGAGAGTTCTGATAATGCAGTTCAGATAATGAACTATTGCTGGAGAGTCCTCAGGACTTCCAGGGCACTTTGATAAAAGTGATGCCTGATGAAAGGACTGCATTGAAATCAAGACCAGAATCGTTAGAGGAGTTTCTTGAATGATGGGTTTGAGAAAGATGGCAGCTTGTTGTTGTGAAAGACAAGTTTGCCTAGGCAAACCTTGCCTGTGTCCTTCTGCTTACTGTATATGGCTTTGTCTTAAACCATTTTACTCTGCACTTGAGTGGGGGCAGGCAGGAACCTCATGCCGGTGAAGCTGCTCTCTTGTGAGCAACACTCACAAGCCAATAACTTAGGCCAGGCAAGTGTCTCACTGAACAGTGTTTTATTGCACAATTATAATGGCGGGTGTTTTGCAAGCAGAAGCATGTGTTGTAAGGAAAACAAACTCTTCTATTTCCTAGTTCCCGAAGCTGAGTCTCTCCCCTGCTCTGAGGCTCACATTCTTCTGGATTTGCATATCACAGGCACATCCCCTAAGCAGGCAGTTAACAAAATCCATCTCTCTTTGTCTTTCCAAGTAAGCAGAATCCACAAAATAGTCACCATGCCAGTATCTCCTGCCAGATCTCTGCCAGGTAAGTTTGTTTCTTCTTGTGCTGTTCTGAGTAAACATGTATGTCTTAAAGCCATTACCTTTGGGCACTCCTCCCTCACCCCCAGCAATCTCCCTAAGGGAGGAGAGTACACAAATTAACATTCCAGCTGGACCCTCCTTTCATCTCTCAAGGATGTGCATACTCTATTCTTTAACCACCGACAAAACTTCTCCTATCACGGGTTCTGAGGTATGTCACTTTGCTACAACATTCTATTACTTATTCAAAAACAATATTTAATTCTATTACATATTCAAAAACAATACATAAGCTCCCACACTCTGCTTGTCAAAGCCACAGCTCAGAGTGCTGCTGTTGTGTCAGAACAGTGATTTTTGGAAAAGTGATGATGGGAGATGTTGTGAGCCTGAGCAACATCTGTGCATACCTTCCTCGTGCTTACCTGGCAAAGAAGCATGGGTGAGTGAGCTAACTTGCAAAAGCTTGGGCAGAAACCTTCAGTTCTTGGACCTGCCTACCAGTGTCCCGCTTGTGGCGTTGGCTATAGACACCAGCTGCAAACTTGTGTTGGCAGGTAATGGGCCAGGTTTCCCCTGCTTTCTTCTATGGCAGTGGTGGCAGGGTTGAGGTGGGTTGACTGCTCAGGTATGCCAGCTAGTTGCTATGGCAGGTCGTGACATTCCTTTGTGATTTGCTGACTTGGGGAACAGTGAGACTGGCTCTGAAGTGAAGTTGGAGATGTGCTGATTGAACATATTCAGTTTCCCTGCTTTGGTAAGCTCACTTGCTTTGTAAGTGTGAAAAGTGGGGCGAAAAGAGAATGCACCTGATTTCTCACATTACTTGGTAGGTTTTCACTAATTTTATTGTCATTTTTTTCCTGGAGACTGACAGACTTGTTAATGTCTACATTTGGAGGCTGGAGCTAAGCTGGGGAGGCACCTCTCAGTAAAAATACTGCTCTGTGACAACTTGGTGGGTTAAAATCTGCTTTGGAGCATGTTTTCAGTATCACCCTGAAAGCTCCCGAGTTAAAGGTGACTGAGAACAGACCAGTGATCTAGGTTTATTGACCTGATATCCAATGTGTGTCTGGGAAGAGAGCTCTGTTTTCCCATCCCCACATGTGATTTACTCTCTTTGGTGCTTTCTTTGGGCTTCCTTGTTGTATCAAGCAATGGGTCTGCTGTTCCTGGCGTTCTGTCCGTGTGTACTTTCACAGGTTAATGACGTTCACAGCTTCTCCATCTCCATCCGTGCTGTCATTTGAAATGTTTCAAGAAACTCATTTTCAGTGCATGTACGTGGGCTTGAAGGGAGCAGTGTGGGATGTTGCTGGCAGAGAGGCAGGATAACAACCTGTGAGTTATTTGGGTAGCCGTCTGCTCACAGGATGCACAGGTCTGTGGGACTGTGTAGCACCTTGGAGATGCCAGGGTTAGAGTTACTCAGCTGTCTGGCTTCAGTGCTAAATTATACTGTGTTCTGGTAATACCGCACAAGCTTAAGTGCAGTCTGTGTGCATTAGTTGGTAGGTTATTTGTAATAAAACACACACAAAGTGCCAGTGAGATGATTAAACTGTAGCTTGTCATTAAGCTGTGATGTCTTCTGTAAGTAATGGATCAGCAATGGAAAGCAGCAGTGAGAAAAGGCCCAGCCAGAAACAGAGATGCTTCTGGTGATGAATGTGCAATGGTATTTTGTGTTCTGTGGGGCGTGTGGAGAAGGTGGGTGATTCAGCCGGAACTGTTTTTTTTCTTTTTAGAGTTTGTCCATGCAGCTTGTTGTTCACAGGCCTTGCTGTGTGACGGCTGGGTTCCAGGCTATCCATAACGTGCCTGTTGCTTTTAGGGTGACACATTTTGTATCTTGCACAATGTTCCAGCATGTTGCAGTTTGTGTGCAAAAAGCAGCACAGAGCAGACGCAGAGAAGGGCTGCTACATATTCTAGATACGCATGAAGGCTCCCTGCTTCTCAGATACTTCTGCACAGGCAAAGGCCTACGTGGCACATCCTACCTCTCCTCCTTCTTGATGTGCTGCTCAGGGGTTTTGCTTGTGTTCTACACGATCCTGATGTGAGCAGCCTGGCCTGTGCTCTTCCCATCCTCCTCTGCAATGCAGGAGATGCATCTGAGTGTGAGTCAGGCTGTGTCAGTCATCTCAGCAGCACATGTAGGTCTTTACAGGAAAAAAAACACAATTTCCTTAGCACTTGTACAAATTTTCCACTGTGTGGTGTTTTGCTGCTTAGTCAGTTACCTTTGTATTTTAAGATTTGACTACAGTCTCCTTGGCTGTCCTGCAAGAGAAAGGCTTTGTCTTAGCACACACACCTTGGTACTAGAGTCGTATGTGCCAGAATGTATGTGCTTAAGTAAACAGCCTCCTTAATAGCTTTGTTATCATTTTAGTGCTCTGCACTCGATTCGTAGCTCTTAAAGGTTACTTCATGAATTTTGAGGCTTTCTGACAAGTGATGTTCTTTGCCTGCTTGTTATGTACAATTCATTAATGTCTCTGTGCCTACATTGTTTAATTACAGATATTATGCCTTAATTAGTTTATTGCAATTTTTGGGATAGCAGAGGTAAGGGGTTTGTTTTTCCTTATTGATCTCATGCAGCAGTAACCTCCTAAAAGGAGCAGACAAACAGAAACTTGAGCAGCTTTGGTTTCCCTGCTGAGAAACACCTCCCTGTGACCTCCAGCACTTGGGGACTTATCTGTAGTTTGCTGAACTTTATTGTTTCCGCAGTGAAGGAAAAAAGTCTGCTAGCACTAAGCAAAGCTGCTCTTTTAAGGCAAGACCAAACCACTAGTGCTGCTTTGAGCAAAGAACTTTAAATACATATTTTCTTAAAAGCAGGTCCCTACAGGATTTCTTTACTTCTGAGTTTAACATAAACATTTGGGGGTAATTCCTTAGCTGATATAATTGCAAGTACTTCCATCAGGAAGTCTGAAAAACATCCAGAAAAACTTATCAGCTGGTTATCAAAGGCTTCCTTGGAAGTTCAAATCATTAACACTAGCAGAAAGAAATGGCCTCTCATGGGCAGGCACAGATCTGCAATATGACTGTTATCTGAAGTTTCCCTTGTGGCTCAGTGTATGACAGCTATGTGCTGGAAATGGCACAGCGTCCTTTGAAAGTCCTACCTGGTGAAGGCAGTGCTAGGTAGCCATCAGTCTGTAGTAGTGTGTTCCTGTTGTACCTTGCAGCCCAACTGCTGTTGCTTCCCAGATTTACTTTCTCAACTGGAAGTTTTGTTGGGTGAGGAAAGCATTCAGGAGAAGTTGTGGTCTGATGGCTGCTGCAGGGTGGCAATGGAGTTGCAGCACATCCTGGATGTGTTGGTTATCCTGGTAACCACTCCACATGCTGTCATGCCCCCTCTGGTTTGAACTGGGATGGAGATCAGTGAACTTCAGTCCAGCAAGTTAGAAGCATAGTTGGACTATTTGCAGAGGAAGCAGAGGCTAATGTGATAATAATGTGATAATCAGGTTGTAAAGGTTGTAGAGAAACAGAGCTGTCCTAGATTTTAATGGCAGGAGCATTTTTCCTTTCAACTGATTGATTGCTGTCAGATTTATTCATGCTCCATTTCCAGGTTCTTTTGCTTGTAACTGGAGTGCAGTTGAGGTGCTTCAGTGGTCTCCCTTTCTCATCCAAAGTCCTTCTCTTCCCACAGTTGCTTCTTTTCCTCCTTGTTTCCTTCTCTGGAGTACAGTGAACTCCATTGTAAACCAGCTGCTGCTGATGAAAGCTGGAGCTGTTTGGAGTCTCACTCCCTCAATCAAGACCATAGCAACCACAGTGCATTGTAGCAGCCCTGTGGCTGGTATCGCTTGCTGTACGGTTGTTTCATGTGTGCCATCTGTGAATTGCCATTACCTGTCAATTCTCTGTATCCCCAAAAGAGACAGAGGAGAGTCTTCAGCTTTTTATTTCTTTATTCAAATAGATGGAGATTCTACTGGGGCGTTTCCTGGTAGGACCTCTCAAATTTGGGGGGTTCCCAGACCTCTTTTTATCCTCATTTCCCAACCACATTATCCCTCCTCTTTTTTTTCCAGTGGCAAAGGTACTCAGAATTTACAGACTTTCTGGGCTGCTTATCATACGCTCAGTCTGCATTTGAGTGTTCTTTGTTTTGCCCAGTTTAAGCCATCTTTGAGTCCTGCTTGGCAAAGTCCATCTCCCCTTCATCTTGCCAAGCCAGCAAGAGTTTGCAAGATAAGTTTGTTTAACCAGATCCTTGTGACCAAAACTCTTCTTCTCAGCTTTTCTTTATCTTGTTTTGCTGGGGCCCCCTATTCTTCCTTTGTTCTTCCTAAGTTTCAGCTTATTTTGCATGGAAACCTTATCTTTGTTTTTCCTTCAATTCCTACTTCCTTTTTTTTTTTTTTTTGGTGATTTTATTATTCTTGCAAATCTGTAGCTATAATAAAATTTCTTAGTAATCATGACTCAGTGGAATGATCCTGGGTGTCTATTATCTGCATTAGGTCAATTTTTACACATCTGAAATTTTAATTACAACTATTCCTATTGACAGGAAAACAGTCACTCTTTGGGCGATACTTGAAGGCCATCCTGCCAGGGACCAACCTCCCAGGTTTTTAAAAAATTTTTTTCTTTCTACAACTACAACCAGCAGCTGTAGCCTGACATATATCTGCCATGTTACTGACCTATTTCCATCTGAAACTGGTATAATCATATTTTACCTTACAATTTCATTTGTCTTATTGATCCAAGCCACGATGCGTTTTGTCCTGTATTATGCTACTGTCTGTTAATTCACTAGGGCTGCTTGGAGTTAAAATTCCTCATTGGATAAGATTCTTACTTGACTTTGGTTTTGATAGGCAAGTAGTAATGCTAGTGGGACTTTGTAATTTCCCAAATTCTTGCATTAATTTTAGGACCAAATTGTTTTCAAACCCCGTGATTCCTGAAATACAAAGTAATATTATTAGAATTTTGGCCCTCATAAACAAATTCTTGTCAAAGTCTGTATTACTTATCCACTCATTTTACCTGATCAACCATGATTCTTCTATAATAAAATTGGATGGGTTTGATCATGTTCCCTCTTTTGCCACTATCCTCTTTGGCTTCCCTAGAGGCTAGGGGTTCAGGATTGCTACTTGGACAATTTCAGATGAGCGTTAATTGTACATCTCCATTCTCTTCCAACATTGAGGTCCAGCTCTGGGGCCTGTGCATGTTTGACACAGTATAGTGGATCCATCTGTGTTCCAGTTTTCACAGCAGTAAACAGCACCCGAAATGATTCAAACTGGAACAGAGCCCCAAATCATAGAATCCTTAGACCTGGAACAGACCTCTGAAGACTGTCTAGTCCAACTCCCCTGCAATGAAGAGAGACACCACAGCTCCATCGTGTTGCCCAGGGCTGATCCAGGACTCTCAGGACTTCTGCCTTGGAAGTCTTCAGGGATGGAGCATCAAACACGTTATTAGGCAACTAGTCTTTTCATAAAGTCTCCTGCTAATCCCCTGGAGGCCCAGTGGCTTCCCTCATGAGGTGTTTCACAGCTTGTGGGACCAATGATTTGGGTAGCCACTGTTTGCTGTCCCTTGTAAATCACTAGTTCTTTTCCTCTGGCTCTACTATTTTTAATTAACTGTAACTCTTGCAGGAAATGTGTTTTATCTGGCTGTGGCTGGGCTGTTGGGAGTAAAGGGCAGATCTTAGATGCTTCTGGCAGAAATGCCACATCACTCTGGAAGCTTCTTTGTCTGCCAATCAGTTGCCTGCGTTACCTATTGCTTCTGAAAATCCTTCCCGATGTCCAGTGTATTATAGCCACCTCCTAGGTTTAGATTCATCACCTTCAATAGCTCACCCTCGTGAGCTTTTCCTCTGCAAGTTAACAGTCCTTTTATCTTTTGGCATCATTTGGTCTTACACCTATATATAATATATATATCTCAAAACACTTGTTTTGGCTTAACCTGGCAGGTGGCCCAGCACCTATGCAGTCATCTGCCCACTTGCCCTCCCTTTCCCACTGTGATAGGGGAGAGAATCAGGAAAAAAAAGAATGTAGAGCTTGTGGATTGAGGCATAACCATTCACAAAGATAGAGAAAATGACCAGTGCAACACCTTGAACAGCAGAGGGGATAGATAAACTTCTACCCCTTTCAAAATTCATTCTGTGTAATGTTGTGCTGCATGGAATTCCTCTTTATCCAGTTTAAGTTAGCTGTCCTGTTCCCTCCCAGCTCCTTGGGCCCTTTCCTGTGAATGGCCTTGGCTTAGCAGGCAACTATAGATATCAGTGTACTGTCAACATTATTTTTCTCCTAGAACCAGCACATAGCATCAGACCTGATGTTCTGAAGAAAACAATTCCATCCCAACTGAAACCAAGGCAACCTCTTAAATCAGGCCTGAATGCAGAAATTTTATGATCACACATATGGCTGGAGAAGCCTATGAACCTGCTGTTTTCAGAAACAAGTTTTAGTTTAACTGTAACAAAACAGAGTGGGCTGGTTTTCCTGCAGCTTCAAGAGACAACCACACTCAACTGTCTTGTTGTTCTTCCTCTAAACTTAATTATATCTGTCCTCAGTATACAAAAGGCACAAAAAAAAAGAAAAAAAGAAAAAAAAAGTTTATTTTTTGGAGGACTTGCACCAACAAGCACTGTGTCTGCTTCAGCCTGGCCATCCTCATCCTTCAGCCATATCCCAACCAGGGGCTCAGCTGGGAATGGCTCCCTGCCCCCAGCCCTTCACTGCTGATTGAGGAGCATGATGTCATTTGCTATAAGCCCCAGCCTTAGCTTGCAGGCATTCCTGTTGTTAATGCCCAAACCCTTTGCAATTGGCATGGTAACCTTCTGCCGAAAGGGGTCTTCTGATGGGGGGAT
Source organism: Perdix hodgsoniae (assembly GCA_035772895.1). Taxonomy (NCBI): domain Eukaryota; kingdom Metazoa; phylum Chordata; class Aves; order Galliformes; family Phasianidae; genus Perdix; species Perdix hodgsoniae. The sequence continues at coordinate 428,704 of JAPSGF010000148.1, forward strand.
CCTCTGCTTTCTCTGCATTGCATTGTCCCTTTCTCCAATGTTTCAATATACATCCTAAAGGAGACATCAGAAATCTCCCCCTCCTAACAAAGGTGTTTTACCCATTATAGAATAGCATATGTGGCACAGAGTGCACACACAAAAAAAACAGCATGGGTTTGTAGGCCATCCCCACATGTCCTGAGGCTGCAGCTGTCTGTGTGCCATTGCCTTCTTCCTTTCACTGCTTCCTGGTTCTCACGGCCAGTTGTGTGTGGTTGTGCAATGCCTAAGGACAGGATGTCCAAGATTATGAACCCTGCTGTTAACATTCACCTAATTGACTCCCAGTCACCCTCTACCCAAAGCTGACTTAGCCTTTCCGCATGCCTCATCTCAGTTGTTGGGTGTCTTTTCAGTGCAGCAGTGCTGAACTTATTTAAACTGGTCTCACTGGAGGCAAAGCAAAGCTTCATCAGTCTTTAGTTTTTTTTCAGTTTCTGAGCAGTTAGCACTTCATTGCACGTAGTCTCTTACTTCCTCAGAGGATGGTTCTCACTGACATCTCTGACACACCTTGATACTTGCAAGGAATGAGGCTTCCCACACCCTCTGATTCTAGGTTTGTATGGATGAAGGTTTCAAGGGCAAAGCAGGCTTAAGGAAAATGCTGTCAGTGTCACAAATTTCCTGTCCCCTTTGAGTCTGTTTTACAAAACAGTTTGGGTGTTGGCTGTGCAGTGTTCTGATATTCCTGTGTGCATAAGAGTCAAAGCAAAGCAGTTAAATAAGATTTCATATCTCTGAACTGGAAGTTTTCCTATTTTGCAGGAGGCTTCAGGTATGGGGATTGAAGGTGAAGGAGGAAACCAACCTGAAACCAAGTTAAAAGCCAAACCCAAGCTACAGTGAACAACTTGACCAAAATTCCTCCCAGTCAAGCGGAGAGGGGAATGCAGGATAATCCTTTTCATACAGCAAATAAAAATTCTTTTTTTCCACAGACCTCCTTTTTGAATTGGGAATAGGTACATCTCCTATCCCTCCAAGCTGGTGAGAAGAGGTTCAGGAGGGGTAGAAGAAACACCAGGATGTGGCAGATAGGTATACAAGTGTCTTAGTTTCAGCTGAATATTTTCTTCAGAGTATCAGGTGTGATACTACGTTTTGGTTCTAGGAGAAAAACAATGTTGATAACATCAGTGTTTATAGTTGCTGCTAAGCAGTGCTGTACAGAATTAAGGGCATTTGTACTGATGGGCCCACAGAGCGGAGAGGGAACAGAATTAGGATAGCTGACTGAAACTGGCCAAAGAGGTATTCCATGCTATATGACACCATGTGGAAGTTTTGGAAGGAGTGGGAGTTCATCTCGTTCTCTTCTTTTGCTCAGGGACTAGCTGGGCATCGGTCAGGGAGTGGTGAGTAATTGCTTGTGCAACACTTGTTATATTCATGTATATATTTATAGCTATAGCTGTTTTCCTTTTCTCTATCTTAGTTAATAGCTTTATCTCAACCCGTGAGTTCTACTTTGTTTTTTCGGATTCTCTCCCCTGTCCCACTCAGAACAGGGGAGTGAGCAAGCAGCTGCATGGTGCTGAGCCGTCTGCCAGGTTAAACCACAACAGAGGAACCCACCGCTGCTCATTGTCACTGCTCAAAACAGGTTTTGGAAATAGAGCTGATGGCTATCTTGTTTTTGTTATTTTTTTTTCTTTTTTCCCCCTATAAATGTCACTTGCAGGTTAGATTTGGGGCATTATTCTGTACAATGTAAGAAACTTAGGAGCATTAAAGAAACTTTTTCCTCCCTTGAAACTAAGACTGTAGTTGAAATAAGCTTAAGTTGCTCCTGCTTCAGCCAAAAGTCAATGGGAACTAAGTTTGGATTGTTTATATTGTGTATCTCTTACCAGAATGCCTCAACTCTTTCCTTCTGGGGTCTCTCCTAAGGGCTCAGATAGAAGAGAAGAAATACTTTTGCAAGGAGAACGTGAGCAAAAGAAGAGTCTGATTTGGGATTGATGCTCCCTATCAAACTCTTGTGTGGTTTGGGTCACAAATTGGGAACAGCATCTCTCTGAAAGGACGACTTGAAAACTTGAAAAGGCCCTAGGTGGGTTTTGCCAAGCCACAGAAGAATTGCAGCTTGCCTGCAGTGGCATAAATCATGCTGTCCATTACTGGATTCAGCAGTTCATGTAGGAACGTGGCCCATCCAGCTGAAGCATGGACTGGTGACTATATGTCCAGTTGTCATGGAGTTAACTAGATCCATCTATGCCTGTGACAGGGGAGCAGTACCCCTGACCCCCCACCCCGGCCCCACAAAATGGAAAGGAAAAGGGATAGGGAGATGGGAACTGGGCTCAAAGAAAGAAAAAACCAGCGGCAACCATCTATGGAGGAAAAGTTATTTTACTAACTACGATATCGGAATGCAAGAGAACACAATCTAATACAATCTAATTGAAATTGAGACTAATGAATCAAATAAAATAGGAGTGAGAGAGTTCCTGAGACCGAGTCAAACCTGACAAGCTTGGCATGGCTTGGAAAGCACCTCCAGCACCCACTGCCAGGCAGTAAGAGAGCGCCCCACCAGGAAGGGCCAGACCCCACGGCCTCCACAACATACAGGGACAGGTACCTGGAAGTGGAGCATTAACACTTCAACTCCCAGTGCACTGCATGATGTTATGATGTGGAAGACCAAAAACCAGAAATCACAAAACCGTGACACCAGTGAATTCAATTCTGCATCTGGTTTTGGAAGTGTGAGGGACTCACTTGAGTTTTTGTTGAAGGAAGCAGAAGTGACCTTAGAGCCACTCAGTGTCTGTAACCATCTGGTGCCCCAGCTCTCAGCACACCAGGTTCCTGCAGTGACGGCTTTTATCATCTTTCCAGGTTGAATGACAAGTTGTACCCTTGACTGCCTCTCTGTTGGAGCCAAGGCCTCTGTGGTGGTGCTGTAAGGGAGGGCACTGTGCCACAACCCTTTCAGCTCACAGACTGAGTGCCAAGGAGTCCAGTAGAGCTCTCTGTGCAAGAAAACCCTCTGGCATTCTGTGTTAGATCTGGATTTTTACTGGAAACATGTCCTTGATGAAAACCTTCCTTGCACAACACTTTTACTGCTTGCAGGCAATGGTGGCTGGCACACTCCAAAAGCTTTCAATGGCCAATTCTTTTGTAGATGTCAGGCAAAAAAGCACCAGAGCTGAAGAATGAGACCTGATTCAGCGGTTCTTTAACAGGGACAGTGCTATGGATCTGCGTAGCTGGTGATGACCCTCAAAGCTTCCAGTGCTGCTCACTCATAACGGCTCCTTGGGGCCATTATGCTATGGGGGCTATGTTTGTGTGAATACTTTGTGTTTTTCTTTTAAAGAAGGAAAAGCTTGCCTTAAAGTGAGGAATACAAATGGCCAAGTTTGCAAACTCACATCTTGAGTTTCTGAGTCTGGGCATGGTGGTGTTTAGTTTCTATTCAAGTACTGAAGTGCTCCTGTATTACTCTGATTTCCAAACTGACAGGGTTCAGAGACACAGTGCCTACAGAGAATATGGAGTTTTGTGTTTTATTTTTAACAGTCCTGTCTATTTCTGGGGAACTGTGGTTGTCATTTGGCAATATTCCTGGTACTCATGCCAGCCAGGTGTACGTCTGCCCACCATTGACTCAGCCTCTATAAAAGTCTGCTGAAGGCTTTAGTCTCTTCTCCTTTAGCTAATATGAGTTGCTCAGCTCTGCTATAGCCTGCTTAGGGATGAGGCTATGAGCTTAGCCCTGACACGCTACCCATGTCTACACAGATAGGCAAATCTGAACTTGTTGCCTGTGCAAAGATACAGCCAAATGTGAGCCAGACGCTGAGCCTCTGAGCGTGAAGTTGGCCAGTTGTCATTAAATCCCATCCACAAAGAAGCAGGTAGTTAGGATTTGTAGGCATCTGGGCTCTTCAGGACAGTTTTCAGATGCAAAATGAGAAGTAAAACATGGAGTCTCAAGAGGTCTAACCTTTCATGGTTACTTAGAAGATCGTCTTTGAATTGAGAATCTTTGACAAAAAAATGGAAGTTTAGCGTATATTTGGATCCTATCTGAAGAAAAAGAGCTTTATTCTGTAATAATGGTATCTCAAAGAGATACTGCCTCTCTGCTTGATAAGCTGGTGTTTGTGTCGGGAAACTGGGGATGGAGGTGTGGGATGAGCCCTGGACAAGCACAACCCTTGGCCTGGTGTCTGGCTTTGATGGAGGCACTGTTGTGAGCTGGGGTGTGAGGGACTTCAGTGGGATCCAGAACTGTATTGTGGGCTGTTTACATAAGAGGCAAACTGGTGACGAAAAGAAAGCACTGACCCCTTGGGCTGGTGGAGAGACCCTTTGAGAAGAGGTGTGCCTCAGAAAATGCCAGCTGAGACAACAATTTCTTGGGAAAATGCTAGTTTTGATGAATTTCAGTTGCTGCAAAGTATTGCATGAAAATGTTTTGAAAACTGTTTGACTTTCTCTAAATGGCAAAGTTTCAGTGTTTCTAGGTCCAAATGCTGCTTCATTCTGATAGTTAGCATTAATTGAAGGTTAAAAAAAAAAAAAAGTTGGAACTGAAATGAAATTCCTGAAAATGAATAGAAACAAAATGTTCTCTTCCTCTTTTCCTCCCCCAGTGTTCTTATTCCTGGGGAAATTTTGGAGGATATATTTTTTAATATACTTTTTAATTTCTCTAAACTGGTATATTTAAAACCCCATGAATTGTTCTGGGAGGGCATCCCATCCAGCTCGCTGGCCACCTTCAATGCAGGCTGAAGTATAAAAGTGTTTTTTTAATTTTCATTTCATTTTGTGATGGAGCTTCAAGCGCTTTTTTTTTCCCATCCCAATGGGGTTTGAGTTCTCTAGAGGGACCATGGTGCAGGCTGTCCATACAGCAGTCTGTCTGGGTCCATCTGTTCGGTTCCTGTCAAGACATTAATTTCCCCGTCTGAAAGTAAGGAGCGTGAGCAGTGTGCTGTGATTTGTGATGCTGCTAAGCGATCAGCAGCGTTTGCTAAACTAACATGCTGTGAAAACACAAAATAATCACTTCAGGTAAGGTTGTGAGGAGACAGTTGTGTGCAGGAGTCAGGAGCCAGGGCTCACATCTAAGTATACAGAATATGAAGGGAATAGGGCTACACAGCAGGGGAATGTCTTAGGCCTCAACAGGCAAATGCTGCTCGCTGGCTGAGATGCACAGACAGCAGGAAAATATGTCCTCTCATCTCCTTTCTTAAGTAGGAAGGATTAATTTCTGTTGTGCTGGGTGTGATGGTAAATGGGTTGTGCTCTCTCTCACTGGCATCTTGAATCTGTTGCTGTGTTCCTGGCTAACGTGAGAAGTGTTCATTTCTCCTCTTCAGCTCTGCAGTCCTTGCCATGTCAATCAGGTAGAGCGTTATGTCACCAGAGGTGCTGAGTGATTTATTACACGTGCTCCTGCCAGTGTCACTGTCTTAAGTACCTGGTTGGGGTTTGCTGTTTCCCTTTTTGGGGTTACATGGGGCAGTTCCCTTGCACCTGCTGAAGTCTATTTAGCCTTGATTCGGTGGGAGTAAGAATTTACACTTCAGCCATCCACAAGTGCGAGTGTGCACTGTAGCTCAGCACAAGGGTTGTAGAGTTCAGCTCTGCCTTCTAGGGATGTTCATGAAATGAAAAAATGCATCCCTTCTGGGTTCATTTAAATTCGCAGAGAGACTGTTGTAAGCTCTTTGCACTAACTGATACTGGGTTCAAAGTCAGAAACTTGTATAATAACACGAAAATGATCATAGTGCCAATAATACTCCTAGAGATCCTCATGAGGAGCTGGGTCACCAGGGCTGGATATCCCAGTGTGGAGAGAAGACAGATGAGATGTAGTCTGTAAGCAGTCAGCAGACTGGTGTGTGGTGAGGTGTAATGTTCCCATAAACAACAAGTATTGATTTCAGGTTGTTGATGGTACCGGGTTTTGTCCTGGTCATTGACCTGTTTCTCAAATGTGGAATGCTTTGAAAATGTCTGTCAATCTGATTTGGCCAAAAAACAGAGCTCCTGCAGGAGAGCCAACAATCAGACCTGTATCCTTTCCCCATCCCCCAGTAGCACAGACCTTATTTTTTTCATTTCCCTGTTGGTGTTGGCAGAAATGCTAAATACGAAAAGGTTGTCCTGTGAGTAACCAATTTAAGAACAGCAGCTGCAAAACAGCCCAACAGTTCCAGCAAAGCTGAAGGATTTTTAAAGCGTTTCACTCACTTGGAGGAGTGCATTTGTGGTGGGAGTGTGAATGGATACAAATAAAGAGGATATGAGATGGAAAAAAAAAGAAAAATATAATTTCTAGGAGAGTTAAAAAGCTGCATTCATCTTGGATGTGACTATGTTCAGTGCAATTATTTGAGTGATTAACAGTGAAACCATTTTCTTTTAGTTTATCTAGTAATTCTCATAGAACACATCGATAAAATGCTGTTCTTCAAATACTGCTTGCATCTTAATGTATCTCGCAGTATCTGGTCTGCTTTCTAAAATCCACTTTGCGAGTACCCTTTCAGATACACCTGTAACTTGTGCCTCGGCAGCCACTCATTGAACACTCTTCCTGTAGACTGCACGTTTCTGAGGCAGGTTCCGTGTGATGCTGTGCTGCACCGGTGTGTTTCTGTATCCTTCAAAATCACCGTGACTGCAGAGGATGAAACCTCTTACATGAGAAGACTCCATTCCTCTGAGCAGTCCTCCTTTTCTGCTGATTTTTCCTAGGAGTTGGCATTGCTTTATTTCTGTGTTTTGTTCTAAATATTTAAAATGGACTTCTAAAAATAATTTTTATGGGCTTCTACCACAAGAACAGGGAATTGGGCTGTGTCTGAACAGAAGGATGGATGGAATTCCCTCTTTCTTTGGCGTGCCATTCTCCCTTTTAGCCTTGCATGCCCTGTGTCCAGGCCCAGTTTATTTGTTTAAAAAAAAAAAAGAGGGAGGCCTTATTTCACCGGAAATGGGACAGTTTAACTCCACTTGCATCGCCAGAGTCAGCAGGCTGCACAACCTCCACTGTGGGGAGGCTGATCTCTGCTGCAAGTACGCATAAGTTGATCAAACCGATTGCGGTAAGCAGTAAGCAAGTAGCAGCCATGAGCAAGCAGTTTGCGCTGGGCCCTGCAGTGCTCCTGGAAGATGAGCAGTGCTGGCAGCATGGCAGAAAGTTTAGAAAACAGCCTAAGCCAGGCCGTTTGGAGATGGTGGTGAGGGCCTGAAGCATTGTGCTGTTGGATTCTCCAACGCTTGCAGCCCACACATTGATTTGGGGCATGTTTTTCTGCTCTTTGTATTGACTTGAAGAACTGGAATTTGCTTTTACTCTATTATTGTGTGCAGGACCTGACTGTTATCATCAGAAAGGGGTAGCAGCGTGGCTTCTGAGAAATTCAAAGGGTTTGACTCATAAAGGACCTTTCAAATCACTTTAAAGCATCTAACAGGATTTTACAGCCCCAGCATTATTGCTTTCATTTTTTAGATTCAAAGAAACTCTCTGAAAGACTGAAAGATAAAAAAAATTATAATTATTGAATCTGCTCATCAAGTTCCATCAAAAGTACTCACCGCCCATGTTAGTTTCAAGCTGCTGTGTTAGCTGGTCAAAAAATCTTGGCAGGAATTTCAGTTGGGTACAAAATTAAAAGTCTGGAGCTTTCCAGGCACTGATGTCTTACAGGTTTCTGTAAGAGCAGAACAGAGAACTGATATCATCTCTTTTCTGGGACTTTGGAAAGCACCGAGAAAAGCCAAACCAATCCTGTCTCCTTTTCTATTTGAAGAGTGATTATTCTGGGGTTAATTTAAGGTACGGATTCAAGACTGGAAGCAAATGCTAAGACAGCAGATCATGCCCAGTGATTTCACTTGCCAGCCAGCTGTATTTCTTAAGCACCCAGAATTCTCCCTAAAAGTTACTAATGACGTAATTAAAAGAAAAGGGCTCATTGATCTTTTCATGTAAAGCTCCATATCCAGAGTTACTCTGTGCAGCTGGCCTTCTAAGGTGGCTGTTTACAAGTCCCAGGCTGGGCAGTTACTCTTCTCTAGTTGTTCTGAAATGCATCAGAAATGTGAACAGGTTTAGAGGTTGTTCTTGGATATTTTTGCGTGACACTGTTGTGTTTTGTCTCTCTGACCATTCTGAGGCAGTGCAAACTTCAGCTTTGCTACTTGGCTGCCCAAACAGCAAAGGCGGCTTATGAAATTTCTTTGGCTAGAAAGTTCAAAAACACTCTTGTTCTTAGAATTGTGGAACTGGAGGATCACTGAGGTTGTAAAAGACCTTCAAGATCATCCAGTCCAATTGTCCACCTACCATCTATATTTCCATCTAAACCACGTCCCTCAGTACAACATCTAAATGTTTCCTGAACACCTCCAGGGAATGGTGACTCAACCACCTCCCTGGGCAGCCCATTCCAGCACCTGAACATTCCTTCAGAGAGTAAATTTCCCCAGACTGCAGCTTCTGTGCTGTATTGTATTTCCAGTATATATCAGAGAAGTTGAATTCCCCCATGAGAACAAGGGCTGGCAATCGCACAGCTCATAGAACACCCCGTCCATCTCTTCATCCTGATTGGGCAGTCTGTAACAGACCCCCACCAGCATGTCTGTCTCGTAGGCCCTCCCCCTGATCCTTATCCATAGAGTCTCAACCTTATCATTCACAGCCCTGAGCTCAGCAACATCAAAACACTCACTAACATAGAAAGTCACCCTGATGACCCTCCTTCCTTGCCTATCCCTTCTGAAGAGCTTATAGCCCTGCATTGCAGCACTCCAGTCATGGGAGCGATCCCACCATGCTTAGTAATGGCAACTAAGTCACGGTTTGCCTGCTGCACAATGGCTTCCAGCTCCTCCTGTTTGTTGCCCATGCTGTGTGCATTGGTGCAGATGCACTTAAGCTGAGGCCCTTGCCTCACCTCCAGTCCTATCGTATGGGCTGACATACAGGGCCCTCTGTTCCCCTCAGAAGGGAGCCACCTATGACAATTACCCTTCTTTCATTCTTGGTGGAGGTGTAGAGTCAACTGCCTTGTCCTAGAGAACCTTGTGGGTGGACTTCACCTACCTCTCCCTCAAGTTCCAGAGCCTCAACCATACTACATAGGAGCACCTGGGGAACCCTAAGGTTGGTAGGGACAGGGGTTGCCTATGATGCCAAGCTGGGACCTGTTTCCTCCTCTTCTCTTACATCTCCTCACTCTGCTTGACAGTGAAGGGTATGTCACGTTGTAGCTTCTTAAAGGTGCCTCAGCAGCCCCAGTCTGTACCTACCCCGAGTCTGTCGTTAGCTCTGATTTGAGTAGGAAAGCTGAGTTTGCAAACAGTGAGACCTAATGAGGCATCAGAGCCTGGGCAGACCTGTAGCAGGGCTCACGTAGGTAACTCACTATTTGCAAAGCCTGCAAGGAGAAGAGGGCTCCAGCCGAAGATGAGTGCAGAGCTTGTGGTGGCTAAAGCGTGATGTCAGCCGGGTGTCCCAGCTGGGGCTGGGGCTATGCATCTGCACATGGATGGAGCAGTGCTCTTGCCAGAGCCTAGAACTGCTGCCTGCATCTGCCAGCAGTGCAGGAGAGCTCTGTGACACTGCGACCGCCCACATGAGGAGTGCACTGTGAGGAGACAATGATGAGGAAAGGAGTGATGCAGCACAGCCATCGTACCGAATAACTCTTCTGTTATTTGCCTAGCTGAAATTCAGAACTGGCCACCTGTGTTTTTGCTCATGTGTCTCCTCTTTAGCCTGAGCTTGCACAGGACCCTGGAAGGAAATCCTCCTTGGGCGCTAGGTTCTGTGTTCTCCCTCCAGCCCTCTTTGCTTCTTCACTTGCGGTCCTGATGCTTTTCAAGGGGAAGGTTATATGAGGCACAAGCTAAGATGCTCAAAAACATGGTGCTGATAACTGCAATAGGAAGCTAAGGACGTTCTCTCCCAGACGAATTACAGCAGGAGGAGCCCTTCTGTCCCAGTCCTTCCCAAGGGCTTTGCTGGGATCTGCTACAGCTCTATCCTGTTTGAATTTACAGAACACCTGTATATTATTTCACAGGCTTCTGCTTGATGCTGATGTGTTTTGGGATGCCTCTGCATTCCCTGCAAGCTGTGGTCTTTGGGTTTTCAAGGCCTTTTCAAAGGCCCAGAGTGGCACAGCTGTGCTTTTTGAATGCTTTGTGAGGCCTGGAAGCTGCTATGCTTTGGTTCAGCCTCTGTACCTGGGAATATTCATGGTGGTGGATGAGGAGAAGAGGAAAAGGTTGGAAAGCGAGAAGGGTTAATGTACTGGTGCAACGGGAGGTGCTGGGAGGAGTGACAGAAATGTTCTGAAATTGTTGCTCATTCTTCTGTTCACTTTTCTGCCACCCTGGCAGCAACCTCAGCTCTGACACGTGGGACGAGGCCCAAAGCTTTAGTGAAGGCAAGTGGGAGATGGTGGGGCAGCACTCCTGGGTCTCAGGAACCCTTTGTATCTCAAGGCTTTCAGCTTTCTCTGGGGAGACACATCATCACCCAGACTTGCACTCTATAAAGGCTTTTGAATTCTGTTTGATGCATCACTGCCTCCATCACTCAGCACAAGACCTCTGCTTTTTTTTCCTTCCCCAGCAGCAGTTTCACCCACCTGATATCGCAACTGTGGATGAAACAACAGAACCACATGCCTCTGAATAAGTGGGGCTTGAGGAATGCAATTTCCTAGAGTAACCAGTATCTTCAGAAGGACTTAGCTGGAACAAAGATCAGTGTTTTCCTCCCATGTGCAAACTGGGCTTTATTTCATTTAATCATTGATGGTCTCAACTCTTCTGCTGTCATCTGGCTGCTCCCTTCTACAGCCTGTTGGTGCCACGGCCTCAGCTTCTTGCCTGTAGTGGATGCTTCATGGGCAGGCATGGGCAAACATATGGGCTCTGCCCTCTGATCTCCAATGCTCTTTCAGCATACGCATACATCTCTGGAGAACCAGACCTCAGTGATAAGTGCAAATGGCACTGCTGTATTGACTGCTTACATTCAGACTCTTGGCACTGATGCTTAATGGAGATACACAACAGAAACCAATCTGGGCTTTCAGATGGTTTGTTAAAGGTTTGAGAGGAGGTCTGCTTTCTGTACTAGTTAATAGTTTATATTTTCTCCAAAAGGCATGTGATTTCTGTTAATGGAGCAGCTGCACAGCACATAAATGTGCTGGGTGAGATGACCCAGCCTGGCTCGTGAGTAAGGATGTTTGAACAGCTGGTGTCCTCTTTAAACCCTGGTGAAACCAGGGTGCTTGCAGAGTTAATGTTTGACAGTGCAAGAATTAAGTCATGCATGGTGTTAACCAAAGGAAGAAGTCATGTGAAGGAGTGCCTCACTGTACCAAGCCAATGAGCAAAGCAAACAAATGATGAATGAGAGTTAAAGCAACATTTCAGGATGTATCTAGAAGGAAATTTCTGAGAAGCTATCTCCAGTCTCTGATTATCTTGCTACTATTGGGTCAGGGAACTGTGAACATGATGAACTGTGCAAGATCAATAATAAAAAATCCACTCCCCTTGGATCGTGCAATTTCTGCTGTGCAAGCAAACAGAATTTCACCTGACTGCTGGGAAGGAAAAGCTAATTAAAGAACTGTTATATAATTGGTCTAGGTTCATCTTTATCTAGCAGTCAGCAGCAGACAAGTGAGCCTGGAAGAAAATTCTGGAGAGATCATAGAATCATAGAATTACCAAGGTTGGAAAAGACTTCCAAGATCATCTAGTCCAGCTGTCCACCTACCACCAGTATTTCCCACTAAACAATGTGCTGTAATACAGCACCTAAATGTTTCTTGAGCACCTGCAGGGATGGTGACTCCACCACCTCCATAGGCAGCCCATTCCAGAGCCTGAACACTCTTCTGGGAAAGACGTTTTCCCTAACATCCAACCTGAATCAGGATCTGAAAGATGCAGCCCCTGCTTGTCATACTCCTTGATTTAAACTTTATAGGTGCATAAGGTGCGACAGGGAAATCAGTTTTGAGAGGTGTCTGAGCTCTGCAGGAAAGAGGCGAGTTGAAATGGACAGTCAGTGTTCCAACAACACCAGTGTGTGAGAGAAGTCAGGATTTAATCCATCTCTGTCTCCTGATGTCTTGCATGGTGGAAATCCAAACAGTAAGGCAATGATGTCTTTTTGCTAAGGCATAGCTAAACAGGCCCGTGTTGTTGCCTAGGCAGCTAGAGCAGTGTGTGTTAGTTAGCAAAGGTGTTCCATGGCAGAAAGAAGTTGGCTTTCTGTCTGTGTTCTGCGTGGGCATCTGTGACTGGCTGACATCTGGCACAGTCCCTTGGGATACCCATGTGTGACCTGAATCCTCCCTCCTTGTGCCTGCAGACACAGCTTTGCATCGAGGTCAGGGGTCCTCTTTGTGGCCATTCTGGGGGAGCATTCACTGCGTGTTTCCTGGGCTGGCAGCTCCACTGAAAAGCTTTTTGCTTAAGGTCTAAGAGACAAGAATACAGTGTCTGTTACAAAGAATTGCCCTTCTCCTCTTCAGTCCCTATCACTTCCCAGTCTGACACGCTCAAGTTACTGAATCAGTGCTTTTAGAGGCTGCATCATTCATTTTATTTGTGATTGTGTGTAGTCCTGGAGACCAAAGCTGCCAAACAACTGTCAATAATCAACCAGAGGATATCTTATCTTTTTTTCTTTTTTTTTTCCTAACTGGCCAAACACACTGTAAGGGCTAACAGAATAACACTGTCGTGTTGAAAAAACAAAAACAAACAAACAAAAAAACCAACAAAACAACAACAAAAACCCCAACAAAACAAAACAAAAAACCAAACCAACAAACACATCCTCTGTAAATGTGTCCCAGCTGTTGCTAGGCTGAATTTATGACAGCAATATATACCCGAACTGCTTTCAAGAAGGGAGTTACAAAAACACTGTGCTAGAAGTTGTGGGTCCAGCAAGAGATTTGTGCTTTCTGGCTTTTGGGAGGCCAACTGGAAAAGGAAAGGTGTGGGAGGTGATGTAAAAGATGACTAGGGACTCTGCATTGTTTCTGCCTGCAGCCAGCCAGTTGTGCTGAGTACCTGACCTGGCATAGCCTGTGGGATTTGCAGTCTCCATGTTCAGTGCAATGGCTGTCTGGAAAAGTCATGCTTGAGAAGCTTAATTTCACTCTCACTTATATATATGGTTATAATTACAAGGTTTATCAGGACGTCTCTCTCTATATATATTCTATAGGTGATAGAAAAGCTCTTCTTCATTTTTTTCCTTCTGTACAACAAGATGTAGATAACACACTTGATTTGTTGGCTGAGATGTTAACTCCTCTGCATTAAGGGAACCGGAATTCCCACTAATTACTGAATGAATTTCAACTTGAGTTCAGCCTTCTGGTCATCTTCTGATCAGGCCTCATTTGGTTGGCTGGTGGAGCTTTTGTTTCTTTGATCGTTTTCCCCCTTCTCCAGATTTTTCTCATGTTATTTGTATAAGGGATCTGAAAAATCTTAAGTTAGTACTTTTCCACTCTCAAAATATGTCATGAAAATAATAGATAATAGTTCAAATAAATCAATAGAAATTGTCTTTGCTTTGCATAATTCTGATGTTTCAAACTCTAGGATTTTTTTTGTATTTTATTTTAAGAGTTACTCTCTGGGCATCCCAAAAGTGCAATTTCTACAGGCCCACCGGACTTTGGGATCTGAACTCAGATTCATGGCTTTATGGCAGAGAATTTTGCCTTCCAGAGAGCGCGAGCTGCTGTGATACCTGACTGACAATGAAGACATATTGATACCATGCTCTGGAGAAATGACTGCTGAAATAAACCATCAGTCAAGTGCATGACTCCCTGTCATCCAAGGGGTCTGGACAAAATGTACAGCCACCAAATAGCAGATTTATTTGCAGTGTTGTTGCATCTGCATTAAATCTTGTGTCAGCTGTAACAAGTCAAAGGCAAAGCTATTCAGGCATGTTGCAAGAATGACTTTCACTGTGATAGGAAATCCTTCCCTGATCTCAGGCAGGCAGTAAAAACTGCAGAAATGCTCAGAGAATAAAAATAATTTGGTGGGAGTAAATAGCATCACTTTATTGGGCTGGGATGAGGGAGGGGGATGGGCTCGTTACCAAATTTACTGCTGGTTTGCCTGCTGCTCTTGTCATATTTTTCTTTTCTTCCAAATGTGTTGTGTATGGTAAGTGTGCTTTCCAAAGATAAGGGATTTAATTTTGTTTGTTTCAGAATATACATAAAAAAATGGCTGTTCCTCCCTTTTCCATCTCTAGCGGCTCATTTACAGCATAGTTGCGGTGCTACAGGCCTCCATGGCTTCCAGTTATGTCTATTCCTTGTCAACTGGAATATACAGATCCCTTTCTTCTCTGGAATGGACTGCTGGATGCAGTGCTGTAATTTCATTTTGAAGGAAGGGAAAGACTTGTATCTCCTGGCAGGCAAGAAAGCTAAAAGTGCCATGGGATTTGAGCCTCTCGATTTTAGCTTTGTGACTTTTCTTATTACTGGCTTCATGATTCATTATTCTGATCAAACCAATTTCCAAGCAGTAAATCGAGGAGGGGAAATGTGTCATGTTGTTAGCACAATAAAAGCAGTGTCCCTCAGCTGAGGGGAGTGTGAGCTAATTCCATTGCAAAAGAGATGGCTCATCCTATTATGTAGTGTCACACCACCAGGAACTTCGAGGCAAAGAGATGAGAGAAAGCACAGAAGGAAGACAGAAGAATGAGTAACTCAGGCTCTGATTCAGGCAAGTGCATGTGCCGCTCCCTGCAGTCCTCCCAGCACAGGCACATCTGAAAGCAGGAGAATGGATGTGTCTCATGCCTAGTCTATGGGCCCATCACAGTGTATTGCAGCAGTGGCTCTCGCCTGGGCTTTTTGGTTTTCTGACAGTCTGGGTGGCCAAGCATACCTACAAATTAGTAGCAGTCAGATCAGCGCTGACTGGCAGTGATTCCAGGGCTAATTCTGTGCATCTTCAGCATGTTTGAGAGTCTTTAGCCCTCCCACAGGAGAAGACAAGATTTAGGTCTCTGTACTCAAGCACAAGGTATTGTGGTTGCAGCTCTGCAGATGCCTGCCAGTTTGTCTGTGAATATAGCTTACAATCTGGGAACCAAGATAGCTGTGCAGTAGCAGTGTAGCTGTCACATGCTCATTTGCCTAATGAGTCTAAGCCTTCAGAAAGCAACTAGTACAAGTAAATGTGAAACTAAGCTTTGACTCCATGGATGAAACACACCAGAACTGGGCTTTAGGTGTGAAAGAACAGCAAAACAAACTCAGTGAAGAACAGCTGTCTGGGTTGGGGATGTTGGCTGGCTGCTTGAGTTTTGGCGAGCAGCTCTCTCCCATTACAATTTTGTTGCCCTCTGTTCTTATTCATAGTGCCAGCTTCATCTCACAGTGGCTCACCTAGCTGCCTTCTCCCAGGTAAATCCAATGCCAGCAGCTCACAGGCCCAGGGCAGCTCTTGGAGCAGGGCCCAGCTCCCTTGTACACTCAGGGTTCCACGTAGCCACTTGCTTTTGTCATCCCTCTCCATGACGTGCTGTCACCAGGAATCTTATCAACATTAGCACTGCCTTGAAGGGAGCTAATTTTTAAGCGATAAGGGCTTAATGTTCATCTCTAAAGGTGTACCAGCAATTCGTGCTCAAAAATAAGATTACAGGATCAAAAACTTGCAGGACATTTACCTTGGATAGTATTGTACTCTTGTAAATGGTGTACATGACAAATCTCTTACTAGGGTATCATTTAACAAGGAAGTAAGGTACTGCATATATTGAGTATTTCACATTTTTATTATGTGGAGTTTATTATTTTAATGAATAACTGAGATTACGGAGCAGTACTGTTGAGCGATAAGGTGACATTGCTTGGCTAAGCCCATTGGCCCTGGGTGAAGTCTCAGCTATGACTTCAGAGCTGGAAGGGCAGTCCTGCTGTTGCTTCCTACCATGTGAGGGATAGTGGTAAAGCCTGCTAGGTCATCTTGACAACAGCAGGACAAGTGTTACTGGCTTGTTTTTATGAATAAGCCAGATCTCTTTAGTTGACCTTGATAAACAAGCAGTTTGAGCAGTGTGTTTACTTTGAGATTTGTATTAAAAAATAAAGGACATTCCTTCATCATCTTCCCCTTCAATAATGAAAAGCACAGTTACGGTAAATTTTGGAGGAGTGTTGTATCTCCACAGATTTTTAGTTCAGTACAGCAAATGCCCTTAAGCCTGACTTAGTTTGACCTTGATTTGTTGATTTTTTCCACCTGCAAAATGTCTCAGATAAGGCTGAAAAAAAGAGAAGGGAAAAAAAGCCTAAAATTAGATTGCCAGGTGCTGCAAACTTGCACAAACTTCAATAGACTGTACATCTAATCTCTGTTTGATTCATGATGGTGAGCAACTTATTTGGGGATGTATTAACCTTGCACAGATATGTTTGTCGACTGCTCCTCTCTGCTGTGGATTTGGGGTTTTCAGCAGTGGGAGCAGATGACTTGGCAAGGAACAACATTGGTGTATGGAGGGTTCCAAGAGTCAGATTACGGAGATATCTGTCTAGAAAGATGCAATTATGATTGATCTAGCCTGGGGCAAGGAAGTGGATGAGGCTGACTGTGTTGGAAGGCCATTCTTTTGCTCTCCTTGCAGTGATCTGACTCAACATGTGTGCTGACCACGTCAGGGAATGGTAGAGACAGGACTGCTCAGAATGTATCATCAACTGGTTTTATATGTGAGGATGGGTGAAAGAAGATGAGAATGCTGTGACTGGGTCTAATCATAGAATCATAGAATGGTTTGGGTTGGAAGGGACCTTTAAGATCATCTAGTTCCAACCCCCTGTAATAGGCCCGGGACGCTTCTCTCTAGACCAGGTTGTTCACAGCCAGCCTGGCCTTGAGCACTTCCACGATGGGGGCATCCACAGCCTCGCTGGGCAGCCTTTTCCAGTGTCCTTTCATAGAATCATCGTAGAACGGCCTGGGTTGAAAAGAACCACAAAGATCATCTCCTTCCAACCCCCTGTTGTGTGCAGGGTCGCCAACCACCAGCCCAGGCTGCCCAGAACCACATCCAGCCTGGCCTTGGATGCCTCCAGGCATGGGGCATCCACAGCCTCCTTGGGCAACCTGTTCCAGTGTGGCACCATCCTGTCTGCGATAAAGATTTCTCCTAATATCTAACTGAAACTTCCCCTGTCTCAGTTTAGAACCATTCCCCCCTGTCCTATCACCATCCACCCTCACAAACAGCCGTTCCCCCTCCTGTTTGCACACTCCCTTCGAGTGCTGGAAGGCCACACTGAGGTCTCCCCGCAGCCTTCTCCTCTCCAAGCCAAACAAGCCCAGTTCCCTCACCCTTTCCTCAGAGCAGAGCTGCTCCAGCCCTCCGATCATCTCAGTGCCCTCCTCTGGACCCGCTCCAAGAGCTCCACGTCCTTCCTGTGCTGCGGGCCACTGAGAAACTTCATTCTCCTTCCCTTCATCAGCATGTGAGGCTTCTGAAGAAGCATCCCACCTATCATTGGATGTTGTGAGCAATGCACTGCGCTCCTGCTGACAGTGCTGCAGGTTGTTACCTCTCATTCCCTCTTTTCTGTTTTCAAAATGGAGGCGTGCCTCTACCCAGTGAGGTTGCAGACTTGCCTAGTCCTTTATTGGCAGTAGCAGTGGCTGCAGCGTGTAAAACAAGCATGCAGGGATGCTTCCTTCTGGTGTGTGTCTTCCAGGTCCCCAGTGGAGATGAGGTTTGTGGTATCTGTGCACTGCTTCATCGCTTCTGATGGGCTGAATTTGTCGAATTGATTAGTGAACCCTCGTAAGCTCTTGATATCATTGGTGTCTGATGACAATTAGTGGATTTATAGGTTATGGTTGAAGTCTTAATACTTTCTATTACTATCTATAATACTTTTTACTACTCTTTCTATTATTATCTGTAATACTTTCTTTTCCTGGGCTGAAAAGTCCTGTTCTGAAAGCTTTATCAAACATTTTCTAGCAAAGCCCATACTCCTGAATCTCCTCATAGTCAGGCCTCCTCCTTTTGCTTTTGTATGAGAAGAAGGTGAACCTGAAATGTCAGTTTGGAGATGCTGTGTTTGAACGCAGTGGTACCAGTCAGTGCTGTATTTGACCAGCTCTGTTTACTTAAACACACAATTCCTCACAAGCACTATTAATTTCAGAGGCTGCCTTATCTCATTAGAAAGAGAGGTGTCTAGGAGGGTGTTTGCACAAATGTGAGGTTAAAGTAACGGCACTTCTGTAGCTGCGTTGCAATGGCTGTAACTGCATGGTTGTCCCTGATCTGCCTTGGCATCTCAAAAAAACTCTTAAGATGCTGTTTTATGCCAGGTGCTGGCTTTCTATCATTCTCTCCTCCTTGTTATTACCCCAGGACTGGGCGACTCCAGGCCCCAGTTGTACAGCAGGCACCTTCATGCTGAAACAGAAGGGAAATGTGTTGGTTTTGAGCTAGACTCCAAAAGCTAAATGACAAAGTCCAAACCACGCTTTTGCCTGGGAGTCTATGCCCTTGGCTTGTTCTCCTTTCAGGAGAAGGGAATGCCTTTATGTGTACCAGGGAGGATGCTGAGAAGCAACTGTTCTGTGAGCAGCAGACCAGGAGCATAACATGGTCCATTATTATTAATGATAATTTATACATGGAAAAAAAAAAGGCAGATTATTTAAAAGCCCCAGTTCTGCTTCCAGATCCAACTTGGAACTCTTGCATGCCTAGTTAGTTTGTCTTTAGGGAACCGAATAACATGGGAACATGTAAGGTTATTGCTTCACTCTGCTGCTGCTGAGAAAGTTCACCTCAGATCTTCAGGTGGGGCAGCTCTGAGTCTTTCCATGAAGAAAGCCAGGAGGAAACGGGGTCTTCAGCTTGGTCAGACTATCCGAGAACTCTCATTTTTCCTGAGCAATGAACAGTGGCCCTTTTGAGTAACCAGGAAAGCCGTGAGTTCTGCCTAAACAGGCCCTGCAAGAACAAAGAATGTTTCATGGTTGTTTGTTCAGATGAACAAATATCAAGCCTGAACTATGAATTAGTTGTGGTGGATTAAGTTAGCCTTTATGATCAATAGAATAACAATCGCTATTTAATCACAGGTGACACCAAGTTGGCAGGAAGTGTTGATCTGTGTGGGGGTAGGAAGGCCCTACTGAGCGATCTGGATAGGCTGGATCTGTGGGCTGAGGCCAATGGGATGAAGTTCAACAAGACCAAGATGCATACTTCTGCAAAAGGTCTGATTAGGTTCTGTCTATCAGCTGGAGATAATTCCAAGGTAGTTCACACAGCATTGCTTGCTCCTGAGGTAGCTGGTGAATGGCCAGTTCTGCAGACCACTGTGGATCTTGTTATGCATAACAACCCCAAATTGTTATATCGTGCTTTCTACTCATAGATTACCAAGCACTTTGCAGAAGTATACTCAGTTGTGCTTTCAGAGGACAGAAGAGGCATGCAGAGTAAAGATATTCATCTGAAATGGGCCAGTGGCAGGCTGTGGACTAGGTCTTCCTAGTTCCAGCTATTTCCCAATAGCTGCTTCTGCTGATCCCAAGGTAGCTGATCAGCTATTGGACTTGCACAGGATAGGGAAAATTTCTAGATCAGTCTAATGAGGATCCTTGATGAAAGTGAAATGAATGCAGACAGAGAGGAACTCTTACTGTGTGGCATTGGAAATGAGTGTAACTGATATTTCAGTGACTGCCTAGACTGATTCAGTCCTGCAGCTGGCAAAGTGCATGCTGTTTATTGTGAGAATGAGGCCTCTTTTGTCTCTGGTAAGAAAACCCTGCCACTGCTAGACCTATCTTCCAAATGGAGACTTTTGGGGTGAAATGAACTTCACTTTGTGAGACTTTCCTGAGGCTGCCCTTGCCTCCCGCCTAGAGTTCTTCCATCCTGGGCTGCCAGAAGAACAGAGCTGAGCAGCAGACTGAACCTGCTGAGGACTGTGCCCATCCCACTTGATGGGAGGACACGCAGTGGGTGATGCTGCCAATATGTCTGTTGAGGGACAGGGCAGTTAGGGCACTTCTGTGCTAAATTTAATAGCAAAATTGAATGGAAAAGGTTTCCCATTCAGGGTAGTGTATAGTCCTAGGTTTTGGCACAGGCTGGTGAAAGAGAGCAGGATGCTAGGAAACTGGATCTTTGATTTGCTTAATTTTTCCTTCCTTAATGCAAATGAAAAGTCGCTTTTTAGCAGCAATATTATTTCTAGTTTCTGAATGGCAGTAACAAAAGCATTCAGCTGAATATAAGAAGAGATCCTTGCGAGAGGTGGGGCACAAAGGGAGAATCATTGGTTTCAGTTTATAGACGCAGAGTTGAACAGAGAAAGGATAAGTGACCTGCTCCAAACTAGCAATATCAGGGGAGATCTGACCCTGCTCCAGTTCCACTGCTTGCAGACTTGATGCAGATTTTCACCTCTTTCCTTCCTGCAGCAAAACGTGCTCTTGGAGCTGGTCCATCAGCTAGGGAGAGGCTCACAGCTTGCTGTGTCAGGGCCTCTGCCAAGTGACTCCATTAAGAATTGCTTTCACGATTACAGTGCTTATGCAAAAGAAGAGCAGGCTTTTGGGAGGATGTTTATATAACTCGGATCCTTTATCTGGCTTGGGTATCTCCTCATCACTTGCATTGAAGAACTGTCTTCCTTAGTGGCTGATTAAACCGCTAAATCCAGCTTTGTGTAACCCTATTTACCTTCTGTACCTGGTTAACCTTTATCATATTTGCAATTGTGTTGGGAAAGTAGCATAAACAGAGAGAGGTGGGTGGTGGAGGCAAAGGCTAGCCAGAGAGAGCCAGCAGTGCCCTGCTTGCCAAGGGCCCACAGATAAGAGGAGATATGTGCCAGGTAGTGAGTGCAGGAAAGCGATTGCCTAATTTATTCTGATCAGCACAACAGCTGTAGTAGTTTTCCATGCATTCATGGGATTGACAGAAGGGCTGAAGTTTAAGCTAAATAGTATGAATTCCAAACTGTATGAAAATTATTTGTGGGGAAATGAGTCCTCAGGGCTGGCTCTGTCAAGCAGTTGCCCTTGGGTAACTTGGCATTTGGGCCAGTGCTATCCTGTAAGTTCTTCCCAAAATAAACCCAAAGCACTATTACCACACTGTTGTGCTCAGCCTACATCTGTGTGCATCCATCCCATTGTCTTCTGTGCTAAGATGCTTGGAGGATCTGTTTTCTGTGAGCTACAAAAGAAGTTGTCTGATGGGAAGGGCTTGGCAGACACCAAAAGGATTACCTCTGCTGGAATGATAGCACTGCCTGTGTTCTTGTTGCTGTGTCCCTTATTACTAGGAACAAGAAGATTTCCAAAGGTTTGAATAAGGGAAGCTCCCCATTCTTCTGAGGTCCTGCTCCATCCGTGGGGCTCACTTGGGGTAGGTCTTGAGATGGTTTGTCAGTCTGGTCACACTGCCCCATGGGAGTTGCACTGGTCCTCTCTGCCTCTCTGGTTTGGCCTCGAGAATATTTATCAACGAGGAAAGAACATTCTACATGGACAAATGCTCTTCTTCCCTCTCAGTGTAGAACTGCCACTGGGGAAGGGTGTCTGGTTGGAGATTCTCCCTTGTGGAGTCTTTCCTGTAAGCCTAGATCCTCAGAGATGGGTGAGTGCTTTTACTTTCTGTTTGAAATACCACACTACCTGTGCTGGTCCTTTTGCTCTTATGTTCTGTATTGCCTTTCCACCACGTTGATCTTTCCAGTTGTAACACAGGCCCTTCTGCTACTCCATGACTTCCAAAGAGTGTGTGTTGTGGTGGATAGAGCAGTAGGATACAACTGTGGCTTGGCAGGAAATGATTTGGTGCAAAACAGTTACAATGAGAAATGCTTTAGTGTAAATGCTGAACTTAAATCCTTATCCATGTTTTAATTTGTTTGATTGAACAGAGGGGTAAATGCTTAGGATTTGGGATCAGTTTTACTTCTAGGCTGCTGGTTTGCGGCTGAGCCAGTTTTAAACTAAGCAAGATCCCAAACAGCTGAGTAAAGCATCATCCCAATGCAGGACTGCAGGCTGGTGCTAAATCCCTTTTAATAATTTACATCCCAGTATAGCTTTTCCTTAGTCATCTGCCTTTGTCCATAAAGTTCCAGTAGCTTAATATAAACTCTTCCACCTACCTTGCTGCTAACAGACTAGTGACAGTACTTAACCACTTACATTTAGGTAAGAAAATAGATTTAAGTGGTATTGCTGTTTGCGTCAGTACTGAATTTACCCTGAAGCAGTCCATGGGAACTGAATGTGGGTTGTATCTGACTCTGCCTTCAGCAAGGTAGTATTAAGCCTGTGTTACAAACATCCTTGTATCTTCAAAACGTGTTTTGTTTTCAACTCATTCGAAGTATTAACTTGTAAGCTGCCACAAATAAACCAAAAGACGTGAGAGAAGTAAATGCATGGGCAACGCTGGTGTTTCTGTTGGTTGTACAAGATACCTGGCCCTGATAACAGCAAACTAAGCGCATCAAAACCAGTGTCTTCTACCTTCTGGTTGCAGCTCTGATCTCATCTTTACATCCGTGTTTTTAGTTCGTATCAGTCTGAGATAAATAATGTGTTTGCTAAAGGTGACTGAATATAGAGACTCCTTGCATCTGGCAGGAGTGGAGCTGAACATCCCTCAGTTCCAGGCCTGGGATGTAGCTTAGATATGGAAGACTGGAAGCCATGGGGATTTAGTACCAAGAATATCCTGCATTTGAAGAAAGACCAATTATTTTGAACTCTTTCATACCTGATGTGCTGTTAGCAGTGGGAGCATGACTTGTATATTGTTCCTCTTTGGACAAAGCCTTGCACAGCCTCATGTCAGAGGTAATGTGGCTGATGCAAAGGGCAGGAAAGCAAGAGAGCCCATGCTCAGCTGTGCATCTGCTTCTTGGCTTCTTAGCTGTGTACAGTATTGTCAGTGGCTCTTTGGAGAGAAGTAACTGCTTTGTTATGTTTCCAAGACACCTGGAGCAGAGCAAGGGTGAAGCAAGTAGGCTTTCCAGAGGAGCACTGCCCCTTCCTGCTTGCTGAGTTTGGAACAGACTTGTGCTCTATTTGCTGAGCAAAGAACTCCAGTTCCTCACTGGTCTGTAACAAGCCTAGTATAAGTAGTGGTCTGTACGGGATTTTGTCAGCAGCTAACTTGCTTTTTCTTTTTTTAATCATTTAAGAGAAGTTACATCCCAGAAAATGCAAGCTCGGTGGAAATTCAGAGTCTGTTCTGGACTTTGTAAGATTTTCAGAGCAAACAGCAGCCAAGCATATAATCCTGTCTTCTCACACCTGTGACTTTGTCCTTCTGTCCTGGCATGAGTTTGATCGTGAGGTCTGTGTTCTTCCTGGGCTGGCTCCTTTCAGAAGCTGGTGAGAACAGAGATGCTGGGAGGCTGTTGAAGAACAGAATACCAAGACACTTGCAGTTGTTAAGTAACCAGGTTCACCTGCAAAGAAAGCCCAAAATTATAGGGGACGGTTAATAGCGGCAGAGGTCAGAGATTGGCACAGCTAGGCTTGGCTTTTGGTTTGAGCGGTGGTGAAATTGTGTATAAATATCAAGACTCCATCCTGAAACTGTGGAGGTACAGTCTGGTACCAGCCTCAACCTTTTGCCACGAGGCTGTGAAATTCCTTCTGGTTGAATGCCGATGTGAGATAAAGAACATTTCCAAAATCAGCCTGCCTGTTGGGTGTGGGAGAAATTTGCTTGTTTCCCTGACACTTACCGTTTTGTTTCCTGGCCTGTAAGATGTATGGGCGGAAATAATCAATTTGAAATGTCATTGTGCTTGTAGTTTTAAGAAGTTCCTGAAAAAAATGGCACTCGAGGAAGGGTAAAGCGTCAGATCCTTGTGGTTGTTTCCTTCCAGTGCTTCACTTTGGGATACTGAGCCATCACTGAGCTCCCACATAGCTGGTGGCACCTTGTCCAGACCAGGGCCCTGTGAATGCACGCACGTGAATGCACCAGCCCA
The DNA here is from genome assembly GCA_035772895.1 of Perdix hodgsoniae. Classification (NCBI taxonomy): domain Eukaryota; kingdom Metazoa; phylum Chordata; class Aves; order Galliformes; family Phasianidae; genus Perdix; species Perdix hodgsoniae. The sequence continues at coordinate 452,835 of JAPSGF010000148.1, forward strand.
TGTCTCCTCCTTCATCCTGCCAAAAGTATGGAGGTAAGAGGATGCAGTTGCCTTAAGTTCTGTAGGTGATTAACAGGAGCTGAAAGGACACGTGTCCCTTGGGATGAGGCCTGTGAACAAGTTGTACGGAGGTGCTTTTCCTCAGTCCTGGGTGTTGGACAGCGCTTCCAAGGCTGTTCAGAGCTTCAGCAAGCTACAGAGAACTTGGTTTTGTTACATGATTTAACCCTCTATTATTTATCACAATGACCTTTGTAACTCTCTGCAGTTACTGTTTAAATTGTTCCTGTCATAAGGATTAGTAGAGCTGCTCCCAAAGCCTAACAATCCACAGACTGTAACAACTCCTCACTCCTTTTTTCTCATCTGTGCAGGCTGTAATGGAAGCACATCTCTTGCTGCACTTTCTTCTGCTTGTATTAAGTTTTCTTTTAGCGCTGTGCTCCTGCTGGCCTGTGTATTACAGCCAGCTTCTTGCTACAGCCTCTGGTGAGCAAAATGATTCCATCCTTTGATTTTGCTGTGCCAGAGGATTTCTTTTTCTCCTAGGTTTTGTGTGTGTGTGTGTGTATGAATAGATATGTTTATGTTTTTGTACTTCTTAGCATGTGTGGATAGAGCAGTCCAGCTTCCTAGCACTGCCATCCCAATCCCATGTTGTGCTCTGTACAGCAGTGCTTCTTCCTCTCCCTGTTCCCCATCTCTGCTTCATCCCCAGACATACACATTGTCCAATTCACTGTTCATGGTCTGCACTGGAATGGAAGCCAGGGGGTGTGTGCTGCTTCATCTGGGAGCAGCAGTTCCACACCAACGTGTTGCACACTTGTGCAGTCACAGTTATGCTTCCTAGGCAAAGCTTCATTTACTCTCTGAGCTATGATGTAACTAGGTTGGTACTTGGCTTCCAGCCTCCCTTTAGTGAGGCTATTTATGCATGTGAATTTAGGCACACCATTAAATGCTCTGAGTATGTGGCTAAAAATTCTGTGAGATCAGCCTTATCCTAGGTGTTCTATTTTGACCTGAAGTGAAAACCCACTTTCAAAGCAAGCCACCCTCATAGCGAAAGTTTAAAGCGTTAAGAGGGTCTTGAAATATGGAAATCTGAAATATTCCTCAAATCAAGATATTAGAAGCACAGAAGAAAATTGAAAATGAACCTGTATTTTCCTGTGTGCACACATTCAACCTTAACAAGTCCTCCTGTGAAGGAAGGAGTTTAATTTTCCTGTCTATTCACACCGTTTCTCTCTTCAGACTGCCTGAGAATGTACCAACAATGTCGCTGGACTTGTCACGACTGGAAACTTCATTGAGGGCACCTGCCACTTCACCAAAGAGCCGTTGACAGGAGCTGATTTCATTTGTCATTGGTCTGGTAAGCAGGCTGCTGAAGCCAGAGGAAAGGCTTCTTTTAAGTGTGATAGATCAACAATGCAGGTTGGATTTGCACAAACATGTTTCAGCCTTGCTGTCTTTTGTGTTTGTTCACAGGATGTAAGGGCTTGAGGAAGCAGGCTGTATGCGTGTCAAGTATTTGCCCAGTCATCCCAGGATTTTCCACACAGTCTCTGAGTTGGATTAAGGAACAGAAGCAGATGAGTAAGTTGCTTATGGTGTCTTCCACGTCTGTCTGTTATGACTTGTCTCCCTTTTCTGGACAGGCTGGTCTGTGCATCTGGGGTCTGGGAACCTGACCAGACCTTTGCAACACAAGCCCTGATCTTGAAGGTGTTGATCTGGAGAAGGTGTTTGGGACAGGTGGAGTTAAATGATGGAAGGAAGTTTCTTTGCTTGGAAAGAGTTTCTTCTTGGAAGTTTCTTTGCTTGCTTGTTTCCTGACTGCAAGCATGCTGACAGGCCATAAAATAATGAACAGCTGCTGAATGACAATAGAATTCTCAGTCTCTCATCTGTTTCTTCTTTCTGTCCCATGTCTGCTTTCTTTAGTGATTTCAGGTGCATCCTGAGAGATGCATCCTAAGACTGCCGTGAATCTAAAGGTAACCTACCTGTGCAGGCCTAGCTCCCCACAGAAGCTCTGTCTCACTGCCTGCCAGGACTGCATAGCTTAAATGGCATTATTGCTATGTGGGAGCTCTCTTTGAGCTCACTGCACAAAGCTGTAATGAATAGATAATTTGAGACTTTTATCCCTTGCTTGTGCTTAGCTGTTATCTTAACCCTCCTGCCTTTGAAACCCAAAGACAGCTCTTGCTGTTGCTTGGATCCTTCACAAGGTGAAGGGGGCTGTCGGGGTATCTTTTAATTGTCTGCTGTGGCTTCCCTCCAGTCAGCCCACCTTGAGTGCTGTTATTGACAGAGAGGCTGGTAGGCATTGCTGATGGTGTGCGTGTGTCTTCTTGTTAGAGGACAAACAGGCACATATGAGTGGCTCAACAGTGAAATGCAGCAGGATGTGAAAAATGAAGTTTGTAGCATCTCTTCTAGAGTAGCCAAGAATAAGCCACAACTCTATGATTTTTTTCTTTCTCTTTCCTTGTGTATTCTCCGTGATGTTGGCATCTTCATTGCAACTGGTCTACATGCAGAAATGGGATTTATCCTGAGCTTTCATTTCCCTCTTACTACAAACTGATTACCTTTATTCTTCTAAATGGTGCCTAGATTACTAACAGTTTCTCATCTTAACACATGCTCCATTGCACGTTTTGGAAAGGAAGCCATTCTGCCAGTGTTTCCCTTAGCTTTGTGAACCTGTTTCGAAGCCAGAGGTACCCAGCCTTCTCCCATCAAGTACTGCTGAACCCCACTGCAGGCTAAAGAGGGATTTGACTAGCTCCAGTCTGACCATTTGGTTTGCTTCCCTATGACTTGATGGAAACTTGGGAAGGTGTCAAATAACAGGAAAGATTGTTAGAAATGTCCAGGTTTCAGATGAGAGATGTTTTGGTTATCACTGAACAATGGCATTGCTCCCAAGGCTGGATTGGTCCATGCTGCTCAGCAAGAAGGAGTCACTGCCTTTATGGCATGGCAGCAGGGAGCATGGTGGAGCCAGGGCAGCTGTCCGGAATTAGGTAGGGGTTATTCCATACCACCTGACATCATGCAGAAGGCTATAAAGCTGTGTGTGGTACAGATGGGGGCTGCTGGGGGGAGCTGGCTGGGTGGTAAGATGTTGGGTTGCTAGCTGGGTGTCAGTCAGCAAGCAGTTGTGTCAGCTGGGTGGTGAGTAACTGCATCGTGGATACAAATGTAGGTCACTCTGAAAGCAATGTCTCCTATGTATTTCCATGGAAACTACAACAAATGCAAGGAGAAAAATAATGCTATTTGATAGATCAAGTTCCCAGCCACAGAACATTGTTTTTCAGCATAGTCACCACTTTTAACCAATTTGTGCAGGTGAACTGATCGAGGCGCTATTAATGTCATGGTGTGATGTCTGTGCATGGCTGTTCAGAACATTGTCTTTCACATCACTATTACCACTACTGCAGTGCACCACCCACCTCTCGCTGTGCTCACATCCACTGCTTGGTCTCTGTAAACATTCAGCAAGCGTTGATGAATGTCAGTGGGTGCCATTCTCCTTCATGGAGAAAATTCAGTTCCAGCCTTTATCTTCATATGTACTCCCATGTCAGATGCCATTCTGTCAGACTGTCCCTCCATTGTCATATGTCACATGGTGACAACGTGTAACAGAATGTAGGTGGAAAGGTTCAGCCTCTACTGCCATCCCACCAACATCTGCCTCTGATGTTGTGAGCCGACGATAAAACAGGAGGCATTACTTTCAGAGCAACCCCCGTTTATTGTCATTGTTGCATTTTTGTTCCTGCTTTCCTTTTCTGTCTCAAATATAAGTTCTGTTTTGTCTCTAATTCTCTTCCTGTCCCACTTGCAGGAGGTGAGCCATTGGCTTTGTGCTGCTTAGCTGCCTGTGAGGTTAAAGCAGAAGAGAAGGCTGTGTTTTGGTTTGGGTGGTCCTGTGTGGAGCCACGAGCTGGACCTTGTAGGTCCTGTCTGACTCAGGATGTTCTATGATTCTCATGGGGGGGAAACAAAAGTGAGCTTGCTTTTTTTTCTTTTTTTTTTTCTTTTTCTTTCCCCCTTCTCTTTCCCTAGCTGGTTTATTTTGCTTGTAATTGGTGTAAGCTAGTAATGAGATTCATCTCCTGTTCCCTTTAGAACAGAGCACAAAGAGAAAACAAGACCAGGGTGCTTGCTCTGTAGGGCAAACCCTGCAAAGAAATTCTGTGTGTGTTTGGGGCTATGGGCAGATAAGACTTTGAGCTTAAGTAATGCTTCCTATTCCAAATGGTCACTGAAAAAGCAACAGGCAGTTGTTGTCTTGGTTCAGAAAGTGCCTTCTGCAAGGCACTACTGAGGGATTGTTGCACTTCAGACTATCAAACCCCATAGTTTTGGACAACACAAGAAAGATGAACGATGTCAATTTTATTTATGGAACATTTTGACAATTGAACTATTAGACATTTTGATACGTTGTCCATCAGCAAAATTGAGAAAGTCTTGAAAAAAGCCTGTGCTGCTAAAGTGCATTTACTGTTTATAAAATACAGCTAAGCCAAGTGAGTGGGAGCAGTCAGTATTGTCTGTAGTAGGAAAGAGTGAAAACAAATGATTTGTATTTCAGAACTCCTCTACCACCATGAAGAAACTGTGAACCTTACCTGAGGAAGGGAGCTGAACATACAATTTGAGAATATTGTTCCACTACTACCAGAAGAGTGTGGGCTTTCATACAAAATTGTTTAAAATATGTTTGTATAAGATGCACGCTGGGTACTTTGTGGGTACGTGCTTTTATCTGTAGAACATTGTCCGCTGTAACATTTTCCTGCATTTGACTGAAATCTCTGAAGGATTATTAAAAAATAAAGATAAAAAAGAACAACTGTGAGGAATAGAAGTGCTCAGCCTGCATTCCTTCTCCCCCTTTTCTGTGGGGAACCCTTCTCTATCTTTTCCCACTTCTTGGTCTTGATGGTATAGTAACTGTTCACTTCGTCAAGCCCAGCAGGGTCCCAATGGAAGTTTTTAATCCTGATCCACAACAGCTGGAGTTCTGCAGGAGGCTGAGCAAGTTATTTGGACATCCAGGGAAGGGTGTGATGATCGCTGTAGTTGTTTCTGAGGTGTTACTCATCAGGTGCAAGAATGAAGCAGAAGGTATGTAGACACTCACGGTGGATGGAAGGAACTGCTTTATGAAACAGCCCAAACTGTCATCAGATCTCCGTGGGAAGTGATTAGTATGGATGATCTGGGCAAAGCAGCATTATCTAGCAGAGGTGAGAACAAGGACACCTTTCCTGTACATCAGAATGGCTCTCTGGATGTGGATTCAAGTGGGTGAGTTAGTGACCCGTCCTGATGCGGGGCAGAAGAAAAAGCCAGTCTGGTCCAAGGCTCAAGCAGAAGCTGCTTACCTCTCTTTTCATCTGTCAGATCCCTCAGTGCTGCCAGGTCCTGGGCTGTGTGTGGGCACCACTGTCTGTCCTGCTTCCTACTCGTAGCGTGCTGTAGACATCAGCTATTCTGTTATAGGTGCTCAGCTTCCTGTAAAGCTGAGGGAATGATCTGTGAGTGGGATAGCTGAGCCTTTTGGCAGATGCTCTATGGACATCCGGGAGGAAAAGTTTTTGTGTAAGGCTTCAGGGCATTTTAGGGAGGGTGATGTTGGTGGCTGCCCCGCTATCGTCTCACCTTGCTAGTGCCAGCTCATGCAGTGTGGTTCTTTGGGAGTAAGGCAAAGGCACAGAGAAAGTGGTACAGCTCGATGGCTGTACCATTGGTAACCTTTGTCCCACAGCAGGTTGGAAATGTGACCTGGTAATCGAGCTGATTAGCTTATTTGTTAGAGCATGTTTTGTGAAAACCAGTGCAACACTTTTTCCCTGTCAGGCTCCTGGGTGATGCCACGATGCTCATCTCTGTGATATGGAAAGGCAAGTTCTCCTTCACTGGGTGGTGTTGGTACTGTTGTGTTGTATTTTTTTGTACAAACTCCCATTACCACAACATCTGAACACTTGTAACACTTGTGAGGAGTTGTTGCACCAGGGTGCAGTCAGACTCAGAGGCACACAAACTGATAAATGTCACATCCTGAGTCCTTAATTGCTCTTCTACATCCACGGCTCTTTGGCAAGTAAAGTTTGTTACATGATTCATTGTTTGGCAGGAGGAAGACAGGAGTGGACAGATGGAGACAGGTCCTTTGTTGTTGAGGGAGCAGCTCTCTTTGCAGAAGCCTAGAAGTGGCTCGAGCTTTCTTTGAAAAGGTCCATAGATTTCCTGTCCCAAGATTCCTACAAGCTGGATCTGAAGTAGGACATCCCAATATTTTTGGAGTCAATCTCCAAAAATCTCACCTTTCCCCCTTCCCCAAGCTCTCCAGGTCCCTGCACCCACTGTTTTATTTCTACCTTAGGCTTCTGCCCTTCCCTCCCATCTACTGTTCACTGCTCCCTGGCATGGGGGTGATGATGTCTACCCTCATTTGCTAGAGCACTTGTAGGAGGCCAAGTGATGAGCACTAGCCAGTAAATATGTCTGTGATGGCTAAACCCACCTTTGTCAGTCATACTGCTTCAAGCTTGTTATTTTCCCCCCAGAGTGTGTTTTCAGACTGAAGCTCCTTTGTGTTTTTGTGTTTGGCAATTAACTACAGCTGAGTAAACTGGAGATGGTGTATGCCATGTAATATTCAGAAAACCAGTTCACAGTGCTGTTCCTCCCTGCAGCTAGCTGGTGAAGGCAGTCATAGGAGAGGCACAGGACGATGTTCCAAATCCCCTCTACATTAAGATGCAGAATATGGGTTAAAACTCTTCTGTTCCACAGAACAGCCTTGTCCATTGGCTGCAGGCCATTTGTGAAGGGTGCTTCTGCCTCTCCAGCCAAGCTCCTCATGGAGGTGCGCACAAGTGTTGAGGAGGCCTCGCAGGGTCCTTCACCTGGGACGTTCTTTCTCACCCACCCCAAACACGGGACAACTTGAAATTGAAGCAGTTTGCTTCAGACCCCTTCTTCGAATGAGGCAAAGGGAAGTTTTGACTCCTTCCATGTCACAATCTTTTGTCTTCTTAGGAAAAAAGGACAGCAAACAGAGCATCTCATGAATGTAGGCTGTTGAAAGTATCCTCAAATGGAACAGTGTGCTTAGTCAGTTGCTGTTGTTTCCACTTAATACAAACGTCCAAAACAATTTGCTTCCAGTTTAAAAATTAAAATCATTCAAACCAGCAGATCTCTGGTGTACTGAAATAGCTGTCCCTGGGCAGTCAAGCCACTGCAAAGTGCCCTGTTCAGCTGCATATATCTTAGTCATGAATTGATATTTCTTCATCTCTAATCACCTCCGTGCTGCTGGTACTCCCGAGTACCTTGGAGCACTATTAAGTAGTAATAACTACTGATAGGTGTGGGAGAAATTAAGCATAGTATGTAGCTTGTTAGGAGAGCTTTGAGAGGAGCTCAGAATGGGATTTTGTATTATACAACACATAAAGCTTCTCATGGGTACATCTGAATGCAGACTTGCATCAGGGGAGTTAAAAGGTGAATGATTTGGTTCTTGGGTATTGGACTCTGTCGACTCAGTAAGTGGAAGAGTAATATTTACAAGCTGAATCTCTATGATTTGTTTTGTTTTATTATTTGTTTTGGATTGCTTTTTATCCAGAGGTCTTTGAAACCAGGTAGAAGGTCCAGAAAGGCTCTGAGCTGGGCTCTACATCTGGCCATGGGCACGTGGAAGTGAGGCACACATCTAACCAAACATAGCCTGTCCCCTAGCCAAAGCATGGGCTTCCTCCACATGCTGCAGCAAGCCCTGCATCTCCCAGTGCTGTGCAGAAGGCAGTAGAGTGATGCTCTGATCTGTACCTCACCACAGGAAGGCCAGAAAAATACTGTTTTGGTGCATGGATTCTTGTAGGTCATAGCCTGCCATGTTTGGTTTTCCTCTAGCTACTTGTGTGGTGATCCTGACAGTATTCAAGTGATTGTAAAGCAAATGACTTAATGAGTTAATAAGGTCAGTAATTTAAATCTGTGCTATGCATACAGCGGCATGAAGGGATGGGATTTAGAGATGAGGTTCTGTTGATGGTCGGATGTGATGATCTTGAAGGTCTTTTCCAACCCACATGACTCTGATTCTAAGAGCAGGATGAAGATGGAGAAACTGCTTAAGGTGTGGTGCTGGGTGCTGGGCTGGGCATCCAGAATCACCTGTAACTGATGGTATGCCATGTGGAGGAGGAGACATAAAAACAAGTTTCTTGCAAGAGCCTCTGTAACTGCTTAGTGGGTACAATTTATTTTTGCTCTGGTGTTGTGGCTGACCAAAAAAGACTGGAAAAATGTCTCAAAGGTTTTTTGAAGTTCTGTTTTTGTCCTAATAGTACTGATACCACCATTTACTGCTCTTGTTGTTCTCTCCATACTTCCAGTGCCTCTTCTCCAAGGTGAACAGTCCTATTCTGTACAGCTCTGGCTGTCCCTGTCTTGAACTGTCTGCCTGAGTGTGAAGTCCCAGTCTGGAGAGGAGCTCTCTCTTGGATTAGCAGCTCTGTCCAAGAACAGAGCTTTGCAAAGGGCACAGGCTTGAAAATGGTGGCTTAAATGCAAGTGCTGGATTTTTGCATTGAGTGCATAGGAGGTCCCATTGGAAGCCTGTTGCCTAAGTAGTAGGTTAGCAATTTACCATGATAATTCGTTCACTTTCAATTGTGTTCTTGTACCTAAGCCTGCCTAGGGGTTCACAAAGGGATATACACCAAAATATAACTGAATGACTCTCTTGCTGCACACCTGATCTTTTCCTCTTTTTACCCTTCTCAAGGAGGACAGGCTACTGCTGTCTGTCCATATGAGGATCTTGCTGATGACTGCACTGCACTCCAGTGCGTGGCATTAAAATCTAGAAGGGACATACCCAGCTATCACCATGCTGTGGCAAGAATGCAGCTGTATTCTTGTGCAGCTATTGCAGTCTGTTTGTAAGGCATGATATAATTGAAAAGCCTGGCACATTTCCCACAGCAAACATTGTTAATCCCCACGAGCTAGGATTAGTCACCACTTCTTACAAGCCTTGACACAAAGCTAGCAAGTTATTCAGTTAATCCTTGCTTACAGGATAAATATTGCATCCAGTGGGGAATTTGGCAGTGTCTTCTTCCTCTCTTGTATAGTGATGCACTGAGTCTCTTCCACCTGAAGTTGGAAGGGAAAAATGCAATAACATGATTGATTCTAGCACCTGCTATCGTGATGCAGCTGGATCAGCTGGGAAATTGAGTACAAAACAACCTTCTGCATCCAGGCAGCATCTTCATAGTCTCTGTGTTGTTGGAGAATTTTTGTGGTATGCAGCAGTAAATATTCAGTGCCTCACATCTGCAGTTCTCCTCCAGGCATCCTTTCTACCTTTTTGGTTTTTTTTCTTTCATGTCATCTCAAGCTGTACCTATAGGTAGTGTCCCTGAGGTTGGTTGGAAGATTTCCCATGAAACCAGGGTCACTGAGATGATGGCATTTTAGGCTCTGTGAACTTTTCTGAAGTGCAGCTCCAGGTTTCATCGTGGACAGTCTCCAAACCAGCAATACCACATTGAGCAGCTGGCAAAACAGCTGGCTGGATCTGGAACCACTGAGCAATCTATCTAGGGATTCTGGCTTGAGTCAGAGCACCAGGAGAGCTCAGAAACCTTCACTCTTCAGCAGCCCTGACAAGGACTTTGTCTTCCAAGCCTGTTGTTGGAAGCATTTGGTGAAACCAAGACCACAGGTAGGTGAGATGGGTCTTCTGGCTGGGGACTGTTGATCTGTGACCAGCACTGGCTTCCCAGTCAGAGTGCATTTTGTCATAGTGCATCTGGCTGCCAGAGGAAGTCTAACTTGGAGTAGAAATGTTCACATCTAGTGATTTTTGTCTTCATTCTGTTGCTTTCTTGACAGTCTGTCTGGAAAAAGTTAGGGTTCATTTCTGTCCCACCCCTAGCATGATAAAATAGTTCTGTACATGGTGCTGGAATTGCAGTCAATCCAGTGGCAAAATTGTGTTAACACCATGGGTGCAATAAATGTTGTAAGCTTGTTTTTTTCTGCTGATCCTGGATGGCATGAGGGAGGTTGTCTCACTCAGTATCTGTTTGAAAACTCTCTCCTATCTGTGCTTTGGGTTTTTAAATGCTTATTTATGGTACTTCCACCAGTTGTCTCTGCAACTCGGGGTGGCTGAGCAGGAAGGCATCCGTCCCTCCTGGCAGTTCGGATCCGAATGCTGTGATGTTTCTGGACCCTCTCCAAAGTGGTTCTTTGTATCTAATTATATCATGTTGGTAGGCTTCTTAACAAAAATACCGTGCTGAGCTTTTTAAGCTGGCGTGACCCTGCTGGCCCTGAAGGCAGGAGGTTTCTGGCAGCTTGAAGTGAGTAGCCAGATAACTGAAATGTGCCAGCAGCGGTTTTGTCCCCTCCTGTCCCCACTCGGAACTGACACAGGAAGGTCATGTTACTGTTGTTTCCCCTTTTCTCTTTCCTGCCAGACAAGGTCGCTTTGGAAGCCACTGACCAGTTAAGCTTTTAGTTCTGCTGCCTTGGAAAATTATTATCAGAGGGGACAAGCTTCCATGTAAATGATTAACTGTCACATCCAATGACTGTTCACATTTTAACAAGCTCTTTTTGCACAACTCTCTTCATCTCTAGCAAACCTGAATTTCTACGAAAATGGGTTTCCCAGTGTGTTGAAATAGATCATAGAATCATTTGATTTGGAAAAGGCCTTTAAAGGTCACCAAGTCCAGCTCCTTGAAATGAACAGGGACACCTACATCTTGATCAGGTGCTCAGAGCCATCCCCAGCCTGATCTTGAATGTCTCCAAGGATGGGACAGCTACCACCTCTCTGGGAAACCTATGCCAGTGCTTCACCACCCTCACTGTAAACAACAACAACAACAACAACAACAACTTTTTCCATATGCTCAATCTAAATCACCCCTCTTGTAGTTTGAAACCGTTTCCCCTTATCCTGTGACCACAGACCACAGAAAGAAGGGTGCGCCTTTATTTCTTACAGCCCCTTTAGAAACCACAAGGCTGCTCTCAGGTTTCCCCCAGAGCTTCCTCTTCTCCATTCTGCACAGCCCTAGCTCTCAGCCTATCTTTGTAAGAGAGTTTTATCCCTTGGGTTGTTTTGGTGGCCCTCCTCTGGACGCACTCTAGCTGGTCCATGTCTCTGTTGTACTGAGGACTCCACATCTGGAAGTGGTGCTCCAGGTGAGGCATCACCAATGCGGAGTAGAGGGGCAGGATCAGCTCCCCGATCTGCTGGCCACACTTGTTTGGATGCAGTGCAGGGTATGGTTGGCTTTCTGAGATGCATGGATGCATTGCTGGCTCATGTCCAGCTTGCCTTCCACCAGTACCCTTAAGTCCTTTTTGTCAGGGCTCTCTCCTTTCATCCCCCAGCTTGTAATGAAAGCAGAGGTTACCACAACCCAGGTGCTGACCTTGCATTTGGGTTTGTTGAACGCCACGATGTTCACCCACAGCTTGAGCCCATCTAGGTCCCTCTGGATGGAATCCCTTCCCTCTGGTGTGTCAGCTGCATCACAGAGCTTTGTGTCATCCACAGACTGAGGGTGTGCTCCATCCCAGTGTCAGTGTCACTGATGAAGATGTTAAAGAGCAGTGGTCCCAGTGCTGACACCTGAGGAACTCCACTTTTCCATCCAGACATTGAGCCATCGACCACGGTTCTTTGGGTGCAATCTCACAGCTAGTTTCTTAGCTATCCATCCGTCCAGTCTTTATTTTTCTAATTTGGAGAAGGATGTTATGGGGGACCATGTCAGATGCCTTACTAAAGTCCAGATAGATAACATCAGTGGGTCTTCCCTCGTCCACTGATGCAGTTATGCCATCACAGAAGGCCACGAGGTTGGTCAAGCAGGACCTGCCCTTGGTGAAGCCATGCTGGTTATCTCATTTCACCTCTCTTCCTAATGTGCCTCAGCATAGCTTCCAGGAAGATCTGCTCTATGATCTTCCTCAGGACAGAGGTGAGGCTGACAAGTTGGTCTTTCTTTTCTTAAAAATGGGTGCATCATTCTGATCTTTTTTTCTCATCTGATTTTTCACTGAGATGTGGCTGTAGCATCTGATCAGAACTGTTGCAGAAAAGAGGGAAATAGTCCCCAATAATGAACTTGTGGGAGCTTTCCCTGGAAGCCCAAATGTTGTCCCTGCTCCTCCTCCCCTGTTGCTGCTGGTAGAGCATGTTTCTTTTTCTGTTGCCAGGACAATGAGAAGCAGAGTCTGACTCACCCTGGAACTGGTATAGTCTCTCATAACCCTTAGCTAATGAAAGCATCAAGTTGCATTAAAGCCTGCCTTGCTCTTGCTTGGCTCAGATTTTAGAGGAACTGAGAGCCAGTCCAGGCTTCTGTGAGGTGTAATTCACCAAGGAGAGAAACTCAGAGAAGCACTGTGATGCCAGGAGGAACAAAATGAAGGCTGGGTTGTGTCAGCGTGGCCTGAACTGATCCTCCCAATATTGCACTTCAGAGATGTTTTCTTAAAATGAAATGTTTTGAGGCTGTATTATTATTATTATTATTATTATTTTTGTATGTGTGTGTTGAGCATGCACGCAATCTTTAAAGCCCTCTCATCTGAATGAGCTGCAGGGCTACATGAGATGTAGGGCAAAGGGTGGCAATTGGCTTTTGATTTATTTACAGCACCTTCACTTTTGTTCTATTTCCCCTTTTAGCAATAAGGATTAAATTTTATTCTTGGCTTAACAAAGGTAACTTCGAGCAGGCTCACACTTGTGTGCTCCGAGGCTGTTTTTAAGAGGTGGCTGATAGCAACGTGTTGTGGTTTGACCTGGCAGCAGCTCAGCACCACACAAACACTCGCTCACCACCCCCAGCTCCCAGTTGGATGAGAGAGAGAATTGGGGAAAAAATAGTAGAATTCGTAGGTCGAGATACAAACAATCAACTAAAATAGAAAAAGGAAGAGAGAAATAATAGGAATGATTATACATACTATATATATATAGTACACTTTACAACATATATGATGCACGGTGCAGCTGCTCCCCACCAGCCGACTGATGCCCACCAGTCCCTAAGCAGCAGCTTCCCCTTCCCACTCCACTCAGTTTTAGAGTGTTTTCTCATATGATGTCATATGACATGGGATATCCTTTCATAGAATCATAGAATGGCCTGGATTGAAAAGGACCACAATGATCAAGTGTCAACCCCCCTGCCATGGGCAGGGTTGTGAACCGCCAGACCAGGCTGCCCAGATCCACATCAGTGCTTTGGCCACTTCAGGCCAGCCGTCCTGGTTCTGTCCCCTCCCAGCTCCCTGTGCCACCTGGCCCTCGCTGGTGGGACAGAACGAGCTGAAACCTCCTTGGCTCTGCGCAGCACTGCTCATCAACAGCTCAAACATCGGTGTGTGATTAACATTGTTCTTCTCCTAAGACCAAAACATAGCATCGTAGCATCCACTGCGTGGAAAATCAATTCTGCCCCAGCTGAAACCAGCACACAGTGTTGTGGTGCAGACCTGGGGAATCTTTAAGGAGAAAGTCAGGATCTGAGAAGGAGAGAGGTCTGAGATTAGCTTCTTCTGATGCTGGTAGGAATTGCTGGCATCCATCTCAATCCCTCAAAGACAGATATCCAAAATTCAGAAGTCTGCCTGAAGGGTAAATCTCGTAAAGTCACAGTGAGTGGCTTCTGAGACAGATTTGAGCAGGAGAAATGTTTGTATTTGTCCCCCAGGCTGCATCTGCCATCTCAGAAATAGCTTTGAGTCAAAGTTTGGCAGCGCTGTACTTACAGCTCATTCAGAAAGTGCAGCAAGCTGGTAAGCCTCCGTTAATGGCTGGGCAGCTGTTAATTGAGACCAGCAGTGCTGAAAGCCTCTTGCAATTAAGAATCCAGTGACATGGAGTTTTTCCTCTTTCTTTCTAACCACATGAATGGAAATAGGGTTCTTGTTTTATGACGTGATCCCTGTTCCCAGACCTTATAATAAAATCTCAAATGTTCTGACACTGAAGCAACATAGGAACCAGTGATGTTCTTATCCAGGTAGAGACAGGCTCGGGTGTGGGACCAGAATCATTGCTCCCAGGCTGGAAGCTTGTTGCCCTCCTCAGTTGCTCTTCAGAGTCTGTATCTGTTTCTGAGCAGCTTTCTGGGATAGTGATCTGGCTCTTGTGCCTGGTAATAGATGGTGGCAGAATGTGAGTTGCTGGAAATAGTGGGACCGATTCCTGTCTCTACTAGGGCCAGCAAGACAAGGTTTGTGGGAAGAATATCTCGGAACAAATCAGCTGCTACAGGTGGTAATGAAACTAAAGAGATGGCCCTGGAGATCTTCTGTTCTGAAATAGAAACTGCTAAAGTGCAGGGAGGTATTAATTGGCTGGACTGTCCATACACCACTGTGGCAGCAGCACAGCAGCAGCACAGGCATGTGCTGACCTCTTCCTCAGATCCTCCACTGGGAAACATCCATCCCTCCTTTTCCCACCCCAGACAGATTTCTGCCTTTTAAAATGCTGAACACTCATATAAAGAAATCAACAAAGAGAAAAAGCTTTCAGAACTGATTCTTCATGGCAAGCATTATTGTCAAAATGAAGTCCAACGACTAACCAAAACAAAGATTGAATACAAGCATTTTTCAGTGCCAAGTGATCTTGTGGGATCCGGGGTGTCATTTTCACAGCAGCCTTTCCAATGTCAGAAGGAGAGACAGGCTTCATCGGGATGATGGAGGAGCACCAGTGGTAGTCTTGTCTCAAGTCTTGAGCTGTGCTTTTTGGTAACGTTTACTGAATTTCCTTCTTCTGGTGGTCCTGCTTGGGTAAAGCACTGTGCTGGAGCTGCTGCCTGCTAGGAGCAAGGAGGTATTTGCTTTATAGCCACTGCCTGCATGGCTTTAAATCTGATTGCAGCAGAAGGGCTTTGCCCTTATCTCCCCATTTCCTTCTGCTCTGGTTTTGAAGTTAAAGCAATGTTCACTTCTGTAGGACTAGTCCAGTTTCATTTGTTTAAGCTGGAGCCTATTGGTGAGACATAACTGGGCACTGGATGGTCAGTGTTTCACTGTGGGTGTTTGTGTGCCTTACTCTCTTGGTTGATTATGTCTGTGCTGTTAGTAAAGTGCTAGGGACCCCGTGAAAAGAAACAGCTTAGTGTTACAACAAAATTGGGCTCTGAAATGCACTATGCAGCCTCTCTGTTGGCCCTGAAAAGAACATGTAAATGTTCACTATTACATACCTTCTATCTTCACCCTTAAGGAAATTCTGATTGAGTTACCGGTATCTAAGGATTTGCAATAGCAAAGAATCAGCCTTTAGGTAAACTCAGAGAGGCATTAAGTAAGTCTTTTACAATTTTGGTAATGAAATTGCAGGGAAATAATTTGTAAGCATGGCAGATGTGCTCTGTAGCCAGTGCCAGCATCCCCCAGCTGCAGGCAGTGCTGAGAGGCCCAGCTGGTACCTGCCGGGTTCTGCCTTCACCTGGGAGGTGGTAGGGATGGAGGGAGCTCAGGAAGCTGTGATGCTGGAGACTGCCAGGGGATGGGGCAGTGCGGGCAGACAGATACGATGTGGAGGAGAGAAGCCAGTCCCAGGACACAGGGAGGAGATGAGAGTGGTGGGACCTACCTAAGAAGGAGGCATTTTTGGCACTGTTTCTAGGTGATTGATTCCAACTTTAACAGAGCTCTGATCACAACCTTTTTCCAAGGCTTTTGTGAACAATACAGCTTAGTGTTACAACAAAATTGGGCTCTAAAATGCACTGTGCAGCCTCTCTGTTGGCAGCCGCATCATCCCAATCAATAACATCAGTCCATCAGCATTCCAGAAGCACTTAATGGCTCAGGCACAATCAGCTCATTTCAAATACGGTGTCACAAGCCGAATAGCAATTGGTCCTGTCCCAGCTGGTGTGAACCCCTGCTGGCATCAGTGGGCTGTGCTGATTTGAAGGAGCTCGTGGACCCAATAGAACGGTGTTTCTTGAAACCCCCTTTCAGGAGATACCTCTGCTGTTAACATGAGACTGTATCTTGAATATGAATTCAAGAGTTGACCACTATTAAATATATGAGGCACTGACTAAATCAAATGAGGCCGCTCAGATCCAAGATCTCTGTGGGTCTGAGGCACTGCTTCTGCTTCACTATCAGAAACACCATGGCCAATGGCTTTGGTGGCTCCAGAGTCCAGCTCCTTGTCACTGCTCCTTGAACTCTGCTTAGAAGCACACAACATGCCTTCTACCTTTTGAAGGTGTTTATAAATGAGAGCTTGTTCACCTGCAACTAGAGGCAGTGGATTCAACCCTGAGATTGTTTTTAGAAAGGCAGCTTTGAGGATAGGATTTTCTCTCATTAAAGTATGTGTAAGGAGGAGGAAGCACGTGGCTATGAAGGAGAGGTGTAAGAAGAAGCCTCTAGCATTTGTATTTTCAGCCCTCCTGTTTGTTGTTGTTGTTGTTGCTTTTCTTTAGTATCTATCTGGAAGCAATGGAGAAACACAGACAACAAATAATTATTTGCTTTAAAAATATATTAGTCTTTACCTTGAAAGTTGGGAGAGCCCTGTACTGACCTCAGGTCTTGTGTTTTGGGTTGGTTTGCCTTGGGAGATGGCAGGGAAGCATAACTATTTATTCTTTCCACTTGTTGGAGAAACTCCTCCAAGATGAAACTGCCATGGGGTTGGCAGAGTTACTCTAAGGAGCACCACTTATGGTGCACAGGCATTGGGTAAAGCGTGCAGCAGCCCCTTGGCAGTGGTGTCTCTGTTATGCCTACCTGCTATGCACGGATTTCACAGTTATTGCAGAACATAACGCACAGTGTTGAAGTGATCTGATGTAATTATTATATGAATCTTTCCAAATACCAGGGACAAAAAACAGGGGGATGTACTCAGCAGTCTGACTGCTGAGATTGAGGCCATGTGGTTTACCGCCACTGAACGAAGTTCTGCATTGAAACCTACATGCATAAGCACAAAAGACGTCAGAGGTACAAGAGCCCTCTGTGTCTTTGCCAGTGATCTCTGTAGTCTGGCAACATTTTCTTTTAACTCTCTCATGAGAGATCTTGGCTGCTCATGCTGAAGAACTGGCTTGGAGTCGAACGCAATCATTCTGCTGTTTCAGATGGCCATTGCTGGAGCAGCAGCTGCATGCCCCAGTGTCCTCTGGAAGCCAGGCCTGGTGTCTCCATATCTCTTGTGGTATGGTTGGACTGTTCTGCAGTAGGTCACTCCCGGTGAACAGCTCTATTTTCCATTGGGAAGAAGGATGGTGTATCAGTAATGAATTGGAGGCCATCTCTTTGAGCCCTTGCTGTGTTAGGCAAATGAATATACTGAAAGGGTCGCATTCCTTGTCTTCTGAGAGACATGTCATGGCCTGGCTTTGGTTCCATGACGGCAGAGAAACTCTTATTTATAGCACATGCCATGCTGAAATTTGCTGGGTAGCAAGTTGTTCCTTTACACCTTCATGTATCAGCTTAGCACCTAGTTAGAGCTAGTGCTACAAGAGACAGAGCAGCAACTCTCCCAGGAGGGATAAAAGAGATTCCCCTGCCACTGTGTGAAACACAGTATTGAGTAACCCAGACCAAAGGTCATAGAATCACAGAATATCCTGAGTGGGAAGAAACCCATCAAGATCTTTGAGTCCCACTCCTGACTGAAGGTACTACTATTCCAAGTCCAGAACTTTGATGGCCAGGTGAGAGCAGGGCCCACCACCTGCATTTCAGCTGTACAGCAGCAGTAGGTTCAGGAGATGGCTGGCACAGTACGATTCCTCAGCACTCCTTTGCTTTCCCTCAGTCAGCTGTTTAAAGGTTTTGAGGAAGCAGAGCCTGTACTCAGTGGGCTTTTTCTCTGTGAATTTGTCTAAGTTGATGCAAAAAAGCTATTCCAGCCTCTAAAATTGCTAGTGGCATGCAGGTGTATAATGCCATTGTATATGAAAAAATACACTGCTCATGCAACTGCAGGCACTACTCCTTGTAGAGCATGCCATACCCGAGGCCTTGTTTATGACAAGATAGAAAGGATCACATTTGAAGGCTGTTTCATGACAACTAAAATCCTAATTAGCACAGCTGTCTTCATATGGTACAACATAATTTCTTTTCTGGAGGAAATGGATGTTAAAGTATATGCAAATAATCAGTTAAAATGAGGAGTTCGTTACTGGCTTGCTCTTTACCTGCAGTTTTATAGGCAGAGTTGGGTAATCTACTTCCTTGATGGATGTAAGCTCACCAGCTGTGCACTGCAGTGAAGGCAGCTGTATGGTTCCTCGAGCAAGGCTGAGAGCCAAAGTGTTTGACAGCATGGCAACCTTTAGAGGATTAACTGTAATTGTAGGCTGCCATTCTTTGGCAGAGCAAGCAGAGCAATCAAGTATTTACTGTTGGGGATGAATTGAAACGCAAGAGCTTTGTGCATGTGTGTGTGCATGCGCGGGAGGTGGGCCTGGTACATCACAGAGCCTGATATGAAGGGTGCCAGCACTGCTGCTGCTCTTTGGCAGCCCAAGAAGGAGGCCCAGCAGTCTTGTGCACAGGTCCAGAGCTGACAACGCGCCGTAGCTGACTTTGGATCTTTCTGTATTTTTAGCATTGCTGATGACAGAGATATTGACAGCAGAGTGATCCCAGCTACCTTCAAGTGAGAAATGATTCATGTTCTGTAAAAATAAAGTGTGATACAAGCAGCCCTTGTCTGTTCTGAAGTGAGGTCTGCAGCTCTTGAACTTCTAGACATATCCAGTTTCCAGTTCTTTAGGAAAGATTTTTACTCTTAGTTGAGCATGCCTGTTCCTGGTCAGCTCTCATGAGAAACGTTTTGTCTTTTGCTCTGGCTGGCAACCAGGTTGAGCATTAGGAGATTTTAAAGGCAACTCAGGTCCTCTGTGGCATCCCCAGTACTGATGTGCATTGCTCTCCTCTCCATTTCAGTCAAATGCTGGTCCCTTCGGTAAAGGAACCTGGTAAGAGGTCATACTGGGCATGTGCTCTTCTCCAACCATTCCCTTGATGTGTTGTCAGAGAGACGGTGCAAGTTGGCGATACCAGAGCATCTTGTCCCTGCCCATCTGCTCTGGATGCTTTTAGAGGCAGAGAGAAGATCTATTTCCAGACAACAGTCACATGCTTTCTGTGGGAGAATCTGGATCTTTAGCAGAAGACATACACTTGAAATAGCGAAGGGGGAGGGAGGGAGAGTGGAGAAAAAAAATCTATTTTAGTAATGCTTGACGTTTATGAGGTCTTAGACTATTTCAGCAAATGACATACAAAGGCAGCCATGGGAAAAAAAAAACACCTTCAGAGAATCAATACCTCTTTTAATCAATGATTTGAGCTGTACAAAAGGCCATTTGCACAAAGCCAGGAACTGATGTGGGCAAGCTGATGGTGCTGCTTTCCTTCCCTGACCCCAGATGCAAGAGCCAACCTTCGCTCAGAGGCCAAAGCAGTCTCTTTATAGTGTTTGGGGTGGTGGTATGAGAAGTGGTTGTTAATAATGTGCCTCCATCGCCTCCAGTGGAGATCTTCATCGAAGACCTCTGAGATTCTCGAGGTGGGAGATCATAGAAATAAGCATGCCAGCTAACAATGAAATTGCATGGACTCTCTGACACAACCGAGACTGCTTGCTTGTCCTGTGCTTCATACATGTTCACACAGATGAAATGACTCAGCTCTGGGAGCTGAAATAATGATTCAACCAAAAGCATAAACAATAATTGCAGGATGGCAGAAAACCCTGTTTATGGACTTTCAGTTCTTCCAACAACTGTTTAAGACCTTTTGTACAGTCAGATAAGTGGCTTTATCAGACAAAAAGCTCAAGTCTAGCTTAACAGAAAGAATCACTTGGGTTGCAAGTGGCATTTATTTCCTTCCTTTTACAAGCTTGACTGCCACTTTGTAAATGGCAGTGTTTATTCCCAGAAGAATTGACAGAGACTTCAGTTACTGATTTATTCACCAGATGCCATCAAGTCGCATTTGTGTTGAGAAATGATCTGTAAGCAAGGAACTGGAAGCTTAAAATGGCTTAAAAGGTGAGTATACTCTGGATACCTAGGCACGGGACTTAGGTCACAGCGTCAAATGAATACTAACAACTCCTATGAGACTACAGGTGTTTATTTTTTGTCGTTTGTTTAAATTCAGCCAAATAAACAACAACATAGTTGGCACTCTGTTGAGGGCAGCTCAGAGACTGACTCAATGAGACTACATCAGGTCAGACGTGAGGCTCATCTGCAGAGCAGCATGAAACTGTACAGAATCACAGAACGTCTTGGGTTGGAAAGGACCTCAGAGATCATTTATTTCCAACCCCCTGGTGTGGGCAGGGTTGCCAACCACTACATCAGACTGCCCAGGAACCCATCAAGTCTGGCCGTGAATGCCTACAGGGTTGGGCCATCCACAGCTTCTCTGGACAGCATGTTTAAATTTAATTTTTTAAATCCTTTCCCTCTTGTCCTTTCACTGTCTACCTTTGTAAAAATTTGGTCCCCCTCTGCCTGTAAGCCTCTTTCAAGTACTGGAAGATCACAGTGAGGTCCCCTTGGAGCCTTCTCTTCTCAAAGCTGAACAAGCCCAACTCCCTCAGCCTTTCATCACAGGCGAGGTGCTCCAGCACTCTGATCATTTTTATGGCCCTCCTCTTTGCCTGCTCCAAAATTTCCATGTCCTGTGGTTCACTGGGGGCCTCAGGAAATCATACAGAAGAGATTGGGTTTATCATTTGATTGACTGGATTTATGTACTGATCTCAGTGACTTCTTCCTTTCTGTTATAGCTCTGTGTTCTCCATGAGATGACAGTGCAAATGTATGTTGTGGACTTGTTCTAAGTCATGCAAATGTGAGCATTTCTCCACGAAACCAGAGCTCGATGCTGAGATATCCTAGGTGGACTGTGCAGTAATAAAACCTGTAATATACATTAGGTAAGCATAACATTTCCTGTAATGTGAAGTATAGCCGAGAGTTTGTGATAGGTATAGAGAAAGAACATTAGCAGCCCCTACTGTGTTTACTCTGGAGAAGTTGTAAATGGATGTTGGAGGACTCTCTTCATGACTGGTGTTTAGATTAGGAAGCCAGGCAGACAAATATTGCTGTGGAAAGCCTCAAACATTGAGGCAATGTTCTTCTGGGGACCTATGGGACAAAGAAAACTGGATATCCAGACAGCTTTACTCTTGTAAATGTCTTAGGATATGGACAGGGCCTTGGGCAGTCTGATCTAGTTGTTGGCAACCCTGCCCATGGCAAGAGGGTTGGAACCAGATGATCTTTATGATCTTTGGACCCACGTTGTTCCGTGATTCTATGGTTCTATGATTATGTTGTCACCTATTATTATGTTTATGGGCTGTTTCTGTTCCACAAAATTTCTTTGAAAATGAAGTCACTTAGTTGAAATGATGTCATGAGTATTTTCATCATCTTTGACAGAAATCCACAGCCTTCCTCCTTCTCCAAATCACTTCTGTCTGCTGAAATATTTAGTTTCGCAAAGCAGGGATTTTAGCACTGCTTTGTCTTCTCCTCTGTCTCTTCCCCCTGTAGGATCAGTAGTACTTCTCATCACATTAATTGAGAGGTACATCAGCAAGGAATTTTAGAGCTGTGATCCTTTAGATAAGGCTTTGTGACCTCTCCTGGGGCGTCTTCATAGATAAGAGAGTTGGGAGTGGGAGAGGAAATCTGAATGGGTAGCTGACTAATTGAGCTTCTGCAGTGTTGCTTGGAACCATGGCCAGGCTAATAAGGAAACAGCACTGAATGATTCCTCTAGGCAATCCTATTGGCTCCAAAATGATCGTTAGGATTGGTGTTACTGCAGGAAAGGTGAAATATGTTTTCTTTCATTGCACTGTCCAGTGAAAGCTACTAAGCAAAACCAGGAAAGCTTGTGTATCAGTCATGATAATGAAGCATGAATGTTGCTTTGGATAAAGCCTTGTAATCAGCTTGGAGAAAAGAATTAATAAAACTTCTTAAGTATGTTATAAGAATAACATAGTCTTTAAACCTGCTCATAAATGTAAAATGGTGGAAGTAGATCACTTTAAGAAGCCTTATATTCTGATGAGAGAGCACCAGGAAAAACATTGACTTATCTTAGCAGTATCTTAGCCCTTATCCAGCTCCTGAGGTGCCTGTCTGTGCATTCTGCTGTCCTCAAGCAGTCTGCATGTGGGGGAAGTTGTTCCTGGCCCTCTGGTGTCCTTCTGAGTGATCAGCTGATGTTCCCAGAGTGTAAATATCACAAGATTTGGAGTACAATCTGGAAAGTTAAGTTAGAGCTTGCTATACATACATTGTCAGCCCAGCCCAGGCATCCTGCTGGATGTCTCATTCCTGATCCCTGGCTGAGCAGAGAAGAGCTTTTCCCAAGGCACTGATGTAGTGATGGTACAAACCAGTGGTGTTTCATGGGAAGTCTCGGGCTGGCTGCTACTTGACATGGGCTCTGTGATAGTCTTGCTGCCTTGAGCTTTTGCTTTTCATTTCTGCAGGGACAGATGCACTGATACTGGGAAGACCTGGATATTTCATGGTCTTGCTCTGTTTGGACTGCTTCAGTTTGTTTTTTGTCTGTATATCAAACCTGGTGTATTCTAAGTGTGTCCTGCCTCGACCTCATTTTGAGCTGATGCCGGCTAGGGAGTATTTGCTGCACAGGAGTTGGGCGAGCCACAACAGGCTGGATTTGAAGGAGAGAAGCAAAAATGAAAATTACACCGGTGTGATTTTGAACATCTCAGTGAGTCACAGTCTATTTGGTAGCAACAAAACATTGCTGGGACATGAGTGAGGAAGGAGAGCAAGAAACAGATCACATCATCTTTGCTCACTCCAAACTGGCTGCTGCTGCGGTACTCCAAAAGATGTGTTGTCCAGCAGGAGCTGTGCTGGCAGAATTGGGTTCAGATGCAGGAGGGAATTGAGTTAGACTGCAATACTGAAGTCGAGCACAGTTCTCCATTCTTTTTTCTAGACAGACTGGTAGTGTTAAAGGGGTCACTACTCTGATCTAGAGTAAGTCTTACTTCAGCATTAATCTGTGGACACGCCTTGTCCACATGTAGGTAGTTTCATTGTTTAACCTCTAATAATCATGCAATCCTAACAGGAAGGCATGACATCTGTGTGATGATTAATCTCTGACTCTATTGGGTTACTGAATGTTATTCAGTAAAAAAAGGCTTAAAGTATTACGTATAGAACCTTGGACAGATTCTATATGGGAATTGCTACATTTAAAGATGCAATTTCCTTGTCACTTTTTTGTGATGACTGTGTTGGAGATACCATTTTTAAAGCACTTGCCTGGCAGGTGTGACCTGTGCTCCATCGCCATGTGCTCTGCCTCCGTTGCTGCTGAACTCACGAGGAAAAGATACCCGATTTCTTCCATTTCGATGACTTCACAACACAGATCTGAACTGGAGCAGTGCACACCTAGAAGTGGACTTTCCACAGAGAACCTGTTAAAATGGTTTTTATGGAAATCCTCCCCGTGCCCACAAACACTTTCAAGAATTTTCTTTCATAGGAGCACAGTTAATTACTGTATGAGCCCCTTTGCACCCTGTGCCAACACAAGCCTGCCTATCTGAAAGTGGAAACCAGAGGGTCTGGCCAGCAGAGCCCACATAGCACTGGGCCACCATGTTGGCTGCTTACCACTGGCCACTATGGAAGGTGTCATGGTGATGTAACTTTGTGACTCATTTTACACTATGGAAACTGCTGGCAAAGACTGATGATTAGGTCCATAATGAAGTAAATAGATAATCGTGGTCAGGCAGTGTGGATGAGTACGTGTACATCAGCTAGCACACTTTTCTTTTTTCCTATCTTATGCATTAGGTTGTCATCTTGTGAACCTTTGGGGAAGAACAAAGGATATGAAGGACATCTGATTCAGTGACATCCAAAATTTGGTAGCTGCTCACTGTTAATGCAGGACGGAAGATATGGTGCTTGTACTTGGAAAGATGGTATATCACACCTATGCTATGAACCTCAGATGTCCAGGTAAGTAGCTTCTTACAGTCCGCAAGCCTTCACACATCAGGCTAAGAAAAGCAAGATACCCACACTAACAACTCATAGGTGGTGGTTCTTCAGCAGGAAATTCTTATCAAGAGCCACATGCACAGAAAATACTTCAGGGATCTGCAGTGAAAATCATAGGATACAGAATCCAGTTGGGAAGGTCAGCGTGAAGGGGGTGAGCAGAGGTCAGGCACATGGAGAGGTGTGTGCCCTTGTACCTCAGCATAGCCAGTGTCATGTCAGCTCCCTAACAGCAGAGCAGCCTTGCTCTTGAATTTTAGGCTGTCAAGAGCTGACTTGGATCTTTGCCATGAAGTAAGCCAAACTTCTGCATAAAACGGTCTTCATTTTCAGGGAAAGAAAATGCTATTTTGAAATGCTGTTTTGATTAAATCTGTGTAATACAGTATCCTATCTTGATCATAGAATAATAGCACATGGCTTTGGTTGGAAGGGGCCTTAAAGTTCATGCAGTTCCAAGCCTGGCAATGAGCAGAGTTGCTCCCCACCAGCTCAGGCTGCCCAGGGCCTCATCCAGACTGACCTTTGAGCACCTCCAGGGATGGGTGCCCACAGCTTCTCTGGGCAACATTGCCAGGGCCTCACTGCCCTCTTAGTAAAGAACTTGTTTATAATGTCTAATCTAAACCTGCCCACTTGTTAGTTTCAAACCATTACCCCTTGTCCTATCACTACAATCCCTGACAAAGAATCTCTTTCCATCTTTCCTTTAGGCCCTTTTTAGATATTGGAAGGTCACTTCTAGGAGGGGTTGTAATTATTCTTGTGGCCTCCTCTGGACCTACTCTGAGAAGTCTGCATTTTTCTTGTGCTGGGTGCCCCAGAGAGTTGGTAAACATTCACTTCTGCTGAGATTAGCACCGGAAAGCCCTCTGTCCCATAGCTCCCAGTGCATTTATAAGTGTGAGGGATTGTACTAGTTACTTGTATTATATGAAATAAAAAATATTTAAATCTGTTTCCATCTGATGTTGTGACTGTCTCTTGCTAAGTATTTGTAAGTGTAATTTTGATTACAGAATATCTCCTTGCTTCCTTGTGAAAAGTAAAAGGAATAAGAATTCTTTCAGGTGCAATTTATGGGACCAGATCAACACTGGTCCCATATAGCTTTTCCTGAGCAAATAAAGGATCTAGCTGGCATTCATGTTTTTTTTGTTTGTTTGTTTTGTTTATTTGCATTTTTTGGCAAAGCAACTAGATTATTTCTTTTGTGTGTCCTGCTTAGGATGTCCTGTTTGAAAGATCTTAGATTTGTGGTGTTGCCACAAATTCTGGAGTGTTTTTGAGGTGTGTGTGTTACAAAGTGGGGTGGTACTGTTGTGCACCATTCTTTCATGTGCAATCTACTATGCAGCAGGAGCTGAAGAGCTCTTCTACAGAATGTTGTCCTTTCAGGTCTCTTTGTTGCAGTAGAAAATACAGAGCATCTTGTTCCATTCTTAGAGGGAAATGAATGCAGTGCTGTCTGTACCATGGCTGCTAGGCTGATGGCCACTGTTGTTTTCCTCTAAGGGAATGTTAGTGGCAAGCTTCAGTTCAGAGACATTAATCTGTATTTCTCCCACATGTTGCCAGAATGTGGTCAAGGCAAAGATTCCTCTCACATTTCTCACTGCTGCAGGACCAGTCAATGGCAACAGAGAATGGTTGTGCTGTTGGCCTGCCTTCTGGGCAGGCATTTGGAGAGGACACAAAGATGATACCAAAGGTAAATACAAGCCACCAGGCAGAAGCAACTCTGAGACTGCAGGCTTCTCTGCAGCTGGAGGATGTTAATAGATCCCACTCTCCACTGCATGCTTTAGAGGAAGGCACAGTCTTCATAACAGGCTAAATTAATGGGCTCCTATTTGTGCCATAATCATCTCTGGAAATCTCACTGTCATATGCCCAGAAGCATTCACAATGAATAGGCCTTATAGTTTCAATACCTCAGACATTTGGTCGGGTCTTCAGATGGTGAAAACTGGCATTGCTTTGTTGCCTTTCCAAGTCATTTTGCAATGAATGAAGATTGGTCCTTCTGTTCTCCTTCACATGAAGGTCATGTAACTTTTGTGGCTATATGCCGTATGTTCTCTCTGAAGGGAAATGAATGTACAGTTGTCTTTTATTTTGCAATGATCTTCTAAACTACTCAGTTCAAAGATTGGGTGTGCTTGACACACTTTCCACCAATTTCTTTCAGATTAATGATCCTCTGATGCCTCTCACGTGATTAGAGGGCTTGAGCTTTGATGGAGGAGGAGTCTTTGAACAACAAGAGAGGACTGAAAAATCTGGGGAGCTTCTGTTTTAAAGCCTTTGATTGTTGAGCTGTTGCAGTATTTCCAGTCTCAGGGTCATTTCATAATAGATACGGGATTCTCAGTTGACTTTTCTGCTCTTTTCTCAGCTGCTTGGGGAAGATCATAGTAAGTTGCCCACCAAGACTACCAGTACCTTCTTTTCAAAAGCATCCTAGACTAGGGTGCTTCCAATGAACAAAGTAGAGAATGAGACTGCTCCAACCCCCAAGAAAAGGTCTCACTCTGAAGCCTTGGTAGTAGGGCTGGCAGGCACACATTTTTTCATCCCTCCTTTTCCTCTCGGTGATGATTAAGAGCATCAGCTGCTACTCACTGTTAGCAAAGGTTTAAACATTCCTCTCGCAGGTAGTGGAGACATAAGGTGTTCTGGAGGCCTACCAAAACTGGGAGTCAACTCAGTCAGGCTTTGGATTGAGGGAATGGGTTGTTAGCTGAGCATACTCCAGAGCTGCCTCCAAAGGGTCCCAAAAATGAGAGCTCTCTAGAGGCTGGAGGAGTCTGAAAGCATTTACAGGAATAAAGTGGCTTGAAAGAGTTGAGGAGGAAAAGCTTGAGTACTGGTAGAGTTTGAGCTCCAATGCCCAGAAGTATTGCTACCAGGAAGAAAGAAGGCAGCAGTTTCACAACTAGCAGCAGGAGTCAGACCTACTTTCTAACATGTCCTTCTGGGAGCTCTCCGGGGCCTAGAGAGAGCTCACTTCATCCGCCTTTGCCACAACAGGGGCACTAACAGAGATTTTCTGCTCTATTTTTTTGCTATTCATATGAACTTGGTATCTTGGAGACCCTTCCTTCAAATTCCACTTGAAGATATGCAACAGTTCCCAACAACTCCAAGAGGCAGCTGTGCACGTGGTGTGACCACACATGGAAAAAGGTCCTGGTGTGTTAGGAGGAATGGCTGCAGAGCCCTGCTGTGGCAGGTACCATTTTCATAGATCTGATCTTCAGGAAGAACCATCTCTGAAGGGAAAGTGATGACTGCCTATGATGCACTCTGCAGCTGTCAGTGATGTTTCACTTTGAGGCAGCCAGCAACTCATGTCAAAGGTCTTGTTTGCACTTGATGCTGCCTCAGAAAGCCTGAGTCACTACACCCTCATTCACCCTGGTTACGTATGTTTACTCTTTGGTTGTGTGGTGGTTGGGAAAGTCCTCAAGTACAAGGGAAGACAAATCTGTCTTCTTCCTAAAAACTTAATCCTACTGCTTTTATAATGAGAAAGCTGTTTGGCATGTCAGTCCCAACATCAGGGCTTGAAACACAACATAATTTTGCTGTCTGCTTCTGCTCAGGAATCTGAGCTCCAAAACATGAAATTCAAATTGCGTTTATGTCAAAACAAAATATCAGGGAGTACCCTCTCAGTTCCTGCCCTGGACCTAGGTCTCCATCAGTATGAAAGAATGAAACGAACAACTATTTTTTCTATTTTTTGCTCTGAAGGGTGTTTGGGTGTTCAGCCAAAGTTTGCTGCTTGCTTCTTTCTGTGTACATACGTGTCTATGAAACTTGAAACTCTCAGTATTTGCATGGGTTATGAGAATGTGCCCAGATAGTTGCTGGCATCAGATGAAGTGTGTTTAAAGTTATTCTTTGGTAATTTGGTCATGAAATTGTACTTATCCATAAGAACCTCGTAGCTCACCTCTTTGTATTGGCTTCACGTTGTCTTCAACTTCAGTCACCACCAGCAGTTCTGAAAATCAGTCAGTTGTTTGCATAGTCATTAAGTCCTACATTCTTAAACAGCAAAACCTGTACGAAAGCATCTCTGACAGCTGCATAACAAAAATATAACTACTAATAACAGTATTTTCCTGCTGGTAAGCCTAAATCAATGCATACTCAGTAGCTTTTGATGAGAATCTTAATGGGGCCTATCAGCATGACTCCATTTAAAGTTCAGTCATTGTTATGTTACCTGGATGACCACAGATGCTCTGAAGGTAACTTCAGAAAGGCTTAGCAGAATATGAGTTTAGCTGAAATTGGGGCATGGCGACAGAGGTTAAAGTCAGTAATGTGCAGCCTTCTGGGATGCACAGAGACTAGGCTAATACTTTTTCTGGCTGATGGCCTATCGATCCTCCCATGGAGCGCTCACTCATGTCACACCTGGTATAGGCAATATACCTATAATATACCTAATAAACCTCAGCCCAAGATGAGAAGCTTAAAAGAACGGCAGCATATGCGTCAATCAGGGTATTGGGATGGCAGAAAAATTGGGCAGCTGCCACCATTTCCCAATCACATAACTCAGTTTCCTCCAGCAATTGGTGTAACGCAGCTGCTGGAGAATCTCACCTTCATCATTTTGCTCCTGTTTCAAAGCTAACAATAAAGGAAGAAGGCATTCGTGAATACACTTGAGGAAGCAGAAACTGAGAGCTTTAGGCACTTACCTTCCACCAGCTGCCCCAAAGGCCATTCAAGCTGTAAAGCCCTTCCATTGCTCTGGCTGCTGATGCTACTGATACTGCCAAAGATCAGTTGGGCTGCATTATGAAAGTCAAAGCCACAGATAGCTCTGGTGGGAAGCACTTGACCAAGTCTCATGTCTTAAGTCCTTGCTGTGTAGGTTATAAAAGGGAGTTTGTGCATGAGGGGTGGGAATGCCCTGTTTCTCATTATTGAAATGCACAGCCTTGAAAGAGAGGGTGGAGTCAGCATGCAAAAGATATATCATATTAATGCTGTTTGTTTCCCTCGTTTTGCTTTCTGGTTGTGTGATCTGGGAGCTAGAGGCAGAGGGCTTTGCACTTCAGCTGTTATTCATGGCTACCAGTAAAGGTGCTAGCTCTTTGTTCTTTTGCAGCAAGACAGAGACAGATATGGGGAAATGGGCAATACAGACCCCAAAAAGCGGAGTTAAAGCAATGGATGTACTTCAACATACTTCAGAAGTATTTTCTCTTTTCTTTTGTTTTGTTTGTTGGAAGCTGGGGCTTTTTGGTGAGTATGTGTGTCCCACAGGAAGCTATTTCTAGCTTAGCTTTTTGTTGTTGTTGTTGGAAGAGGAACCATGCAAAATGCTTACTTGTTGCTAACCAATCCACACTTATCCCACTCCTCTACCCCAAAGTCTGAGGTGTGATTTCTTGGAATGTTATGCGTGTTTCACTGGGAGAAGACTTACCAAGAAGCCAACCTCAGAAAAAGACCTCAAAAAAATTCCAGTTTCACGAAACATTTCTCAGAAGGCTAGAAACAATCCCCTGCCTCCCTCACTGTGATTAAACAAGGCTGAGCGGATGGGCAAGATGCAGCTTGACAGAGAAGGGACTTACGTGCATTGCTGTTAAGCTGGCAGAAGCCAGCAACTCCCACCTGTGCCTGTAGTGAACCAGGACTGGGAACATGCCCCAGCAGCAGCAAAGTAAGGCCTGGGCAAGAAGAAACAGGAATATGCCAGAGTCTTAATTCCATCTTCAGGGGGAACTTGCCACAGAAATCCAGTATAAACAAAGGAAATAGCATTCTTTTTGGACCTATGGGGAAAGTTTAGCACCATCCATGAAAGTGTCAATTAGCAGGTGAGAGAACTTGAATAAAAGAATGGCACAGCTCAAAATATTATGGCTGTAGCTTGCCCTGCGTGATCTGCTAGTGCCAAGATGACCACTGAGAGGTTGCTCAAGTTACTCTGGTAGCAGACTTTTAGGAGTACAGAGGCACAGCCACAGCACAGGTGATGCACTCCTCCCTCTTGTGTAATTCCATCAGTGACTACCTTACCCATCATCGGATTTGATGAAGGTCTTTCAAACAGCATTAAAAATAAAAAGAATGGTGCTAATAATTCTTATGGCTGCTGATTACAGTAGGCGTCTTGTAGTTCAGCAGTTAGGCCAAGCTGCAGGGACAAAGCATGAGACGTGTTGTGTACACACAGACAAGCCTGGTTCTGCTCCATGGTGACTCCCCCAGCCTTGTGGGTTTGCAGCAGTGCACAAGTGTCCTGGGGATGGCAGGGAGTGTCGATCTGCCTGAGGGTAGTGAGGCCCTACAGAGGGATCTGGATAGGCTGGAGAGCTGGGCCGAAGCCAACGGGATGAGGTTTAACAAGACCAAATGCTGGGTCCTGCACTTTGGCCACAACAACCCCAGGCAGCGCTATAGGCTTGGGGCGGAGTGGCTGGAGGACTGTGTGGAGGAAACGGACCTGGGGGTGTTGATTGATGCTCGGCTGAACATGAGCCGACAGTGTGCCCGGGTGGCCAAGAAGGCCAAAGGCATCCTGGCTTGCATCAAAAACAGTGTTACTAGCAGGAATAGGGAGGTCATTGTCCCCCTGTACTCTGCACTGGTGAGGCCGCACCTCGAGTATTGTGTTCAGTTTTGGGCCCCTCACTGCAAGAAAGACATTGAGGCCCTGGAACGTGTTCAGAGCAGGGCTACGAAGCTGGTGAGGGGCCTGGAGCACAGGCCTTATGAGGAGCAGCTGAGGGTGCTGGGATTGTTCAGCCTGGAGAAGAGGAGGCTCAGGGGAGACCTCATTGCTCTCTATAACTTCCTGAAGGGAGGTTGTGGTGAGCTGGGGGTCGGCCTCTTCTCTCGTATAATTGGTGATAGAACTAGAGGGAATGGATTCAAGCTGCGCCAGGGGAGATTCAGGCTGGACATTAGGAAATATTACTTCTCGGAAAGGGTGGTCAGGCACTGGAATGCACTGCCCAGGGAGGTGGTGGAGTCACCGACCATGGGAGTGTTCAAGAAACGTTTGGATGTTGTGTTGAGGAATATGGTTTAGCTGGGAAATATTGGTAATGGTTGGACTGGATGATCTTCTAGGTCTTTTCCAACCTTGATAATTCTGTGATTCTGTGATTCTGTGACACCACGCCATAGTGAGTGACTTCCATGATTGCCACTGCTGTTGGCTGTCTCAGCAGAGGACTCCACACACCATGAGGAATGGGTTCTGAAAGAGGCCTCTTTAGTTAAAGGGCAAGGCACACAGGCAGCAGGGAGAAGGTGTAAGTATTTGTGGACAGACAGCTGACAGTAGGCTGCAAGGCTGTTACTGCAGCATATTTCACTGTCATTCAAAATCTAGGTGTACATATAGTGGTAAAAAAAAGCCAAAAGAAAGCGACAGTGTGAAAGTCTGAAATGGAAAGCTGCAATAAAACAAAAAGGCAGTTTCCAAGAGCTATGTGCTGGATATAGCTCTGAGCAGAAGACAGACTGTTCTGCACTATAAGCACTCGCTGTGTGCCCTGGTAGCGAGATCTGTACTGGCGAATGCCAAAGGCCCATCTTCACCCATTTTATGGTGTCTGAGGGAAGCCTAAGAGAGAAACTCTAGGTAGTGTGATTCTTCCCCTGCCATAACCCTGGCATACCCACCCAAAGCCTGTCATCAGCATTGTGGCAATTTTTAGTGGACCCTGTAAGTGCAGTGGTTCTAACTCTTGTTTCATAGAATCATAGAATGGCTTAATTTGGAAGGGACTTTGAAGACCATCTAGTTCCAATGCCCCTGTGCTGGGCAGCGTTGCCAACTATTAGTTCAGGCTGCCCAGAGCCCCATCCAGCCTGGTCCTGAATACCTCCAGGTATGGGGCACCCACAGTTTTTCTGGGCAGCCTGTGCCAGAGCCTTACCACCCTCTGAGTAAAGAATTTCTTTCTAACATCTAACCTAAATTTCCCCTCTTTTAGTTTAAAGCTATTCCCCCTGTCCTGTCACTATTAGTCTGTGTGAAATTTGCTCTCCCTCCTGCTTATGAGCTTTCTCTTCCAAGTTCTTGAGGGCTGTAATGAGGTCTCCCCAGAGCATTCTCTTCTCTAAGCTGAACAAGTCCAGCTTCCTTAACCTTTCTTCATAGGGGAGCTGCTCCATCAGTCTGAGCATCTTCGTGGCCTCTTCTGGACCCGCTCCAACAGCTCCACATCCTTCCTGTGCTGGGGGTCCCAGACCTGGATGCAGTGCTCCAGATGGGGCCTTACAAGGACAGAGCAGAGGGGGATGATCCCCTCCCTTTCCCTGCTGCCACCCCTCTGTTGATGCAGCCCAGGATGCAGTTGTCTTGAACACTTCAGTCACCTTATCGCTATTTGTGTCTCTGCAGACCTCTGTCACATTCCCCAGCTGCCGCTTTTCTGAGCTGTGGCATCCACCTACATGGAGTCAGAGGCTGTGCAGTATGCAAAATCACCTCGTCTGTTCTTCCCTACTTATTGCCTGGGCTTTCCAAGAGAGATTGATGAGACCCCCTGCACAGGGAATGTGGCATAGATGCATTGTGGGCTTCTTCCACAGTGGCAAAGTTTACCATCTTTTGCCCTAGTCTTTCTGTAGGACTTCCAGGGATCCTGCATGCCTTCATTCTGAGCCTTGAGCTGGCATTTTTAAAGCCCTACATGCAGTGGCTACAGGCAGAATGATAGATGAGGTGAGAGCAGAAAGGTGTGCTCACACAGCAGAGAACTGCACGTGTGGGTGGACCTCTCTGTGAGTCCCTCTCTTACACTTTGCTGGTGCGCTGTCTCAGCTCTCAGAGCATGTCCAGTGTCCCTGCTGTGCCCTGGTCTGCCTTGGAAGAAACCTGACTGCAGCGAGCAGGAAAAGGACAAGCAGAGCAGGGCATTTGCAAATTCTTGTTCGTATTTGAGAGCTCTCTGAACTAGTGGCTGTTTTGGGTGAATACTATGCGAGAAAGAAAGAGGAAGCATTGGTTTGAATTGTTGGTTACTAGTGTTTCACAATGACCTTGCAATTGCCTGCAAGCAGAGTCAACCATGTATCAAACACCAGGATTAAGCAACAGCAGCGTAATCTGGCTTTAGGGTTATTCCGTGTACATCCCCTGCTTACTACGTGGTTTTGAATTTCCCTAAAACAGTATTTTCATGAACTTAAGCAGTGAAAACAAAATCCCCCTTCAATGCTCTTTTGTTCCTTTTTGTAGACGCTACTGTGTCACCTAGATGAATTTGATCATGAAATGCCATGCTTCCGTTTCTCATCTCTTCCTCTCCCTGGCTAGAGACCTCTGTCCCCTTTGTCTATGTTGTCATAGAAAGATCTTGTTGGTAGCCCAGGTAGGTGCTGTACAGCCCAGGTATATGTGCACTGTAGGTTCACAGTACCTGTAGATGTGACAGCTTCTTCTGCTTCACTGAGAGCAGGTGAATTTCTGCCTGTTAATCAGAGCTGCAATGGGAACTGGATCTCCAGTTCTTACTTTTATTTATGTACATTGCTCGTACTTACCAAAGTGCAGGCCCTCTCCTGGTCTTGGAAATTTCCACTGGCTCCACTTACATACAGCTTCAGGGTCTGACTTCATGTCTTCAAACCTACCATGCTGGGCAGGATAATTCTACCCATTTTTATCCAGTAAAAGAATTAAGTTGGTAACTCTGCACTGCGCCCAGCAGAAAGCTGAGTCCCAGCTCTGCTGGTTCTGACATAGTAAGTAACACAGCGTGATGTGTTTGGGTCTGTCACTGGATTTAGATCTCACTCCTCTGTGGAGGTGAGCAAGTCTTTGTGAGAAAACAAAAGAAAAAAAAGAAGGAAAGGAGTGTAAACAGAAATGCATTAATTCAGTTGTCTAGACAATATCTGTTGATTTAAAATGATTGAAAATGTAGAGTGAAGTGGAATTTTTTTGGGGGGGTGGGGGGTGGAGCAGAGCTCTTGTGGGCTTTATGCAGAAGTTGTGTTTTGGAGATAAGGTAGATGTTGTGAAATATTTAGCTTACTGCTCTGTTTTGCTTTGTCACAGGAAGAGGAGTAGTATAAAGGGAAGGCAGTGGGCAGACCAGCTTTTACATTTGGGTATGAGCTGGGAGAAATAACATGCTGTAAGCGTTGCAGCTGACATAGCAGTGGCCCATTTGACCTGGATTACAGGGCAGTAAATGCAGTCAGGTGATTCAAGGGTGCTGTGCATAAATTTGCTAGGTAGTTAGGCGAAAGCAGATCAGGAAATAATTATAGCTGATAAGGGGAGCTTGTAAGGAAGCCAGCACCTTCTGTGACCATGAAACATTTTAATGATTAACTGTGATTGAAAAGCTGGAAGCACATTCTCCGCTTTCATAGCAGTCACACCCAGCTGCTCTCCTGCATCATTAACTTCTGAGCTGCCTGGATGTCACTGCTGTGCAGGAACCAGCTTTAATTCAAGGCAGCCTTTGGGATGTGAATGGCGAAGCTGGTTTGTTCTGAGAAGGGCACGGGTTTTGGCCTGGATTAATTTGGAGGGGAACTCAGCCCTTGTGGAAGCTGCCAGAGATCACTGTCCCTTGGGTAGGAGACAACAAAATATGGCCCCGACCTAGATACTGTTTTTGAACATCTCCTCCTTTCTGTTTCATCATGCAGCGATGAAAACAGCAGATGTAAATAAAAACAGATCTTGCCAATGCAGCTCTGAAATGACAGTCTGTGGCTGTTCTGCTCCTGCAGCATTTGCAGCACAATATGGCACTAATACTTTACTTATTTGCACTACAGGCTCCAGTTTTGTAGGCTCATGAAAGAGGAGCTACCACCAAGAAAACTTCCATTCCTAGAACTGGGAGCATAGGTGGGATGGGAGATCACCCGTGGGATTTCATTTTCTAAGCCCCTCTGGCTAATTGCGAGGTGCTGTAAGCATGGGTTTGCACCTTGGGAAATGAAGAACCTCACACCCTGTTAGGTGGATCTCATGTTGCTCAGTGACATGAGATTTACGTATTCTGTTACCACTTCCCAGGATTGCAGCATCATGCAGCAAAACACCGCAGAGAAAAGTGCCACATCCTATGCTTGCTGGCTGTGCCTTCTGTTGGCTGCTCAGCCCAGCACAGGTACAGAGCTATCCTTTGCACTCCTACCGTACAGCTGTTATTTTCTAATTGATTTTACTCAATTAACACTTGCTAATTAATTTCTGTTAATTACCTCTCATTTAGAGACCTGCATGATTAGGCACGGCTATAAATCTCGGCACGGCACACTTCCATGAATGGCAGCCCATGTACACACAGCAGCAGTTTTCACCACTCAAAATTGCCTGTGGCAGGACAGGGTGCTGCTGAGCCCACTGTGCTGGACTCACGTAGCACGTGGAGGTGAGTGCAGCCCAGGGGAGTGGGGTTGTTAGTGTGGGCTTCTGGGAGCCACGTGCTCTCAGTGTGACTGTCCAACTTGTAACTCCCATGTCAATCTGCACTGCTGTACCTGGTGGATAACCTTGGCCTAGATGCAGGCTTTATCATCATTTCTGAGAAAATTATGCTGTTAATACATCATCTGTAATCAATAGGCCATGGCCTTCATTCAGGAAGGCACTTAGGAACATGGCTAATATCCATTATGCAGTCTGGTACCTTGATGGTGGTTATTTTTTTTAAGAGCCTGCTATTCCATTTAAAATTAGATCTGTGCTAAACTGAGGCTCTTATGCCTACAAAAGACATCAGCCAAGGCCTGACCATGAGGTGCCGTGTGCTTACAACATAAGGATGACTTTGACACTGGTAAACGCTTACAAGGGCTGCTCTGAAAGTATTTTGTCCTGTTCTGTGATGTTGGCCCACAACATCAAAAACAGATGGTGGTGGTATGGCAGTAGAGACTGAACCTGCCTGCTGATATCCCATTACATTTTGTCACCGTGCGATGGATGGCAGCAGGTGGGCAGTCTGACGTGGAAGTGCATGTGAAGACAAAGGCTGGAATTGAATTTCCTCCTTGCAGAAAAAGATGGCACTTATTGGTATTCATTGACATTTGCTGAATGTTTATAAAGACCAAACAGTGCACATGAGCACAGCGAGGTGCTGAGTGGTGTGTTTCAGCAATGGTAACAGTGACATGAAAGACAAGCCATGTTCTGGATGCCCATGCACTGCTGTCACCACGAAATGAAGAGCATCTTGATCTACTCATCCAAGCAGTGTGGCAGACTATGACCAAGGAACTGTAAGGAGAGAAATGTTGGCTTCAGTGTGTTGGAAGGGATGGTGGCAATGTTGGAGTATTGCAAAGTTTGCACCAGGTGGGTCCCACAAATGCTCACACCGGAGCAGAAAGAACACCTGCACATGCACATTTGACCTGTTGAACCAATGCAAGGCTGAAAGTGACAGTTTGCTGGATTGCATCTTTACCACTGGCAAGACACAGTATCACCAGTATGGGCTGGAGTCAGAACAGCAGTCCATGGAGTGGCATATGTCAATTCCTCCTCAAAGACAAAGTTGAAGATGCAGCTCTCAGTGAGTAAAGAGATGCGTGCTGTCTTTGGGGATAGGAGGAGGGTGATCTTCCTGAATTTTCTGGAACCTGAACAAACCATCAGTTCTAACCACTACATTGCAGTGCTCACTAAGCTGAAGGTTTGAACATCCAGAGTCAGAGAAGAAGACATTTCTTTTGCAACATGATAACACCAGACCCTATAGTAGTTTTAAGATAATGGAGCACATTACCAATCTTGCCATGCCCACTATATAGTCCAGATTTGGCAATTTCTGACTGTCATCTGTTTGGGTCAATCAAAGATAGACTGCTTGGGCATCATTTTCCGAGTAACAATGCCATCGTACCAGCTGTGAAACAGTGAAACAATGGGTCTCCTCCTCTGGTTTGCATGAGCATGGTATGCAGACTCTTGTCACTGCTGGTGAAAATACACAGCTCATGGTGGTGACTTTGTTGAAAAATAGTGTTTTGTAGCTGAAAATTTGCTCTACTAAATAGTGTTACTGTTCTCTTTGTATCTGTTGTCATTTCCGTGGAAATAAATAGAAGGCATTACATTCAGATCAGCCTACAAAATACTAATGCACTAGCATGTAATACTACTATAATAGTATATACTACTATAATAGTATATACTAATACTATAATAGTATAATAATACTATAATAATACAATGCACTAGCATAGTGCAAGCCAACGCAGGGGAGAGATCACAGTCAACCAGCACACATCATGAACAAATCCTTACGAGGCTCTATTTGATTTTTTTTCTTGACAAACATTTTTGTTCTTAATAATCTTTAATTTTATTTCAGCACGATTCTTTCTATTTTAAGGATCTGCTAAGAATTGTTAGTAAGTAATTGCTCATTAGGATTGTATCTGAGTTTCGTTTATTTTTTAATTCTGTTCAGCTTGGGTAGTTTTTAATCAGATTAATACTTATCCTCTTATTTCACTAATTGTTGCATGTTCTGTTCAGTTACATATCTTAAAAACATTCGTTTGTGGGGTGGCCCAGGCCAAGCCTCACTGAGCTGAGCCTGACTTCCACATCAGACTGGTGGCCATGCTGCACTCCCCTTCGAAATGGCAGAGAGCTGATGTTAAGGAATGGACCTGAGGGCACAAAGTGAAAGAAGCTGTAAGAACCTCCTGTACTACAGCACTGCAGTACCAGGCAGCTTTTTAATTTAGTCAGGCATCCCACCTGAAGGATGAAAACGCTGAAGGAAAGGGAACTTCCATGGGCTGTGGGAAATGAGGCCTCTGGGATGGAGTTTGGACAGTACAAGAGGGAATAAATGTGAAAGGCTCAGAGGCTCTTGCTGCAGCTGGAGGTAGCTTGCACTGACCCCGATGAGAGCATTGTGGTGCTGTGTGCTGGGCAGCACTGTCACCGTATTTCAGCTGCTGTCAGCTGTTGGACAAACATAATGTGGAAGTCAAAGCTAGAAAAGAATCACAGAGCCAGGAGGGGTTTCCAGCCCCCTAAATGGCTGCTCCTGCACAGTGAGGAGATATCAGCCAAAAGCAGGCAGGAGGGACTCATTCTGTAGTAGAGGATTGGCTTTGTCTTTGATCCTCACAGCCTTCAGAGCTCTCTCAGTGCTGGAATTTGTCTTAAAAATGGTGAAAAAGAGAATCTGCCTGCATTAGTATATCCCCAAGCTTATTTAAGCACACCTAGAATTGACAACAGATCTGGTTGCTTTTATTTGGTCATGAAGCTAGGAAAGCCTGGCATAGATGGACATGAAGTCATATATTCTTCGTAGTTTATGAATTATCCTGTGAACGTATGGAAAACATGTGTCATTATTTCAACTCCCAATGGTGGAAACTGTGCAAATAAATGACTCTGAGTCAGAAGGTGAATCAGTGTAAGTTAGCTCTACTGCCGGTTGCTTAAGAGCACAGACATGACAGGCAATTACTCGGCTAATTAGAGCAGAACTTTGAAATAATAGAACTATACAATCATTAAGGCTGGAAAAGACCACTGTGATCATCTAGTGCAACCACCAACCTATCACCACTGTGCCCACTAAACCATGTCCCTCACTGCCACATCTACATGGTTCTTGAAGACCTCCAGGGATGGGATTCCACCACCTCCCTGGGCAGCCTGTTCCAATAACTCACCACTAATTCTGAGAAGAAATTCTTCCAAATATCCAATTTGAACCTCCCTAGCACAACTTTAGGCTATTCTCTGTTGTCCCATTGCTAGTTACCTGGAGAAGAGAATGGCCTCCACCTTGCTACAACCTCCCTTCAGGGAGTTATAGAGAGTGACAAGGTCTCCCTTGAGCTTTCCCTTCTCCAGATTAAAGAGTCCCAGTTCCCTCAGCCTCTCCTCAAAGGACTTATGCTCCAATTCTTCACCAGCTTTGTTGCTCTTCACTGAATATGCTCCAGGGCCTCAATGTCTTTCTTGTAGTGAGGGGTCCAAAAGTGAACATGGCACTTGAGGTGCAACCTCACTCAGCTGAGTACAGGGGGATGATCACCTCCCTGCTCATGCTGGGAACACTATTTCTGATACAAGTCAGGATACCACTGACTTTCCTGGCCATCCAGGCACACTGCTGGCTCATGTTCAGATGATTGTTGATTAACACCCCCAGGTCCTTTTCCTCTATGCAACTTTACAGCCACTCTG
Source organism: Perdix hodgsoniae (assembly GCA_035772895.1). Taxonomy (NCBI): domain Eukaryota; kingdom Metazoa; phylum Chordata; class Aves; order Galliformes; family Phasianidae; genus Perdix; species Perdix hodgsoniae. Next base: position 492,240 of record JAPSGF010000148.1, read on the forward strand.
CCTCAAGCGTGTAGCATTGCCTGAGGTTGTTGTGAACAAAGTGCAAGACCTGACACTTGGTTGAACTTCATCCCATTGGTGTCAGCCTAGAATCATAGAATATGGGTATATAGAATAATACAGGTCTTGGAAAAGACCTCTGAGATCATGCAGTCCAACTGTTCACACATCACCAGTATTTCCTACTAAACCATATCCCCCAGTACAACTTCTAAACATTTCTTGATCACCTCCAGGCATGGTGACTCTGTCACCTTCACCACCTGGGCAGCCCGATACAGTGCCTGACCACTCAGGGAAGTATTTCCTAATGTCCTGAATCTCCCCTAACACAACTTGAAGCTGTTCCCTCTTGTCTTACTGCTAGATAATGGGAGAAGAGGCTGACAGCCCACCTCACCACAACTTCCCTTCAAGGAGTTGTAGAGAGTGATAAGATCTCCCCTGAGCCTCCTCTTCTTCAGACAATTCTAGTTCCCTCAGCTGATCCTCATAAGACCTGTGCTCTAGACCCCTTACCAGCTTTGTTGCCCTTCTCTGGACGTTCTCCAGGGCCTTTATGCCTTTTTTGTAGTGAGGCATCCCAAAACTGAACACAGTACTTGAGGTGCAACCTATCGATCCAGCCAATCCAGATCCCTCTGGAGAGCCTTCCCAACATCAAGCAGATGAACACTTCCCCCAGACTGGTGTCTACTGCAAACTTACTGAGGATGCACTCAACCCCCTCATCCAGATCATCGATAAAGATATTGAACAGGACAGGCACTAATACCAACCCCTGAGGAACACCACTTGTGAACAGTCACCAACTAGGTTTAGCTCTGTTCACCACCACTCTCTGAGCCCAGCCCTCCAGACAGTCAATACAGTGGAAGGTGGTTAAAGGCTTTACTGAAGTCTAGGTAGATCACATCCACAGCCCTTTCCAGATCCACCAGGTGAAGGAGGTCAGGTTGGTCATGAACCTTTCATGAGCCTATGTTGGCTTAGCCTGAGCTCCTTCTTGTCCTGCGCATGCTGAGTGATTGCACTCAAAATGATTTACTCCATGACCTTCCCAACACTGAGGTCAGGCTGACAGGCCTGTAGTTCCCTAGACTGACCCTCCTTGTAGGTGGGTGGCACACTGGCAAATCTCTGGTGGTCTGGGACCTCCCCTGCTGGCCATGACTGCTGCTAAATGATGGAAAGCAGCTTGGCAATCACTTCTGGCAGCTCCCTCAGTACCCTCAGGTGGATCCCATCTGGCCCCATGGATTTGTGACAGTCCGTGTGAAGTATCGTGTCAGTAATTGTTTCCTCCTGAATTGTGAGGGAATTCCTCCTGAAATGCAAGGCTTTCAAATGAGTTTACCAGAATTAGGTGCCTCATGTCCTTCTGCAGTCGATGGGAGGTGGGTACATCTTTCCTTTAAATGCTCAGCTTAACAGAATGCTCAAGGTATTTTATTCAGAAGCTGAGGGAGCAGCATTTCCAGTGGGTGCCTGGGCAGCACGCTCCTGGCAGAGGGACAGAATACCTCTAGACCACGTGTGTCCAGTATGTTACTTTTATGTTTTTGTTGCCCTTGTCTTTTAATGTTTTAATAACAACAACAACAAAAAGTTTTGTTACTTACATACATTAACTATTCATTTTATATGTGGCCCACACCATTCCTGCATTGACTACTTTTTCATGTGCGGCCCAAGCAATTCCTATTCACTCAGGGTGGCCCAGCCAAGCCAAAAGGCTAGGCACCTATGACTTCAGCCTGAACCAGGTCCTGACGATGTTCTCTTCACCAGAGGGTGCTTGTTGGAAGAGGTGGCATCTGATCCACAGTCTTTGCCAACACCATTTTGAAAGGACATGTAAATGCAATAGAAATGGCACGACTTCCCGTTGAAATGCTTAGCAGGCCATCAGTCCCATGCAAGAGTTCAGACAGAATTAGGATGGCTTCCTTTTGCTGCACTGGTACGCAGACTCACTTTGTGCCTTGGTAAAGTTGCCTGGCATAACTGAAAGATAAGCTGCATATTCAAAGTGCTCAACCCAAGCACTTCTTTGCAGAACATGCAGCTGTGTCCTTGACTGCAGCAGCCACTACCCATCTTTGCAGCTGACTGATTTCTCCCTTTATATCTTTCCTGGGTAGACAGCATGGACTGGTGCTGTGGATGTCAACTGGGTAAGAGATAAGTGCTGCCATGGAGCTGTTGTCTCACCTTCGAAAATGCAGTGGGAGATATGTACCTCTGCTCTTGTAAAGAATCCTGTTTTCTTGCTGGCAGCACAGCCTGCTCCAATTAGGAAAACAAGATCTGAAACAAGGCCTGGAGTTGGTCTGTCCCCTGCTGTGGCAGTGGCACTGTTGCTGCTTTTGTGGTAAGTAGGGCAATTTCTTTGCCAGACACCTCTCTGAATACAGCATATGCAAAGTCATTGATTTTCTTTAGATGCAGTATGTTTCCCCTCTGTGGGACTGTGGAGCTGGAAGGACTGTCCTGCCTGCAGAGGACTTGCTTCCATTTGGGCTCCAGCCCAGGCAAGACAGGAACCCTAATTGCTTACTGCTTTATGGATCACCTAGAGCAGCAAAACGTGGTGCTTTCTCCTCCAGTATAGGAATGATCTAGGGGTATTTTTTACCTTTTTTTTTCTTTTTTTTTCCCCTATGGATTTACATAGGGAAGATGAAGGAAAAGTGGTAGCATCCTCATTAAATGTGTGTGAAGGCTGTTGCCACAGTTATGTCTTGAAGGCAGTTTCATGAGGTAGCATGGACACATGAGCACCAGAGGTGGTAGCATTATGTGGGATACTATGATCTTAGCCACCAAAGTGCCTTCATGTGGTGGGTGAGGAATTGAGGTGAAGGGACTGAAGTGATATAAGGCTATAAGGGAAGTGAGCAGCAGGCTTGGGAACTCAGTCACATTCCCAAATAGCAAGGCTCTGTGGTGATGCATGGTCTTGCCATGCTGCTCCAGCCTTCAGGAACTCTCTGGGCCAGTAATAACATCTGTGCATGTAGGAGCCTTACATACATTTCTACCATCTTCAGCATCCTTTGTCAAAAAGTGATGCAGTGAGGATTTGCACCATGGAAAACTAACTTCAAAGGCTCCCAGAGGGTGCCAGGAGCTTGTTATAGATAGAGGAACCTGATGTGGCCCAAGGTGCAGGAGTTGCTCATTTAAGGTCTTACCTCAGTCCAGGTGCATACAGAAGCTCATCCAACTCATCTTCAGAAACGAAGACGTGTAGTTGCAACCAGGGAATAAAGCCTAGGCAGTCCTAGTCTCTCTGGCTCTGTTGGTTCGCTTTGAGAGACCTGTGGTCACATTTGCCATCATATTTTTGTCCTGGCTTGGGAAAACAGTAGCTAGAATGGAATGAGAGGCTTATTTGAAATCCCTAGCTACTACTCATAATTAGGAGCAAAAGAGAAGTTTGCTATTAATTAACATTTATTGCCCTATTTTTGACCCTCCAAATGCTGTTGTGGTGCACTCAGTCTCCAAAAAGGCCTGTTATCCTCTCTGGGGTGAGATTAATCTTCATCACTGCTTCTCTATTAGCCTGACACTCTTCGTTAGTTTCCCATTAATGATCTGGCAGATCGTGGCTGCCAGTTAAGGGAGTAACAGAGAATATTATTGGGAAAATAGAGCACTTCCAAATGGCATAGTAGGGCCCTGCTGCCCAGGCATCATGGCATAGCCTTGGCCACTGTCAATGGGCTGGTAGTGGTAGTTGCTGGTTGTGGATAGCACTGGATATGAAGCAAATGGCGATAAACCATATTGTTTTTTTTCCTTTGTTCATCTGGTCTGGCTTCTCACTTGGCTTATTCACGTGTTGCTTTGAGCCATTGTAGTTTTGGGGTCCTGCTCTGATAAGTTTCCATCAGCTCCCATTGCAGAATAGCCCCTGCTTAGCTCTGTGAAATGGTATGAGAAGAGCAGGGCTCATCAGGAGTGCTGATGCAGTATTTGTTGCCAGTTTCAGCCATGGGTTGTAGGAAGCTTTTCTACTGACTGGGTAACCCTCGCAGCATCTGCAGGGGGATAAAATGAGTCATTTCCAATGACTTACCAGTCAACAAATGAGTCAGTGTCAGAGTCAAGCAGTCAGATCTCCTGGCACCCAGGGCTGATGTACTCTGCATTGGGCTTCAGAGACAAGTGCTGTGACAGACACAGATGTACAGCCTGCTGATCTCTGGCTGCTTTAGTTTCTCACGGATAGTCATGGAGAAGCAATTTGTTTCTTCACAAGGGCTGCAAATGCAAATGCAGTGTGTACCAAGGTTACATTACTCTGCTGCAACATAATGTTGATTTTCATTGACAAGTCCTGGATCAAGGAATTGTCATTTTTTCAAAGCACTCTGTAGTTGCTGAAAGAACCTGTTAAATTCAATCTGTGAAGGCTCCAAAATAATAATAATAATAATAATAATAATAATAATAATAATAATAATAA
>JAPSGF010000148.1:496726-586168 GCA_035772895.1 Perdix hodgsoniae
AATAATAATAATAATAATAATAATAATAATAATAATAATAATAATAATAATAATTTTTAAAAAAGGAGAAATAAAAGCATATCTACAATATATGTTTTTCAAGTTTTATTATTGTTGTTGTTGTTATTATTATTATTAGTAGTAGTATTAGTGGCAGAGGCTGCTGTGGATTAGTAAATGGATTCATTGCAATTATCAATGGCTGGTGAGACTAGGAAACACAGGGTAGGTCTGACTCACTCAGTGGCCTTGGGCTCCATTGATCACATGCCAAAGACCAGAATAGAGCAATTCCCTGCTTTCTGCCAGGTTGGGCACAGCTCTGCAAAGGCGGCAGAGCAGTGTGGTCAAAGATGGGAGTGAGGTGTATTGCTTTTGAGGAACCATGGGTTCAACAAAACAGTTTGCAGCTATTTCCTCCTCTCAGGAGTGCCCCAGGGCTGTGCAGTGGCTGTGCAAGGTGTATGTACTTGGGGCATTCAGGCTGTGTGTGCACAATCTTCAAATCTGTTGCTTGGATCCAAAGTTTGCCTTTTGTACACATCAGCATCCTGGTATGTTTCTAATCTTCAAGTGGATTGGGGCAGTTTTGATGCTCAGGTTGGAGAGGTAAATACTCACCGTTACGAATTTCAATTCTACTTTGTAGAAACGTCTAAAAAATGTGATATATTGTCTCAGCAAACATTCCTGCCTTGGAACGTGTTTGCTAGATAGTTGGCAAAAAGCTAGAGCTGATGGGATGTGAACCTACACCAAGGTAATCTTGTTTATGCTTTTTGAATACGGCTGCAAATAATTTTTCATTCTCCTTTCTCTGCCCCGATATAAGCTGTGCACAAACTAGGAAAGGAGGTTTCTGTCAGACTCAGGCAATACTTAACCTCTGTCTCTGTTAGCTGAAGGACTTTTACCATTCGGGCTGGGATGGGAAGAGGGCTTTTTGCTGACAGAAAACGGAGCTGTTCCAGTAGTACCACGCTGTCCAGGCCTCTGATGGGAGCTCAAAATACTGCTGCAGCACTCAGTGGGAATTTGGGGAGAATATTTGGTCAGCCAACATGATGCTGTATTGTCTCAGCTCTTCCCATACTGGGCAGGTGGTTTACAGAGCTCCAGCTGTGCTTTAATAATGGAGGATGCAGGCTGGTAAGAGAGGCAATGGAAAAGCAAGCCACAGTTTCCGAGAAATATCACAGCCATCTTTCCATTTACAAAGAGGTTTTGGATGGAAATACCATCTTTTTTTTTTTTTTTTTTCCTTCCTTAAAAAAAGTAGAAAAAAAGGTGGCAGCCCTACTTTTCCTACTATTTTCCTTCAATCCTACTGAAGTGGAAAAATTCAGATCATGCCTACCTATTAACAGCAATTACTGTAGCATCCAGAGCCAGTGATCATCAATCACAGACAATTTTGGTCACTGCGGATGTTTTCACATTAAGAGGGAGTGCCAATATTTAAAAAAAAACCAAACAAACTAGAATGCCCCCTGCTGAGGTGAAAGATGTGGCTGAAAGGGGTAGGAATAGCTGTGGTCTCTGCCCAATGTTGGCACATTGGAGTTAGTACTTGTGTGCTGGATCTGTTTATACACCTGTTGAGGTATATGAAGAACAGAACTGCTGCAGCTGCTGAAGATCAGGCAATGCATGTCAAAAACGTCTAGACAAGATGGAAGACTTACTACAAGTATTGGGGAGAAGAAGAAAAAAAAATGCAGCAAAGAACAAGTAGATTGCATGATTATATGCTGCCCGAGGAAGACAGATGGAGATCATATAATTCTCTGGGGAAACTCTACATGTAACAATTATATGTTCAGTTAGATGCACTATGTTATGTGATGTTTTTTTTTTAAATTAGAAATGGAACGAGTGCTCAAAGAAATGTGGAGGAGGATGGTGAAGTGCTGAGCTGAACCCTTTTTCTCTTATATATCTCTATATGTACTGCGTAGTAGAGGAGAAAGAGCAGAGAAAAGGATGCGTTTGACACATGTCAGAGATATCAACAGCTCCAGTGACAATTTTAAGGAAATTAAATGGAAATCAAAGCAGAGCATTTTTGAGCAGAAGTCTCAAAAGCATTTAAAAACATAGAACATCAGAAAAGCTCAGCATGTGTCAGCCTCTTTTTGTGTCCAGCATGTTAAGACCAGAAAGCCAAGGACTCGATGTAGGGTTCATTACACCAGAAGGCAGGAAAACCCCTATGGCGAAACAGCTCCTTCTAAGAGGCCAGAGCTCTGCAACCCAGCGTAGCCGAAGGATAAAGGGAGAGCACTGGGACTCCTGGGTACTGATCTGTCAGCTTACTGCAGATAAAACCTGCTTCTTTAATTCTTCAGCTTAGCTGGCCAGAAGAATTCACATCACTTCATGGAGTTTGCCACCATGCTGGCATACTGCTCCAGTAGCCCCAGCCCCTAGCTGTGTTCTTCATCCTCACCTCAATGAAGCTTGAAGAGACCTTTCTACTCCTACCAGCTGCAGGCTCTCAGTGAATACTGTGCCATCTGGAAAGCAGGGCACCACGAGTTATGAGTTATGAAGTGACTGAAACCAACCACCACTTGACTTCCTCTGTTTGGTTTCTCATGGTCTTGGAAGGCCATGTAACACTTGGTGTTTTCAGTGCTCTTCCACTGAAAATCAAACATCACTTGGCTGTCATCACTTTGCTGGAACAGCACGTGGCCCTCTTCCATTTCTCACCCTTACTCCCATTTCAGTCTCTGCCCATCTCATGGGTATTTTCATCCTTCTTGGTCACACATAACGCACTAGAGACAGCAGCTGGTGTGCCATGACACCACTTCTGTCACAATCCATTGCTTCTGTGGTACAGAAGATCAGGCAGCACACATAGCCTGACACAGAGAGGAGCCACAGGTTTGTGCACCAGTGTGTCTAAGCAGCAGAACAGTGTGTTGTGTAAGGGAGTGAGTGAAAAAAAAGACACTGACATGTTTTCATTTCCTCAGGAACTCAACCCCCAAAAAACGCAAGAGGAATGAGTCATCCACAGAGGATATTGGTCTCTCTCACTTGCAGCTGCTAAGTTTTAATTCTATAATTTTAGTTTACCAGACAAATAAAGAAAGAAAGAATGACTGGATAGGATGCATGCCATCGTCACTGCGTAGAATTCTCCCTTTTCCAGCATGAATGTTGGATATCAGGTGTTTGAGCTATGAGTTACTCATGCACAGGTGAAGTTGGTGCCTGCACATCCCTGGGCTTCAGGCACAGCTCTGTGAGGTCCTGTAAGAACATACTGCTGGTGAAAACAACAAAAATACATTTTAGAATTCTCTCTGTGTGGGTACTTAAAAATGAATCACTGTCTTTCAGGTGAATTCCTGTATACAAGACCCAGGTGGCGCAGAGCTGGGAGTAGCAGTTGATTTGCTGGAGGGCTGTGCTGCCATTCAGAAAGACCTTGACAGGCTGGAGAAATGAGCCTACAGGAACATCCTTCAGCTCAACAAAAGGAAATGCCAAATCCTGAACCTGGAGAGAAACAAACCCAGGCACTACTACAGGGTGGGGAACCCCCAGCAGGAAGGCAGCTGGAAGAGGAAAGACCTTGGGATCTTGGTGGACACCTAGTTGAACAGGAGCCTGCAGTGTGCCTTCGTGGCACGTTCTCAGCATTAGAGGAATTGTTGCCAGCAGGTGGAGGGAGATGACCCTCTTTCCACTCATCTCTGGTGAGATACAGCTGGGCTTCCAGTACAGGAGGGACATGAAAACTGTTCATTTGGTACAGAAATGTACCAAATGAAGGATCAAGAGGAACATGAAGAGATTAGGTCATTTAACTTAAGAGAAGAGGCTGAGAGAGCTGGAGTTATTTAGTATGGAGTAGGGGAGGCTGGGGTTGGAGGAGGGCTTATCAGTGGGCACGAAATAAAACACAGAGCATTTCTTTTTGAAATAGAAAATTCCTTACTGTAGAATGGGCAAACACTGGGATAGGTTGTTCAGAGAAACTGTGGAATCTCTACTCTTGGAAATACTACAAACCCTACCAGATATGATTCTGAGCAATTCTGCTCTGAGCAGTTTGGACTGGACAATCTGCAGAGGATCCTTCTGACCTCAGTGGTTCTGTGATTTTATTCCCAGTTGTGAACACCAAATAGATTACTCAGCTGCCAATGAGATGAAATGACCTGGTAAAAAGCTGAACTGATTCTCTTTAGACTGAAGGTCTACTGGGCTGGAGTGGATTTGGCGAGCCAGACAGGTCTGTCAACTGGATAAACTGTCTTCTTCCTTTTCCTCCAAGCTCCTCCCTTTGGCAAACTCTGAGCAATAGAACGTGCTGTAATGCAAAGCCAGGACCCGAGTTTATGATCTCTAGGTCTAGGAACTGCTTTTGTTATATAAATAACAAATGGGAAAATGAGGCTGCAGCAAGATCTTCTCAATATATCAGGTCAGAACCTCTTCAGTTATCAAGTGATCTCCTATTCTCTGGCTGTGGCTGGAGTGAAGAGAGTTTTTTAGGGTTCATGCCACAAGGTGTAGGGAACTGGCTGCAGATATCAACTTAAGCTATTTTATGGAAACAGAAAGTGATGTGGGACAAAATGCAAGGCTAGTAATATGAATATGTGCTATAGCTTGTACTGTTGATCTAGTAGAAATTCTTCTTGTTTCTCCAAAGCCTGTTAGAACTTAGAGCTGGGATTTCGAGGTGTTACTCTGTTAGTGATAGAGAGAGGATGGAACTGAAATCCTTTTTTCATGACACCATGGGAAATAATTTCAAGTTATGATCAGGAGTCTGAGGAAGAAGGCAAGGAGGTCTCAAAGGTCAGGCTGTGATCATTAGAATTGAAGTCTAGTAGGTCTCCCAGGGGTACTGGCAAGCTAAGGGCTCTGCAAAACTAAGATCTCAACTAAGTATGGGCTGCTTGGGGATAAACTGGTACCTTAGAAAATGGACTGGAATGGAGACCATCCAGCTTCTGCCTTGGAAGGCTTTGCACTAAGCTAGCCTTGAATGAACCAAAAGTAATAAAAAGTTCATCGATCATCTGTTGTTCTAGGCTTTTCTGTTCTGGTGTTTTCTTTAAGACTGTCTCTATTTCTTTTTGCTCTGTACTGAAATACTCGAGCCAGTGACATGGGAGCACTAGTGACACGGTGGGTTTGGCAATTAAGCATCTAAAAAGCTTCAATAAAGATCTGTGAAAACATGAGGATTCTCTGTAAAATATCTTTCATTCTGGAGAAGTCAAGGAAGTCATGTTAACCATAAGGGAGCAGAAAGAAGTTCTGCAACTATTTGTTTTATCTTAACTTGACAAACGGGTACATGCTTCTGGTTTCCTCTTCTCTCCTCATGGAAAAGAAGCAATAGCTTTCAAAATGCAGCTTAAATGTGGAGTGCAATGTCCCCATACATACAGCTCACTTCTAATTGAGATAAAATACGAACTACTCACTCTAATGTTCAAGAGCCAAGAAATGCCTTGTGGTTAAGGCAAGTTTGGCCATTAGTCACTTTCTGAGTCTCAGTTCTGCCAGCAACAGTACGTGACATCAGCAAGTAAGCTTCCCTGGTATGGGAAAGTACTTCACTATGAATTTCCCTGGATTATACTCTTGTTCCATTAAAGCTAATCCTGTCCTTCGAGCAGGATATTGATTCAGATTCTGCTTTCTCTCTTACTGACCGTACGCTACAAATGAGAACGACAGCCTCCCAAATCATCAGGCTTTTCTTTGTAGATAGACTTCCAGTTTCTAGCTGAAGAGGCTAAATGTTTCTGGGGGCTGCAGCACTAATAAATGCTTATACACTCACAGCTGGGGGCAGTCAGGGAGCAAAAAGTTGCCCCTAGGACACTGCTGTCTGACCTACTGCTGTTATTTCTGAGAGCACTAACGGTGCTGTGAGAGAAAAACAGAGCAAATGGAAAAGAGATTATTCATTCTAGGAAGAAAATTCTGATGATCAGGGACAAGAGAAAAAGAAGGTCTGAAATTCGTCCCATCAAACGTCTCAGAGTTTACTCCCTGGTCTCATCTGCAGCCTCTGTGGGGTTTCAGGCAGAACCTGCATGTGAATGAACACAAGGAGGCTCAAATGTGCAACTGTTAATTGCAGACAACTGTGGGAGTGATGATGCCAAGGGTGTCACTGTAATGCCAAAAAGATCCAACTGGAGTGGTTAAAAATCATGTAGGTCTGCATTTAGAGCTTGTACTCACCTCTCATGGTGTCTGTACAAATCCTGCTTGATTTATCATCACTCTTCAAAATGATGCACATTTCTGAAGTTCCTAATTTCAAGCAGTAGTTCCTGAACCCAAGGTAGAATTTTTGAATTTTTCTCTCTAAGCACCCAGGCACTGGTTATCTCTGGCCGCCCCCCTTCTGTGGTAGTATCCCACCTCACTACCACCATCTCACAGATCCTGTGCTGAATCACCTTGCAGATTGCATCATTTCTGCCTGGCCAGGGAGGTGCAGGAAGCTGGTGGAGGAGCAAGCCAGTCTCTTCTGCCTGGAGATACAGCTGGGAAAGCTCTGCCCTGCCTGTGTTTTACACCGAAATAACTGCTCAGGGTACCACTGATGCCAGGAAATGCTGTACCCATGGATGGGAATAAGTTAATAAACAAAAATTCCTCTCTACCGAGTAATGCTGAATGTACCACAATGATGCTTATCTGTTGGCCTTGGTATTTTGTATTATAGCTCCTACAGAATTTTTGTATAAGGTAGAACTGCATCAAATGGCTCTTCCCTCAAAATGTCAGTACACTGCTGCAGGTGCAGGGCAGCAGAAGACTCAACAGAGCAGGCTGAAACGTAATCTGGTAATTTCATTGGCTTCCCATAAAGTTAATTTTCTGGGGACTTGACAGAAGCCATGAAATTATGCCAAGAATTAAAGCCAGAGCAAAGTTGGAAGGATGAGTCTGGCTCCTGTCTGAATCAAATCACAGTGCACTCAACAAGTTGGCTGCTGCTCACATCCAGACCAAAGCTCCTGCTGTCCTCTCTGCGAAATCTGTGCAAGAGCATGAGCCCAAGTCCTCTGAACATTGCACAAGAAGCAGCAGTGCCTCCTGAGGCCACTGTCCCATACACACGTGTATCCAGTGGGGTGAATGGAAACACACACAAAGAATGTTGGACTCCTCCTTAGAAAATGCATTGTCACCATGGGAAGATTGCTGTGTGTGATGGTTAAAAGTTGAGTGGAAATCAGAACTGGAACCAGTCTCTGACCTAAAGCTCTGGGTTGGAGCTAAATCGATGTCAAACTTCAATCTCAACTATTACTTCAGGAACAAAATGGGTGTTTTTTTCCTGTCGATTTAGCCAGCCTCACCCCTGGGTCATGTTACACTGGCAGTCAAGGAAGGCCGCAAGTTTCTGGAGCCACAACCTGTGAATACCCACCACAGACAATCCTTTGTTCTCTGCTGGGTCAGTGAGGAATTGCTCTGCAAAATGCTCATGATTCTGATGGCTGCTCATTGATAGGAAGGAACACACAAGACCCCCACTGTGGCTTAGCTTTTCCACATAGATGTTGAAGTTATGTTTTAAAGGGAGGTTGAACCACATTTCATGGGGAATCATGAGAGTTCTGATTTATTTATTTATTATTAAAGCAAACAAATGTAAATTTGAAATACAAAAAAAAAAATGCATGCTATGTTACATGTGTGCCCAGTAGGTGGTTTCGGTGAAAATGTAAAGTCATCCCTCTGAAAAACACGTGGTTTTGATGTATTTGCCTTTGTCCTGCTGCAGCCTGTTTAGCAGCAATTTTTAATGTTGGCACTGGAGTTAAATCAGGCTTTGAGAGATCCTGGGACCTGGGAGTGTGTTGTTGTGCTCAACAGCCCCATTGTGTTTATCTGCTGACCACTCTGTGCTTCTTCAGAGAACTGATTTTTGTGAGGCTGGACCTCTGGATCAGATGTTGGTCTCTTCTGTTCCAACTAAAGGAAAAGGAAACTATATAAAACTTACCCTGAAGTAGTTAGACCTTTGACTGGAGGAGGTGGTGGGGATGTGAGCAGTGCTGAGAAGGCACCTTCCATTTTGTTTAAAAAAAAAAGAAGGGAAGAAACTTCTCAGAAGAGACCATTGCTGGGCTGGAGCTAGGAAGGGCTGGAGCCAGGCAGAAGCTCCTATGTACAGTCAGGTATATGTGATTCAGCTTGCCTGTGGTGAGTGCCTTTGTAGGTAATTAACTCCACAAGGAGACTTTGCTTTGGAACAATCATCCACTAGGAAATAACACTTTATTGCTGGTGGGCAGTGAAATCAAATCTGTGGGCAGTACTGTCTCTGATTTGGGAAGGGAAGGTGCAGAACTTGCCCAAGGGCACGGGGATATACCAAATCATAGAATAATAGAGTCAGAATGGCTTAGGTTGGAAGGGGTCTCAAAGATCATCAAATTCCAAACCCCTGCCACAGGCAGGATTGCCAGCCACTAGATCAGATACTAGATCAGATGCTGGTCATCCCTTTTCTGATGGAACCCAGGATAACATTGGTGTTCTGAGCTGCAAGCACACACTGCTGGCTCACGTTCTGTTTTTCACCAACTAGGACTCCTAAGTCCTTCTCAGCAGGGCTACTCTCAAGGAGTTTTCTCATAGTTTGTATACATATCTGGAATTAGCTCAACCCAAGTGCAAGTCCTTGCACGTTGCTTTGCTGAATCTAATAAGGTTCACAAGGACCCAACTTTTTTTTTGATCAAGATCCCTCTGAATGACGTCCCTTCCTTCTGCTGTATCAACCACACCACTCAGCTTGGTGTCATCAGCAAAGTAGCTGAGGGTACACTCAATCCCATAGCCTGAAGACTGGATCCAAGACGGACCCTTTGGGGACACCACTCATTACAGGCCTCCACCTGGACATAGAGCCATTGACCACAGCCTTCTGGCTGCAGCCTTCCAACCAGTTCCGTGTACACCAAACAATCTAGCCTTCAAATTTACATCTCTCCAATTTAGAGGTAAGGATGTGGTGGAGGACCATGTCAAAGGCCTTGCATAAGTCCAGGTAGATGACATCCGTTGCATTCTCTTTGTCCACCGCTGCTGTCACTATCAGTGTTGGACCAATGCCATCTGAAATCTGAAGCAAGTGTGCCAGCTACAGTTGGTGGGACAGTTATGGTCAACTAAGACCTTATCTTTCCCTCTTCTCCTTGGTCTTTTGCTGAGAGGAATTGTCTGTGCCTTGAGTTCTTGTGGTCTGGTGATAGGAGGAAGAAAAAGTGTTTGCAGCTAGTTGATGGTACAGCTGTTGTGGAGCCCTTGTTCTCTGCGTGTCCTTTTGCCTTCCCAGTAAGAATTTGAAGAGCAAGCCGGTTTAAAGAAAGCTCTCCAGCAGGATGGGAACCACTGGCCTAACTTCACTTGAAGTTCCTTTGTCACTCATTAAAGCTGATACCACCCGCTTGTTCATCCCAGTAGTTTGACACTTGCTCTTGATCTTCATTGCTCATGAGTGGCTTTTTCAGGAGTGTTTTAAGCTTGTTCTTGCATTCATCTTAAGGAACAAGTTGAATAGGCTGTTTTAATTCAAGTTAGAGATCTCCTTCTGACATGTCAATTAAGGAGGAGACCTTAGGCCTGGCCAAGGAGCCATGCTTTTTCAGCAGCCCACAAGCTGCAGCCTCTCTGCTTCCTCCACAAGGGAAATGTGGCACTGCTTTCTTGTCACAAGAGGTATTCAGGTCCAGTCCAGCACAGCTAGCTTCAGTTATCTGCCCACTGCCCTGCTGTAGCCATATGAGGATCCTTTGAGGTAAAGGCAATGTAACTGAGGGCAGAGGTGTGTCCTTGGAGTAGTTAAACTGGATTTTAACACCAAGATATTTCTGCATGCTCCCATTTCTCCTGGAAATGAACGGAGCTTTCTAAAGCCAATGGCAAGATGGCATGCCTGCTTGGCTAATGGTATGGGAGGCAGCAGGGAAGGCTGTTTCTTTAAAAAAAAAAAAGAGTCAAGCAGTCTCTCCGGATCATTCTGAGTATTTTTTTCCACAGAGATGTTGTGACTTGAGACCTAAAGTTATGTGAAGCAAATTTGAATAGCTTTCTTGGACTCTGTAAGCAAAGTGGGACAAATCAAACTGCTCACTGATTCTGATCAGGAGATTTGAACTCAAAGGAGATGTTGAATAGAATGTCTAATTTTCCAGCCTCTGTCATGTTTTTCCCTAAGACTCCTAAAAGTAGGACTAGGCCACAGGAAAGTACTAAAGCTAGCTGCTTCAGCATTTAAATTATTTATTCTGCTTACAGAAAATCTGGTTCTCTCCAATAAGTTGCTTGTCCTACTTATAAGTCACGATGGTGGCACTGCTCTGAGTCATACCTCAGAGGTCCCAGATGAGTGGGTGCAGCGTGGATGTGGTGTGACCACAATGCCTTGGGCTGCATGGAGCTGGGGATGTTCTGGCAGTGGCATCTGGCATGGTGTATTTCCATGACGTCTGTTCTGGCACGTACATACGTTAGAACAAGCATGTGCTTGGTGTAGAAAAACCATTTGCTTTTAACCTCAGAGATATGATTGAAACCCACCAGAAACTGATAAAAGTTTCCTAGGGATTTCTGTGAATGGTAGAGGCAGCTCTCATTAACAACAAATGTTGGCTCAAGCTGATATGAAAGTTGGAGAGCTGTATGTGTCTGGGCATTGCAAGGGTCTTCCTGTTTTGCAGAACATTCTCTTCTGCAGCTGGGAAGTTCTTGCAGGCTGTTAGATGACAAATTTTACTAATTTGAACAACTTAGTTGCCCTATGCCAGCAGTTCTTATGAGATAGTTTTATGCTCTTTTAGAGGATTTCATGCAAAGTGAGCAAAAAGTTCTTATCCTTGAGGTATACATGGGCTCTACCCCTTGCATTCTTCTGTCCAGGTTGCTAGTGGGTTCTGGAGCCATAACCTACAGAATCACTGAGTCATAGGAGCTAAAGCAGGTTCCCTAGAGTAGGTTGTGCAGGAAAGTATCCAGGCAGATTTTGTATATCTCTACAACCTCTCTGGGCAGCTTGTTCCAGCACTTTGTCACCCTCAAAAGTAGAGAAGTTTTTTTCTCATGTTCATATGGAACTTCCTGTATTCCAACTTGTGCTCGTTGTTGCTGGGCATCACCTAAAAGAGCCTACCTGCATCCACTTGATACCTGCCCTTTTAGATTTCTATAAGCATTGAAAAGATCCCCTGTCAGTCTCCTCCAGGCTGAAGTCACAGGTCTTTCAACCTTTCTTCTTACAAGAGATGGTCCAGGCTCTGACCATGAACCCTCCTCTAAACTCTCTCTAGTAGTTCTCCATCTTTCTTGAACTGCAGAGACCAGAACTGGACACAGTATTTCAGATGTGGTCTCACCAGGGCAGAGCAGAGGGGGAGGATAATGTCCCTCGACAAGCTGACCACCCTCTTTTTAATGCACTCTGGAATCCCATTGGCCTTCTTGTTCACAAGGGCACACTGCTGGCTCATGGGCAACCTGTTGTCCACCAGGACACCACAGGTCCTTCTCTGCAGAGCTCCTTGCCAGCATGTCATCCCCTAACCTGTACTGATGCATGCAGTTTTTCCTCCCCAAGTACAAGACTCTATACTTTCTCTCATTGCAGCTCATCTCTGTCCTGCTCTCTAGCCTGTCCAGGACTTGTTGAATGGCAGCACAGCCTTCTGATGTGCCAGTCACTCCTTCCAGCTTCTTATCAAAATTGCAAACTTGCTGAGGGTGCACTCTATTCCTTCATCCAGGTCATTGGTGGAGTTGTTGAACAAGAATGGACTCAGGACCTACCCCTGGGGAACACAGGCCTCCAAGAGGACACTGTGCCACTGATCACAACACTCTGTTGTGCCATTTCTCAGTCCCCCTCACTGTTCACTCATCTGTCTCACACTTCTTCAGCTTACCTACAAGGATGTTATGGTAGACAATGTCAAAAGCCTTCCTGAAGTCAAGGTACAACACATCTTCTGCTCTCCCCTCACCTACCTAGCCAGTCAGAACAACATGGCTACTAAATTGGTCAAGCATGATTTCCCCTCGTTGTATCCATGTTGACTACTCCTGATAACCTTCTTTTCTTCCACTTGCTTGGAGATTACATCCAGAATAAGTTGTTCCTTTGCCTTTCCTGGGATGGAGTTCAGGCTGTCTGGTCTGCAATTTCTTGGGCTCTCCTCCTTGCCCTTTTTGAAGACTGGAGTCTTCAGGCATGTCTCATGTTCTCCATGACCTCACAGAGATGATAGAGAGTGGCTTGGCAGTCACTTCTGCCAGCTCTCCCAGTATCCCATCAGAGTACATGGATTTGTGTGTTGAGTTTGCCTAGATGATCTCCAACTAGATCTTCCTCAATCAAGGGAAATCTTCGGTTCTCCATCCTCTCTCTCTTATGTCCAGAGTCTGGGATTCCTGAGGGCCAGTCTTAGCTGTAAAGACTGAAGGAAAGAAGGCATTTAGCAAATCTGCCTTCTCAATGTCCTCCATTACCACGGTACCCACCTCACTCAACAGCAGGCTCAGGTTTTCCATAGTCGTCTTTGTGCTGTTGATATACTTAAAGAAATCCTTTTTGCTGTCCTTGATAGATCCAATTCCAAGCGGGCCTTACCCTTTCTGGCTAAGTGCTGGATGACCAGTGTGAGTGTGGGGAAAGGATTTCTTTACACAAATGCCATTCTCCCCACTTTTTACTGCAGTCAATCTTGGTCTCCTGTGGGAACTTAAGTTTAAACATAGAATCACAGAATGGCTTGGGTTGGAAAGGGACTCCAAGGATCATCAAGTTCCAATACCCTGCCACAGGCAGGGCCATCAACCTTCTCTTGGTAAAGCCATGCTGGCTGTTTTGGATCACCTGCTCATTCTTCATGTGCCTTAACGTCTTCTAGGAGGAAGAACATCTGGTTCTGAGAGCTATGGAGAAATCTTACTCTCCCACTCAGACATTTCAGTGTTTTCATTAATGTCCTCATAATGTCTTCTGTTAAGCCCCAAAAGTAATACTTTGAATTACTTGAGATATTTTGTCATCCACAGCCTTTTAATTGGAAGCCTTAGCAGTATTATAGCCCAAGTCTTTATATCTCAATGACAGTTCTTCATCCACTTGAGCCAGTGGCTATCGCAGAGCTTGAGCTGCATGCTGAGCAGCCACTCTAATGCAAGAGCTTGCATTTGACAAAGGCACAACCTGTTTCTAAAATTGTCTCCAAGATCCCTTGTATACATTTTTGTCACCCAGATGGACTTGCTGGTATTTTACATGGTGTTACTGTTTGTTTCGTTCATGAAGTGGGAAAAAACAAAGAGCTGAGATCCTGGGCAGCCCTGAGAGAGAGGAAGAGAAGGAACCTAGCAGCCAGGGTATTGAACTGCAGCTCCATGGATAGTTTTGATTCCTGATTCAAGAGAGTCATGGATGAAGTGCAGAAAAGGATGCCTCAGCACAAAAAGACAGGAAGATGCTGGGAGCTGCCTGCTTTCCCTGTTTATCTGACTGGGAGGAACTACTGCAATGGTGTGTGATGGAGAACAGCTTTTGTCTGCTGATGCTTACTCAGAGCAGGCATGATCTACTGCCAGCATTTCCAGTCTCCCTTCTGAAAGGAAAGAACATGCTCACAGAAGTGTGGTTTCCCTTCCTCGTGGCCTGTCCCCTACCACTTAATGAAAGGCTGTTCCTTTAGTTGTTTTTCTGATGCTGAAGGGTCTAGTGTGAAGCTCCTGCCTGGAGGAGCTTTGCTGGAGAGCAGAAAGCACAAAGAAAACAATAAAATGTCTTCCTGCGTCCCCCACCCTCTTTAATTTTCTGGTTTGACTTCAAATGCAGGCTGCCATCATTCCCACATGGAAAAGCCACATGAAAAGCACCACTAAACAGTTCTGAGTTTCTCAGCAAGAATCACAGCAGCTAAATATATTTAATCTGTGGGTATTGTTCGTGTTGGCTTTAATTTCCTGTTCTCAAAAGGTTTAGGAATTTAAACCCCTGAGTCATTACTGAAGCCGTTAATGCTTGAAGCCTTTTTCAGAAATGAAGATAAAGGAAGTGATATTAATACCAGCTTAGCATGAATTGAACCAGAACAGCTCTGTGAGAAATTCATTGCCATCCCAGAGACATCACTTGGTTTATAACCATGACAAAAGCTGCCCAGAAGCAGGTAGGTGGGTGAGATCATTCTCCCTGAGGTGAATAAGATGCTTCCCATTTAAAACTAAAAAACTAAAAAAAAAAAAGTAAAAAAAAAAGTCTCTCTGGCAAGTTATGGGCTGCAACATCCTCATCTGGAAATTTCTAGAGCACTCTACTATTCTTTTGTTTCTAAAAATTGCAGAATCTTTTTAAGCAGTGATTTCTCAGAGTTTATTCAAGAGATTTCCCTGGAGCTGGAGGTGATACACTCACTCACGCTGAATAAAAGATTGGAAGAAAACTTCCCCTTGAGTTCAGTGTAGTTAGTCTTCAGGTTCATGCTATACTTGCAGATCTTGATGCTTCTTCCCAAAGTCCTGATGGCAACAAGCACCCAAATACCTCAGAAGCAAGGTCCAGTCATGAGATCCTCCAGTGGAGGATGTGACTTCCATTGCTTTGGGGACAGAACAGGATTTAGGACAAATCAAGTCATTCACCTTCTTTCAGGGGCCTGGTTTAGATGCAAAACAACAAGCTGCCTTTGATTCTAAGTGAACTCTAAAGGCCAAAGAAAAGTCCAGGGAAAATTGAAAAGATCCTAACTAATGACTGTAGTTAGAAGCGAAATGAAAACCTTGTGGGAGCTGGTATTTATTTTCATGTCAGTGTGGTTTTATTTCTGGAATGTGATAGAAAGAGAATAATCCATACTGGAAGAGGCTAAAGCAAACACAGAATAGCAACGATGCAGAGTGAAATGAGAGAACAAGGAAGGGGCTGTTGCAGCAGCAATGGATTTAACTGCTGTGTCCCAAGCAGTGGTGAAATGTTTAGCTGCTCAGACCATGGAGGCACTTCTGTTGCCACTCAGACATGATGCTGCCTTCAGGCTGAGCTCAAAGCAGGACAGAACAGAGCCTTATCAGGAGGAAGATAAATAGATGAGATGGGGAACCATTTTTGTGTTGAGTCCTTGCTGTCAAACAAGAATATAGTGAAAGGAAGAAGGGGCATGACACAAAGCAGTGTGTTGTGGTGGCTCAGGTCCATCAGGAATGGCTGGAGCAGCTTCCCATCAGAATTCAGGTCAGAGTTTCAGGAGAGAGCTTGCAGCAGCTACACTAGAAGGGTATCCTGGCCAGCACTCCAGGCAGGAGTGCTCAGCATGTGCTCAGGAAGGACTCCTGGCTCAGCCTGATAGGATAAGCAGGAGTGGATGAGTTGCGTGGTTGCTTCTGCCTCTTGAGATGTGCTCTCATTTTACTTGAGGCCCTGTGAGGCCATTTAGGGCAGTTTGGCTTCACTTCTATTTGCAAAGCTCTGCAGCATGCTTGTTCCTGTTGAGCTAGTTTTAAGGAAAGAGCCTTCTGTCCCCTTCTTGCCCCTGTTCTCCATCACCAATTAGCTTGAGTCTCTGAGACTGCAGCCTATGACCAGTTCTTTTCCTTTCACTCTGGAGCTATTCCTGCTCTTGTAACAAGCTTTCACAGAGCCAGCAAGCATCAGGCTGTGTCTGAGCCTCTGGGGCTGTCTCTCCATCTGTTTGTTTAATGACGCGCAGCAGCCTCATCTCTGACTTTGCACCCTCAGGACAATAATCCACTCTGACGCTCAGGCCAGCCAGCTATTCTGTGATGAGGCTGTGGCTGGTGCACTGTAGGTTGGAGGTGGTTTTAAAACACTTCTTCTGAATTTCATTATGGCTCAAATTCTTTGTGAAAAGAAGGGACGTGAGCACTTGCAGTGTTGTTGCTGTTCTGTAAAGCTGAATGTGGGTTCACAATGACAGCGATAGCAGCAGATCTTGTTTATAAAAGACTTTTACACAGTTTCATGAAGCAGGAGAGGTAGATGGCTTGCTGTGCTTGCTGAACAATCCAGAAGCACAACCTTTAGGAAATACTTGTGGCAAAATGGACCACCTGGGATGGCTTTGGAGCTGTCCTTCATCCTCTGAATGCCATGCAGATAATAGAGGAAAGAAAAAGCACTTCTGTATCCAGTGCTTAGAAAATTACTTAGAGGCCAGGATGGAGGTGGGAGGAATGGTGAGCAAAAGGGCAGTGGTACCAAGTGATCTCTGAAGGTGGTCCTTGAAATTACTCAGTGAAAGTGATGAAGCTTTAGGGAAGAGAGACCTCAGAAGAGTGCTGGTTTCAAAATCCTTCTTAGCTACCTCCTTGGTTCCTGCTGCCTTTGGTGAGAGCTACATGGTGGCTGCATACTGAAGTCAGGCTGCCCAAGGGACAATCAGCAGGGGCTATCCTGTGGAAGAGCAAAATATCCCCCAAGAAAGGAGAGGTCCCCCCAAGGGTGTGCTTTGGTTTTAGTGCTCCATCAAGAATGGGAGAACATTCCTCTCCTTTGGGATAGCATCAGGAAAATTCATAGTTTTCCCCTAATTGGCTCTGCCTTTCTGGTTTGGATATGGAGGTCACAGGGTGGTAATTCCAGCTTGTTGTGCCTGCCATTACATTTTATAGATAGATGGAGAGCTTGCCCAAATAACTTAGGTAGAGTCCTCATACAAAATGAGGGCCTGCTCTGCCATTGGCCATCCAGGTCCAGGATGCTGTGAGCAGGACTTTCTGGAGCAGGTAATAATATGACCCCAAGGCTTTCTGCCCAGCATGGTCAAGTGCTCTTGTGTTTGGTGTCTCACGTGCTGGTGGGAAGAGGCTTTGGTACAAAGTGTTCTCCTGGTCTGATGAGCCCATTTTCAGGCAAGGAGCTCAACTCCAATGAGACAAGGCTAAAGACATGTGAATTGTGAGAATGTTTTAGTGTGCTCGAGTTATTTCCATTGAGTGACTGATTTGTTTATTTAAAGAAAATGGATGTTCAACATAAAGGTGAACATTTTAAGATGCTTCCAGTTGGTCATCCTTAAAATATGGCAAACCCATAGCCTCCACTTGATGACAGAGGTCTGGGCTATTGAAGTCTGTACTTCTCATGCCCTTGTGAAGGGAGAGAGCCCTCAGAGCTCTGGAGAAAGCAGGGCTATGCTTGCAGTGATGCCTTTGAAGAGGGAAGGGCCATTGATGCATGAAGGTCTCTCAATTTCCCTAGCACAGATTTTTCTGGAGTTTATCTATGCAATAAGCCTTTCCGATGCCTGTTTGCTCTATGGTAGTAGAAGGGCAAGGCAGTTTGCCCCATTACAAGAATCTCCCTCTGTTCTACCTTATTCAGGAGTAGTCAGGAAATCTGGCTGTCTTCCCCTGCTCCCCCAAAGTGCTTTCCTTTCTCCAAAAGCAGCATGCCACATCTTTCTCTCACCCCAGCAGTGAGTCTGGGTTATTGTTTGCTGCCTGCTCTTTCAACAGGAAAAGCCTCCACACACAGCTGCAAGAGAGCCCGCAGATCTTCAAAATCTCCACTTATGCAGAAGACACTGAGCAGAGTGTAAAAGGGATGACAGAAGCACGGCACGATCCTCCTCCTTCCCTCCCCTTCCTTGCCCTTTGATTCAAGGAGCAGGGGCTGGTTTGTGAATGAGGAGCTGAAACTCATTCAGACTGAATGAATAACTGATAAAGGATGCTTGTTAGCTGAAGCCAACCACAAAAAGGTAGCAGTTCTCAGGAGGGGGCTTATTTCCCAGTGATTCATCAGTGCATAACAGATGGAAGGAACTAATAAAATATTACAGACGTGCAGAGCTTTGATCTTTCTGCTCTTTCTTTCCTTTTCCCAAGGGTGATGGCTGTGCTGTTGAAGTGAATGGAGAGGAAAAGGCTACTCTGGCAGCAGGGCTTGTAGAGGGGAGGTCAGGAGCCCCAGTCCAGAAGCATTCTTTGGGACTTGACAGAGATTGGCCATAGTGCATTTCTGTAGGCTTTGCAGCACTTGCCCTCCTTCCCCTCACACTGATGTTAACCTGCTTGCAGGTCTGCTGGAGCAGGGCTGGGGTGCAGATGAATATTTCACAGTTATATTTCTTTCTGCAAGCTCAGAACTTTGAGCATGAAAAAGTAAAATGCATTTCTGGGTCAAAAGCACTTGTCTTCCTAATTTCTGTTTCAGCTGCTGTAGCTCCCAGGGACCTAGCAGCCTTGAATCTGGGGCCCTCAACAGCCACCAGCTTGGAATTTATTTTTTTCTTACTGTGACTAATCTTCAGGATGAATACATTTAAGTTTTGTCTCTGTGGATGTGACGAAAAGAGAAGTTTGTTTCCGTTATAGAGAAATTGCTACAGTAAGGCTCCCCCAGCCCTAGGGCTTGAATGGAAAAAACCACAAACATCAGTAGCATACTGAGAGTGGCCTCCTGCTTGTGGGTTATCTGTCCACTGTTGTCTGTTGGTCTGGCTGTCATTGCACAAAGGAAGGCTCCCAATTCACATTAGCGCGTTATTTTTGCAGAGGATTGGATTGCAATTTATATGTGCACGTTTCCTTAAGAAGACATGTTTGTGAGTGCTCTTCCCTTAAAAGTGCATTTTTTCTTTAACTCATCAGGTCTGGCTTCTTTCCTAAGCCTTCTGCTCTCCCCACATGACTTATCTAAGCAACTACCCCCTACTCCACCTTACTCTGCTTGACCACTGGCTTTGCAGCACCACGTTCTGCCTTGGCCTCTCCTGTCAGTCTCTGTGTGACACCTGCCGTTTGCTGCTCATTTCCCGCAGAAGTGGGTGCTCTTCCCCTGCAGCAATGAAGTTGTGATGCCTTGTGCACGCTGGGGTTGGGCCCTGGCTCTGCAGGTCTCCCTCTCCCCTAGATGCAGTCTCCTCCACCCATCCTCATCTTCAGCTTTTATTGGATTTTCTTAAGCACAGTGCAAGAGTGTTGCTGCTCTTTGTTGGAGGAAGACATAATACTTCCATCCAACACACACTGTGTTCACATCCACTGTTTGGTCTCCATAAACATTCAGCAAGTGTTGATGAATGTCAATGGATGCCATTGAGGAAATTCAATTTCAGCCTTTGTCTTCATACGTACTTCCATGTCAGATGCCATTCTGTCATACCGCCCACGTGCTGCCATTTGTTATATGGCAACAAAATGTAACAGAATATAGGCTGGAAGGTTCAGCCTCTGCTGCCATACCACTAACACCCATCTATGATGTCATGGGTCAAAATCATAAAATAGGAGGCATTAGTTTCAGAGCAGCCCTTGTACAAGTGTCTCTTGTCTCCTCACTGATCTGTAGCTACATAAGAAATAGCCTGGGTCTGTTAGTGGAAATAGGAACTGTAGGACAATCATAGAATCATAGAATGGCTTAGGTTGGAAGAGATCTTCAAGACCATCTAGTTTCAGCCCCATTGCTGTGTGCTTGTTGCAGCACACCAGATCAGGCTGCTTAGGGCCATATCCAGCCTGGCCCTGAATGTCTTCAAGGAAGAGGCATCCACAATTACTTGGCAACCTTTTCCAGTCCCTCACCACCCTCTGAGAAAATATTTTTTCCTAATATCTAACCTAAATTTCCCCAAGCCATTCATCCTTGTCCTATCACTGTTAGAACGTGTAAAAAGTCTCCCTCCTTCCTGTTTATAAGCTCCCTTCGGATACTGGAAAACCATAATGAGGTGTGCCTGGAGCCTTCTCTTCTACAAGCTAAAGAAGCCCAGCTCCCTGAACCTTTCTCATCAGAGAGCTACTCCCTCCCTCTGATCATTTAATGGCCCTCCTCTGGACCCACTCTAACAGTTCCACATCTTTACTGCACTGGGGACTCTAGGCCTGGATGCAGCACTCCAGGTGGGGTTTCATGAGGTCAGAGCAAAGGAGGACAATTCCCTCCTTTGCCCTGCTGGCCACCCCTCTTTTGATGCAACCCAAGATGCAGTTGCTCTTCTGGGCTGCAAGCACCTTGCACTTGGCCTATTAAACATCATTAGGTTCTTGTGAGCCCAATTTTCAATCCCGTCTAGGTCACTTTGGATAGCATCCCTTCCTTCTGTTGTGCCACCTGCACCACTCAGGTTGTTATCATCTGCAAACTTGCTGAGAGTGCACTCAGTGCCACAGTCTGTCATTGATAAAGATGCTGAATAGCACTAGTCCCAAGATGAACCCCTGGGGGACAACACTCATCACCGGCCTCTACCTGGACATAGCACTATTGGCCACAACCCTCTGGCTTCAGCCATCCAACTCTATCCACTGAATAGTCCACTTTCAAATCTGTATCTCTCCGAGTTAGAGATGAGGATGTTGTGAGGGACCTTGCACAAGTCCAGGTAGATGACATCAGTAGCCCCTCCTTGGTTCACTGATGCCATCACTACATCATGGAAGGCCACCAGATTGGTCAGGCACCATCTACCCTTGAGGAAACTGTGCTGGCTGTCTCAGATCGTCACCTCTTCATCTTGCATGTGATGTAAGTGCTGTGGTGTTCATTTGAAAGTTATCAAAGAAGCTTGCAAATATGTGGTACAGGAAACAGGTAAAGTGAGGGATTTGTTTAATGTCAGATTGGATTGCAGCTCAGGATCTCCCTAGGACCCGTCTGCTCCATGTACAGTGTTTTAGTTGTTTGGTCCTGAATTCACTGAATGCCTTGACTGGTCCTGTGGGCGCACCAGTCACCACAGCTGGGGCTCTAGATTAGGGTGTAGGGACAAGGCCACCAACGTGCAGCTATCGATTGTTTTTCAGCTGCCTCATAGATCTTATCTGTCAGGCTTTTTAGCAGAAATCCTATGGTTTCTGCATGTTTATCACTTGAGTGGTTCTCTAGCCAGTTGTTCTCTTGCTGAGCAGGAGTAACAGAAGGACTGATTGCCAAAAGCTGGGTACACAGAAGTGATGGCTGTGGTCAGACCCCCCTATGGAAGCAGGTGGTCAGCTTGGTAGAGAAATGCCTGTGGGAGTTGATCTTCTATCCTTGTACTGTTTAACATTCAGGGGAAAAAAAAAAAAAAAAGAAAAATTTCAATTTAAAATGGCTCTTCTATCCTTTAAACTTAAAGGCAAACTAGAGGGGGGAGGGAGAACTGAAAGACACCCTTGAGGACTGAATACTTAAAATAAGATCTTTTTTTTAAAAAAATTGGTTTGCCAAAAACTCTTAGTAAGACTTCTTGCACTGATCTTGGACAGGAAAACATTGCAAAATACCACATTCTGGTCAGACAGTAACATTGTTTCCTGCCCTGCTTAAATACCATCCATGAAGTACTACTGCCTCAGTTCTTGGGTTTGCTTTTGTCCAATGTTTGCCTTCTCCACTGGGGTGGATTCTGACACTTCCTGCTGGTCTGGGGGATCGGCTGAAACCATTCCAAGTCTGTAGACAGAACAGCTTAAATGCTTGTTTGCTGCTCTGGAGCTAAATCTCTATTCCCAGATGATATTCCCTGCAAGATCCCTCCCATTCACCTCCAGAAAACCAGCTGGCAGGTAAAAATCCAGCCAACTGGATTTATAATCACCACTTGGAAGCTGCAAGATAAATGCAAAAACCCGTATCCTTCCGTTATTCTCCTAAAAGCATGGCTGAGCTCTAGAGTTCAGCTTGCCACAGATGATGAGGTTAATTCTGCATGCAGATCAGGTCTGTTTGCCATAAATTGGTTCTAATTTCCATACACTATTCAGAAATCCCCATTCTGAGGAAGTCAGATCTGGAGCTTACTGTGTTTGCAGCAGATGTAGTTGCCTGGGGACCTGCACTGTCTGATTGATGGTGTGAACAGCTATCTGCTAGAAATCACCTCTCTAAGCAACCTTCACTTCCACCACCATGTGCCCTCTAGACCTGCAAGATCCAAAATCCTTCAAGCAGGTTGCAGAATTCTCCATGGCGAGCCATACAGTCCTTGTTTTTGCAGTAAAATGAAGCATACAACAGACTGGAGCACAGCAGGCCTCCCTGGACACGTCATGGTGAGCCTGCTGTCCCTCGTGTCCAGCTGGACATCTTCAGCAGGTGGTTATCACAGAATGGCAGAATATCTTGAGTTGGAAGGGACACACTAGGATCATTTAGCTCCATGCCGTTGCCTTGGGTCCTGTTGCTGTCATCAGAGAGCAGAGCTCATCACATGCCCCTCCGCTCCCCTGAGAAGTGGGCTCTAGGCTTCCATGAGAAGCTGCAGGCCACCATGAGAAGCTGCAGGCCACCATGAGGAGCTGCAAGCCGCCATGAGGAGCTGCAGGCTGCCATGAGGAGCTGCAGGCTGCCATGAGGAGGTGCAGGCTGCCATGAGGAGGTGCAGGCCGCCATGAGGAGCTGCAGGCTGCCATGAGGAGGTGCAGGCCGCCATGAGGAGCTGCAGGCCGCCATGAGGCCTCCCCTCAGTCTCCTCCACGCTGAACAATACAAGGGACCTCAGCCTTTTCTCAGTCTTGATGTCCAGACAAATGATGCACAGCCTGCGCTGTGCTGTCCTAGTCCTGGGCACTCAACTTCCTGACAGTGGTTTCAGGCTGAACTATTGGTCTGTGAAGGAGAGAAGTTGAAGGAGGAGCCAAACTTGTCCTCGCAGTGAGAATGGATGGCTTGTCCTTTTCCACTCCCAGGCCTACATCTTCTCTCTGCGATGCAGGCCATAAGTGAATTTTTCAGAACCAAACTTGGGGGTCTGCCCTCCCTGCTCCTCTGTGCTGTGCCCACATCTGTGTCCCTGCAGGCTGAGGCTGGGGGAGCTTTCTCCTTGTAGGTTTCTGTCATATGGTGCACATCAGTATGGTATGCTGTTTACTGTCTCGTCTGTTCCAAAAATGTTACACGGGGGGAAAGCTCTTGGCCAGGGCAATGTTGAATTTTCCAGATTCTGTTCCATTGGGGTTTCATTGCTTGCAACCGTTAGCATATTTTTTTTCCCTTTAAATCCAGGCCTCTGCAGCCTTAACTAGCTGTCTGGGAACATAAGCTTGCTTAATATATGACAGTTTTGTAGGGGAAACACAAGCAATGGATGTGGTGATTAGAGATAATTGGCAAAAGCATCTTCTTTCTGTGGAAAATTTCGGGAGTAAGTTTCATTCTCTCTTTTCTACCTGAACCTAGATACAATCTCAAACCTTCCTCTCCCAAAACACCCAAAAACAACCAAACAAGAAATTACAGCTCCTTCCCCCTATCTTCACTTTAAATAAAAGCCTAACCTCTATTTATACCCTTTATTTAAACACAGATTTTATAAATACTCCAGAGTATTCCTGATGATTCATTACATCAAAAATGTCAAAACAGACATTTTGAATTCTTGGTTGTTTTTTGTTTGGTTGGTTGGTTTGGTTTGTTTTTTTGTTTGTTTGTTTGTTTGGATATGTGTGAATGTTTAACTAAAGTATTCCAGCACATTTATTTAATGGTGGCTTTGTTTAAAATAAGAGGTGGCTTTGCTGGTCCTTCTGGAGTGGCAGATCCACAGCAGGTTCTGGAGACGGTTGAGAGCAGGGATCCACAGCAGCCCCTGTGGCCTCACACATTTGCAGCCATGACCCAGACTAAGGCAGGCCAGCCAGGTTCCTGCTTCTGCCCAAAGCTGTCTCCCTGCTATTTGCAAGTGAGTGTAAACCAGGGAACCACCTCAATGCTGTGAAATCCCCTGCCTGTAATTCACATAAGGAAACCAAGTTAATGGTAGGCTTCTGAGAAACCCAACTCAATTTGGGTCTGAAATGATGGCTACTGGAAATGACTTGTCTGGGCAGACATTTACCCTGGGTTGTGTAGTAGGCCTGCAGTGTTATCATGTTCACTACCTTTAATTTCAGGAGCTCAACACAAGTTCAGTGGAACCCTATAGCTAGGTGTTCATTGGCTCTATCTTTAACAAAATGCTCTATTGATTTTATGTTTTTTAGGTGATGGCAATTCGCAAATCCTGCTCATGCATGGGGTGCCGAATGCTCGCAGGGCAGAGTGTAATTCCTGATATTGCTGGAAGGCTGGAAGAGAAGAAAAATCCAAGGGAAGCCTGACAGTGGAGTCAGTGCTGGTTGTACAACCCAGCCCATTCACATCGTGCAACATAATGGTATATAACATGGGAGTCCACAGTTCAGTGAAAGGTTCCTAAGATAATGAAAGCTCCAAGAACTACTGTTGGGCATGGAATGTGCTCACAGTGTTATGTTTGCTTATATTTGCTATTTAAGGTGCATACAGAGAGACAGAGCTGGGCACTCTAACTCTCTTAGATGGAGGACCAGAAAGGTTCCTGTTCTGCAGAGCAAACCCTATGACTTCCTTGGAGAAATCCTAGATCTTTTCCTGCCACATCTGAGCTGCAGGCTCTTGGAATTCCTTTTGGGAAAAGGCCCTTCCACCGACACGGGAGCCAGCATGGAGACTCCATCAGGCCAGGGGTGTTCTCTGCATGGGAGCAGCTGCTGCAGGTTCAATGCCAGTAGAAACCCAGATGAACTCGGATGAGCTTTGACACAGAAATGAGCTATCATAGGAGGACTACAGGCCACTGAAGGTCAGTCTCTGTTTGCTGTGTCCAGTGTTGTTTGTTCCTATGCCTTGCTGGCAAAGAAAAAAATCCAGCCTGATCCTGCAGTGACCCCAGCTACTGCCTTGAACTTCCTGAGCACCCTCCTGGAGCATCCAGTACTGCTGAGATCACCCCAGTCCTGATAGAGACACCCAAATCTCCTAAGAGCTTCCCAGTACCCTCCCAGCGCCCTCAGTACTGACTAGAGTCCCCCAGAACCTTCCCAGGATAGCTGTGCATGCAGTGACAGAGCACTTGTCTGAATTGAGAAAGGAATAAACCCTTCTGACACCCACCTGAAGTCAAGGAATTAATCAGTAAGCTCCCACCTGCTGTGAAGAGCAGATGAGGAGCGTCTGCTGAGAACTCTGATTATCCTTCTTCATGTCAAGTGTGGCTGTCGGTTTTACACAGGTTTGTCATGGCAGATTCAATCAACTCTGGTGCGTGCCAACTGTGCTTGTAGCAAAGGTGCAAAAGGACACCATCATGTTCCCACTCCATAAAATGGACATATCTGTGAGACTAGGTTTGCTTTAGAGATTAAATGCAGTGCCTGAAGTAGAAGAAGGTGACCTTTGAGGTTTTGTGTTTTTGCCCGATGTCTGAGCAGGCTGTGATTTGAGCTTGGACGGCTTTCTATTAGAGGAAACCATCACTGTGTTCAAGTTTAAATTACTCATTATTCACTGTGATGGAAAGAAAGCAGCAAAGCTCTCTTGTTTCTCTTGAGCCAAGACAGGAGCTGTGATCCTGCTCTTCTCTGCAGCAGGAGCGTCTTTCTACTTCAATGGTAAGATGCTTGTTTAGTAGTTAGTAGTTAATAGGATGCTTGTTTAGTACTTAGTAGGATCAAATAATGCAAAGCCACAGATAACAATGCAGAGGCTGTCTTGTTTTTGTTTTTCTTTCTGTTTTTTTTTCTCAGGTAGGAGCATTTCTCTCAGTCGCTTTTTTCTTTCCCTACCTTCTTTCTTCTAACTCCAAATCTTTCTGAAATACATCAAACATCTTCTTGATGACACATTTCTGAGCATAATTCTTACCTTTCTCGTGCAGGATTTTCTTCCAGGGTTTGTGAAGTACTCTTTGTTAGCATGAAATGCAGAAAAGCCAGATGGTTTGGCTGGAGTCCAGTTACCTAAGAAACATAGCACTAAGACCCTATCAGAAGCTGTTTCCTCTAAAGATCACTCTTGACCTGCTTTGTTCTAAAAACCAGGTAGAGTCAGCACTGAGCTGTCAGTGCATACTTTCCCCCCATAATTAATCTACAAGAGTTGGCCTGAAATCAATATCAGTGACTTTGTGGCTCCTTTCCCCCCCCCATCAAATATTGCTTCTC
This sequence comes from Perdix hodgsoniae, assembly GCA_035772895.1. Classification (NCBI taxonomy): domain Eukaryota; kingdom Metazoa; phylum Chordata; class Aves; order Galliformes; family Phasianidae; genus Perdix; species Perdix hodgsoniae. The sequence goes on from JAPSGF010000148.1 coordinate 522,671, forward strand.
CGTATGACTCTTCCTTCAAAAGGGTATAGAATGATGCAAGCTATTTTTCACCAGCAGTGCTGTAGTGGAAGTTGTGATGATATTTCTCTCTCCCTGGTCTGAAGCGTGTGGTTTGTCCAAGCTCTGGGATAGCTGGTTGTGCTCTGATACTTCCCTGGTGGCTTCAGAACTCCTATAGCTCCCACGGTTGTTCTGGCCACTGGGGACAGATGGGGAGTAAGGTGTGTGCTGCTGTGCATACACATCCTGGGACAAAGAAATGCATGTGGTCATGATCCCTCATGATGAACCCAGAGGGGCAGTGCCCATCGCTCAGACATGGGGAATGTGATTTTAAACTGCTAAGTGCCTTGCTCCAAGCTGAGTGCTCTGCTTTGTCTGTTCATTTTTTGTTTTGAGATCGGAGCTGTTTTTTTCTTCTTGATCAAGGGAGATTGAGAGCTGTCAGGCTCAGTAGGAATCTGGTCCCCTTGACTCCTGCAGTGTGATCACTGTGATTGCTGGTGGGGTTGGGTCTCTGTCAGTGCCTTACCTCTAAGCTGTCCTTCTCTCTTCAGAGCTCTTACACTGTTGTCTTCCCTTTTCCCTTTTCCCTTTTCCCTTTTCCCTTTTCCCTTTCCTTTCCCTGTCTGTGATTACTCTTGCGTAATTGTTCCATTAAAACAGATATCAAAATAATTGGATGGTCCCTCAGCAGATGTAAAATTTATTGTCCACTTGTGCCTTTGCACTGACGTTAGAATCTTAGATTTTAGAAATCCTTTTTCTCCTGGCAATGTGGGAGTTTCCCCTAAAGATGTGGAATGTTTACTGCATACCAAAGGCAAGACATTATGCAGGCACGAGGCTCCTAACACCTACAATTTCTAAACTGCATGTGGCCTGTTTGGATTTCCTTGTGCTGAATTCACATGGAAACACAAACACATGTGGCATTTTTGTTGCTTTTCTAGGAAATCACTGAGCGCAGCCCTGCAAAATAATACTTCCTACTGTTAGCTCCACTGAGTGTGGGGGAAGGTGCTGCCTTTGTGTCCCAGGCTGCTGGAGCCACATGCCAAGGCTTGTGAGTCATTCACCCTGAGTGTCTGGCTTTCCAGGAAGGCAAATCCCAATTTTAGAACTTATCAGGGACTGAAGAGCACCGTGGGGAAATAATAAAGGAAAGGTCATTGGACATTATCAGAACTGGAGGTTTCCAATGGGAACCATGCCAGGAAATGCACGATTAGCATAGGAATGGAATGTTGTTTCTGCATAAGATATTGAAAAGGGGGAATTGATCTGAAGAAGTACAGCACAATGTATTTGTATTTTGTAACTTGTCCTTAGAAATAGCTGATGTGGTAAAGTACAAATACCTTATATGTTAGTAGCATATTTTAGAAATACAGTTGCTGAATTATGTCTCTTGCTTGCAAAACTGCAGTAGTTTTTAAATGTTCTGAATACCTTAGGTATAGTGTTATGGACTAGAAAGCATATTGTAGGTCTAATCTGTTTGGATAAGAGACCCTCGGCAAAAGAAAAACAGACTTAACAAACATCAAAGAAGCCAGGACCTCTACACAAGGCTGGATTGCTTTGCTCTGCGGGTAGATTGAGATGCAACTGGCAGGCATCAAGGTACTCCCCTCTGTCCTCCTTCCAACCTTATCTCTATGCAAGGACGAGCAGATGTCCAGAAACAATGACTGAGTGTTGAATGAGCAAATGTGAGAAGTTAACTAATTAGTGATATATGCTTAGCTAGCAAAATTTGATGTTCAGCCAGTATCCATATGTTTAGTTGAGTGTCAGATTGTGAACCTGAAGCACTCAGCCAATGAGGAACCAGGGAAAAAAGAGATAAGCATTGAGTAATAGGGCATAAAAGATGGAACACTGTTTCCTGCATGCTCTCCTGCTTGCAGGAGGCCTGCCATAGCAATTGCAAATAAAATCTGCTTAATCAGAGATACTGTCCTGGTAAATTATTTGGATATTCCCAGCAATAAGAAATAGGAGAAACTGTGTTTTGTCAGGACAGCTGGAATAAAGCCAGCAGGATATGAAATGCTTTCAATTTGCTAGTGGTGAAGCAAGCTGGCAAGGTGTGAGTAGAGGAGATTGGGGGGAAAATGTGAGAAATTAACAGCTGGTGTCTTGCTATGTGTGCTTGACGCCACTCTGCAGCTATCAGGTGCCCGGTCATCACCTGAGAGGAGTGAAGCAGATGGGCATCTCTCTTGCCTCAGCTGCTGCCAGGTGAATATCAGCACATGCTGATGTTCCTCAGAGCTTTATGACTGGCACCTGTGGTCCTTCATGCAGGTATACAGCAATGCGTTGCTGCAGTGCATGGAGAGACGTGCAAGTGAGGCACAAGAGGGATAGGAGAGATTGCACTGGAAGGCTTCCCTCTCACTGGTGCCATCAGCCTGCTGCCTGTCTTGGGTGGGGGATGTCTTTGCCTTTCCACTTTTAGTCAATATGACTGGAAAAATACCAGTTCTCAAGGAAAGCAGAAGTCCCTTGATTCCGTGGTGCATGTAGCAAGAACAAGAATGCTTTACCTCAGTGTCGTACCTTAATGCTGTTTTATCCTCAGCTGCTTTGTTTGATTACTTGCATATAATATATATGCAATATATTTTAGATATACAGAGCAAAATGCATGTGTGCTAACAGCAGCTGCAGGACTCCACCTCAGGAGTCATTCAATTTCGTCAGTGAAATCACACTGCTTCTCGTCCAAATGTTAGCCCCACTTAACCTGACAAAAAGTCACACTCCAAGTCTGTCTTGTGTAAGAACAATTACTTGACTGGTTTTCTCTAACAGAGGGACCTATGAGTTCTATTTATGTCTCTGCCATATCAACTGGTAGATGGAGAGCTAGAAGATTTAGCCATATTATGTTCATATCAGTTTGCAGGAAAAGACAGCTGAGTGGAAGAGAGACAGTCTACTTCCCAAGAAATCTACTTCTGAAAAGCAAGTTAAGGAAACACATTTTGTACTGAACTCTTGGTCATGCAAGTGTCTTCCTTGGCCTTTTCTATGCCTTGCAAGTTCACCAGAGCTCTTCTAATTGGGTCTGCTTATCCTTGGTGAGCCCTAAGCCTCCTTCAATTAATGTTCAATTTTAGCACTATTGTCATGCTTCATTTAGCTGTTTTGCACTGTTGCATGCACAGAATCACCTCCTCACAAGAAAACTTAAAATGTCCAGCTTCTACTTCAGTCTTCCTACTGAAGCCCTGAACAGAGCTCTTCACAGTTGGTATCTACAGCTGCATTGCAAATGTCACCCAAAGTGACTTCAGTGTGTTCATGATTTGTACTGCAAGACTGTGGTAACATTTCTTGCTGTGATACTGGCTGTAAGTAAGCCATTAGGATGTGGTTGGTAATCACCCTAAAATGCTCTAGGCAAGGAACTGTGTCCCTGCAAGACCCTCTGGGAAATGAACGCAATGTCACCAGACACGAGAGCACTCCCAAGAGGCCCACCAACCCAGGGGCACACTGATTATTTCAGTCCAGGTTATTACCTGTGCTGCGGTTAAATTCCATACTTTGGTCTCATCCATCCTAAAAGCACTGAAAGCATTGGATCACAACACATTATTAATTTGAAACAGTAAGCGAAGGGTCTTTCAGTACGGGGATGTTTTTCTCCACCTGACTTGAGCTGGCTTTTCCATCACGTGCAGTAGTGACAACGCAGTGGTACTGCTGACAGCTTTGTGACACACCAGGACAACTTAAGTCACTTTCTAGTGAACAACTTCAGTAATTGCCATTGTTTCTTTTGCTGATTGCATTTTCTGGAAACTCTTACTAGCTCTTAAGTAAGTTCCCAAAGCTTTAATTCAGCATTTATATCTCATTTGGAACAGGACTTGAGACAAAACTGAGGGACACCAAGCTTCTTGGTAAGTCCAGAAGCTGTTGATAGTCCCCAAAAAGACACAAGGAATGTTGATGACATGCTGAATTTTCACTTTTCTCAGAAGTAAGAAAAACAGAAGGATCCTAAGTAATGATGGTTCTTCTGACTGACAAGAATGTGCACCATTAGGCTATTATTTGGTTTTAAGTTATATCCTCAAGGCAGCACTAGTTTTTCTGCAGGCAGAATAGGAATCTAATAAGTTTTCAAGTGGCAGAAGGATTCCAGCCAACTCCAAACTCCACTTTGTCTGTGACAGTGGAAATCCTGGCTCTCTGAACTGGGGTTGTAGAGAAACTCTGGAAAGGAGTATTGCATGGCTATAAAGCAGCAGTAGCTGATTTAGCAGATGTGAACACTCATGAAGGTTTTTTGGATGTAGAAGGTGGCTGGTACGTAACCAGAGATAAATATCCACGCTGTCATTGCTGCAGAAGCAGAGAGGCTTGCATTGCACTGCCTTGGGACCAGCTGCAGCAGGATGTGCCCAAACCCTTATTAGCAGAGTGGATGCTTGGATGCTGGGTGTGCATTTCTGCTGCATCTCTGAGCTAACTAAACTAAAGGCAGTCCTGGGTACATCTGCACTGCTGCCATCATCTCGTTCTTACAGTCATTGTGTGATTCAAGGAGAGGCTCAGTGCTGCTGTCAGGCTGGGGCAGAGGAGCAGCAGGTGCTGGCACACAGCACGCCCAGGCAACCTTGTGCCATAAGGTCATCTCTGAAGCTGTTTACCAGACCTGCATAATGTAATTTAAAGCCTTGTTCCAATGAAGGCCTAAGTTTCTGGGTGTAAATTGTGAAGTGTGAAGAATATTGCTACTGACCACTGCCTCTCACCCACCTTTCTCAAGGCACAGACATTGGCTGATGTTTCTGAGCATTGCATTGGTTTGTGCAGCTTGGGAGGATAGGAAGGGAGCAGTGAAAGATCCTGGAGTGCGGGCTTGAATTGGTGGCATATTTTTTTCCACTGCAAACGTTTGTTAGCAGACAAGACTGATGAGTACTAAACAGAGTAAATAGTCTGACCAAAACACTGTGGGAATCAGGCACTCACACCAGAAAGCCAACACTTATTAAAATATAGCATCTGATTAGGTGACAGCTACAAGTTATTCCCAGGGAAACCCATTTAATTAGTTGGAAGGAGTCAGTATGTTTGATCTTCCAAGAGAAAGACACTTCAAAGGGCTGGTAAATGTGAATTCAGGGGGGGAATTCTGTGAAGTGTTTATAGTGCCTTGTGCTCACTCAGACTTGTAAAAATCATCACAGCCTTCAACTCTCTTGTGTCTCTTTGAATGTAATGAATGTTCATTCCAGCAAGTGTTTTGAGTTCACATTTCATCTGCAATCAGCCAATTTTTTCCTATGCAGCTTCTTTTGTTGCCAGCAAATTCAGACGACCTGAAATCAGTTCAAGTCTATCACAGCTCAATGGAGAAGCGGCACATCAGCTGTAAGCAGGTAAATCTCTGATTGTGATCTCTGTGCTGCATGGTTTCGGGATGGGAAGGATCTCTCTTCCTGTAATGATGCTGGTGGTTTTGGAGATCCATTATCCCAGCCACAGCTGGTGTTCTATTCTTTGTGGGGAGGGTTGTTGGTTTTTTTTTCTTTTTTTCCAAATTCTCCTCTTTTCTGCACACAGTGCTGGCCAGAGGAGCCAGCCCTTGTTCTGCACTGCTGGAGGTGTTCTGCACTGTATGAACATTGTATGAAAACAGAGATCTGAGTCACAGGAGGGTACTTCCAGCTCAAAGGGTGCATGTGGTTTCCACACACACATAAACACATGAATGTGGCACAGAAACTGATTTCAAGAAGTGAGGATGATACTGGGAAACGCTTTGTCATGTGTGAGTGCTTTAATCCATCTCTCCTGCCTTCCTGCAGTGCTTTAATGGGCACGATAGAAGAATATCTACTCCTTTACCTTGAGTAATTACAATTTTTATCCAAATTCATTGTTTGTTTTATTAATTCAGCCTTTGAAGAGGATAATTGCTCCCGTTACCTGTTTCATGGGCATGGGGTAATATATTTTAGTGTAACTAGGTAATTAAAGGAAACAAAAATCAAAACCCAAACAAACAAACAAACAAACAAAACACGAGTGCTATTTATCCACAACATTGTTCTATGCAGTAGCTGTGAAATGAGTGGGCAGAGGTCGGGACGATTTTGGGGTAGGCAGTGTTCTCCTCATCTGCCAAGTGAAGTGAAATGTCCCTGCTTTCTCCTTCCATATAAAGCTCCACCCCTTCATCCACCCATCCTGATGTTAAATCTTCCTCTTCTGGTCAGAAAGTATCTCTGTGAGTATTTCTAGCAGGAAGGAGGGGAACAGCTAATAACAGCATTAAACCTGACCTTCTGTGTGTGCTTTCCCAAAAGTGGTGCATATATTAACATTCTGGCAATAATACTGAGCCTGTTTAATTTTCTGTTTGACTAGAAACACTGAGAAAATGTCATGGTATTTGATCTCATCTTTGTCTATTTTTGCTCCTGCTGAATGAAGCTTATTGGACTCTTGAGACCCAAGTGCACGTTGAATGGCTGGAAGCAGGCTGTGTATAAAGGGGCACTGTCCCTCAGGCATGAGCTCCCCAGCCACACAGGAAGTATTTTGTTTTATATTTGAAGGCTGGCTGAGGTTCACTAATGGCTGTTAGTCCACTGGCTTCTTTGACTTCGTCCTGTGCCAGGCCCTGTCCAACACCTGAAGCCTTGGAGTTTCTGCTTGCTTCACATAAGCATTGAAAAATGCATAGGAGCAGAAGTCTGTGCTGCAGGTGGGGTGTGCAGGAGTGGGATGGGTTGAATGAGGGCCTATGACAGCTAGATGTTTCTTCCTTAAATAATGAAAAGTTAAACGTCTTTTCAAACGCTGAAGGAGCAAACCATTCAGAAGGAAGAAGAGCCAACCCAAAGGGGCTTCAGTGTATAAGCAGGGGATGGTAGGACAAAATAAGGGTGGGCTGAGAAACACTGGCGCTATCAGCATCATTCTGGTGCCCCATGAAATAAGCTGTGAGACTGAAAGCAAAGCCTGTGAGCACTATCCCAGCAAGCAGGAGCATGCATCCGTGTAAATTAAGAGACTAATTATGAGCAATGTCTCCAAAAGATGTTTAATAATTGGACCTTCTGACATTTTGTTAGCACACCTTCATCTTAGTATTTCCTTCCCACAGAGAAAAAACAAAAAAAAACAAAGTAACTTGTCCCTTTCTGTTTGCCTGCCTGCACATACACACAGCTGAGCAGCCCCTGCTTGTCTACAGTTGTGTTTGGAGACCCTGACTGCCAATAACCATCCAGATCGCCAGAGTACACAGTAAAGATCACAGAATCATAGAATGGCTTGAGCCAACAAGGACCTCAAAGATCACCTAGTTTCACATCCCTTGCTGTGGGCAGGGTGCCGACCAGCAGCCCAGGTTGCCCAGAGCCACATCCAGCCTGGCCTTGAATGCCTCCACGGATGGCGCATCCACAGCCTCCTTGGGCAGCCTGTTCCAGTGTGGCACCACCCTCTGAGATAAACCCTGCTGCAAGCATCTTACACTCTAACCAACCAAGACAGCCAGCAAAAAGGGATTTTTTCTACTTTTCTCTTCAAAAGGAACACTGTGTGGCTGGCTGAGAGTTCACATGAATGGCAGCACTGGTAGTGGAAGGCAAAACCAGATCTCCCAGGTACCAGACCTTCAAAGATCCTTCACAGACCCTTCTGCATGTTTTTTTCTCTGGTTGCTGCTCAATGCCCAACCTTTCAGTTCTTGAAGTGGAGCCTGTGCTGGAGCCACCACTGCCTGCAGCTGACTGAAAAAGCCACAGCATAACTGTCCATGCCTCTGTGCAAAGTCAGTGGCAGAATTAGGCTGCCATCTGACCCAGGAAAAGAATAGGAACTTAGCTTTCATTTTTGGTGGGGCTCTGAATAGAGCCTTGAAGAAGTTTGCAGTGTTACCGTCCCAGGTAAAGCATAACTAGTAGCAAGTGGATACAGGTGGGTCTCCTCATAGGGTGTCACTGTGGGGAAGTTTTCAACCAGCTTGAGCATCTAAGGATCCTGCTTTCCCAGGGCTGCTGCTAGCCATCCTGGAACTGCTTCTCTTGCATTCTCCATTTTCTGTGGTTATGGTAAAAGCCTTTTTTCCACTGCTGGCTCAGAGTACTTTTCCTTGTAGTAATTTTCATATTGTTGGGATGGTTGTTAACCCACCACATAAATATCTGTATGTTTGAGTCAGTATTGAAGTCTCAAGGAAGGAAAAAATAAAAGAGAGAGAGACCAGACCACAATCAACACTGCTCTGTATGTGTAATTGGTGGTACGAGTTTTATACAACGTGGTATTGGCTAATTCTAAGCAACTTTTGTTCTATAGTGGTGTTTCTGTCCCACATTAACGCCCCTCTTGCCACAAAAAATCAGTGTCTTTGACTGAAAAACATATGGTAACTCAGAAAGTTTTTTGACCATGACATAAAAACCCACAAGCATGAAGTAAAGTTCTCCCCTCCAAGGCACACTACCAGTAGCTCCTAGGACCAAGGGTTTCTGGAATTCAGCTCTGTTCAACATGCCAAGCAGCAGATAGCTTGGCTTCATGCACTGCATGCACTGGGACTGCTAGCAGTAGAGTCCCTTTGTGGGGCTTGGCCTTTTTTGATGCTTGGTTCCATGAGGCACTTTTTCATCTATGTTACTAAGAATATTTTTCTGGAAGTGATATACAAAACTGCTAAACAGCAGCTCAAGTGTTGGACAAATTGAGGGCTTGGAAGCAGTGAAACCCCAGGGCCAAGCCTGAGATGATATGCTTCTATCAGCACTCCCTGCAAGATGTATTTGTGACATTACTGCAGATAGCAGATGTGTATGGTGAATTGTGAGGGTCTGGCAGGGTATCTAGGAGTGAGATACCAGCCCATCTTCAGCAGTGCAATGTTATAGGTACAGTTGAAAGGAATTCAGTAACAGTAAGATGGTGATCATTATGCCAAGTCTCAACCTTGTGATAAGGAACTCTCACTAGACCAAGCCCAAGTACAAGCCACCTGTATGTCATACAAGTGCCAGATGGCAAGGGACTTTGTAGGAGGAGATGCTGGTAGGAATTCCTTACCCATGGGCATGTTCCACATTTGTACCAATTACCACTGTCAGAGTGATGTGAGCATGATGACCTGCCTGCCACAGTGTTTGGATAGCACCTGTCATCACAGAGTCTTCATCTACATCTAGTCCTCACATGGCAATGTGTGTAAATGATGGGGAGTTGCTGCTCTGAGTGCTCATAAGGCCCCTTATCGCAGCAAGTCAGTGGAGTCTCATGGGTGACAGGTCGTAAATCCCGAGTTATTTTCTGCATGCTACCTGTCTCGAGCAGTAAATCTGATTTTCATTTACTCTAAGTTAACTTCTTTTGAGAGGTAATAACATTGCCTGTGAGCCTTTTTGTCCCCCAAATTTGCAAACTCATGGCTAATGGATGGTTTGGGTGGGATCCAGGACATCAGGAGATCAATTGCTCCCATTCTGGTTAATATTGAAAAAATGTCAGTGTTCAGTAACACTATCCAGAAGCAAGTAGAAATGTGAAGTTAGAGAAAAGCAAGAAGAAAAAACTCTGTCCTGCTGTGCATTACTTATCTCTGATCTGGGCTTCCATGATCAGTCCAGAGCAGTGGCTTGATGGAGGGGACAATTACATAGGGCAGGACACCCTGCACCAGGGGGTGGTGAATTGGGAAAACAGGTCAGGCAAATCAGCAAAACGCTTTGATGCCAGAAGTCAAAGGAAGGGTCTAGAGACTTCAGGATCAAGTCTATTTTGCAAGCATAAATTGCAGCTGTAGAAGAGTATTTTTCTTGACTACCAGGTTGCTTCCTGTTAAAGTGGAGTGGCATTCCCATGGAGAAAGAGAGAAAGACTTTCATAAGCAAATATTTTTATCTGGAAGCCACATCTGTAAGGACATGTGAAAATGTAGAGACCCAATTCTTATATCTTTTGCACCAACAAATTGCTGTGAAACAAAAGCAAGCCTGCTGCCTGTACCTGTGCTGCCCACGGTTGCAGGCAAGTACTTTCTTTAAACTCTATTTTCTGAAATAATACAGTTTGCAAGATGTGTTTCATTCAGAATAGGAAATTAAATTTATGGCAAGCCCAGGCACTTAATCCATTAGCCACATCGAGCTAAATGGATCGAGTGCAATTATCTGCCTGATGTACTCCTCCATCTTAATGGAGTCTTCTGACCACGTCAAAAAGAGAGGAAAGGCGAGACACTTGCATTTTGTACCCCTGTGGATAAAGCAGAGCATGGTGAGCTCATTTCATTCTCAATGTGAAGGCAAACTTAAAGCATATAAGCTAGTATGTGGTGAGTTTTTTTTTTGTTTCTTTTTTTTTTCTTTCTTTTTTTTTTTTCTAGAAGCCCATAGTGTGTTTGTGTGTATTCTTTCTCTGACAAAAGTGTGTCACAGACAAGCTATCTGACCAGATAACATGGTCAGTAGCACATAATGTCAGACTTGTATGCCCTTGCACCTTTGCATAGTGGCTAACAAAATGCTGAGTGAGCTGGTAGGTGCCCACAGCCAGCCTGACAGAACTTGGCAGGAGATACACTGGAGTAGAAGCCTGGTTTCTGCACTATACAGTCTCTCCAGAAGCTGGAATGGGATTTGCTCTGTAGTTCTAGTTGGAAAAAAATGGATGCATGATGACATACTCATCACTTACTTGGTATTTCAGTGTGTGGCCTCATTCAGATTATGAAATCATAGGTATTTTTCCTTTTATTCCGCTTATTATTCCCTACTTCCTTTTGTTATGTGAAGAATTAAAGCATGAACCTTTTTTTTTTGCTTCATAATTGTGGGGATTTGGGGTAGCAGACCCCAAGAATGCTTACTTCCATGAGATCCAGTGATCTCATTCTCTATATCCCTACTTTCTTTCCCATTCTTCATGTACCATGTCTATATAGACTTCAGATGCATCAAATGTTCAGTGATTTACTGCTCAAGTGTTTTTGTAGTCTTGTATTCCATAATTATTGGAGTAGTTGAACTGACACCTTTATGTTCCAAGATTAACCTGGTGTGAATTACAGTCCAGAAGCTCTTGAACAGATCCCTTATCTAGAAAGAAACAACTTTCTGTACACCACAAGCAACTACACCAAAGTAGACTTGCCTTGGGTTTCTTGTAATATAGTTACTACTGAACAGATCTGTATGGATCAGAGGCGAAATTAGGAAGACATTGAAGATATTAACAGAGATACCAAGAGTACAGAGAATGTGAAGTATCTCCTCCAGCCCTACCTAGAAACCCTGCCAGCTTGGGCTGGTGTGCAGTGTCTCATGTCCCATGTAGTGGAATTTCTTGTCTATCTTGGAAACGTAGCTGAAAAGAAGAACCTGGCCAACCATCCCCATCCCCTACCCAGCCTCTACCCTGCCTTGAGAACAAGAAGTTTGTTCCAGAGGAAGTTGTGAATGGCTGAATCTGAGCTTGTGCAATCTAGAGGCAGTTCTTGCAGTGACCTTGGCAGAGAGAGGGTCTTGCCCCATGGGTTACCCGTGTCATACAGCGTGTTCTGCAAGTGCGTTTCCCCTCAGCTTACCCTTTCTGAGAATTCATCAGTGTGGTTGTTAGAGGGGGTGGTTCACCCCTTCATATGTGGTTTGGTAGTCATTGTTTCAAATGAGCTCAGTACTGAGTCATTTAGAATCTCTTCAAAAGGTTTGTGTCCAAGTGGCCTGTGTGAGACACATGGACATTTTTCCTGAGGACAGTGAATGAAGCTCTCTTTCCCCCCACTGCTGTGTGCCCTGAGACCAGAAATTCAGTCAAGAGCCACTGTTCCAGACACTCACCAGGAAAATGGTACAGCAGGGTTCTTCCAGAAGTGATCATACTAAGGAAAGTGCAGACAAAGAGGAATTTGTCATTTCCACTTTATAGGTGGTATTGGGCAGATAATACCCATGTTAGTGGAAATAATCCAGTTTTTGACAGCATGGGTTACCCCAATAGAAAAAAGTTTCTACTGCTTTCACTCAGTCTTCTTCCAGTGTGAGTAAAGGTTGAGGTGAGAAACAGCTTGAATGCAGTACAGGCAGACAAGTTTGTACTGACTGAGAGAAACTACTATTGGAGCAGCAAACTCTTCCATCTGGAGAGAAGACGGAAAATGCCTTTCTCAACCCATTTAAGAAGGACTGATGAGTCCTTCTCTGCTGGCTGACAAGTGTCATTGGGCTCAGTTTTCACACAGAAGTAAATTAAAGCTGAAGAAATGCAACAGTGGGGAAAAGTCCTGGCAGCACGGCTCCCCTGCAGAGAGATTTTTTATTTTTTTATTTATTTGACAGTTCTGTATTGGGTTTACTTGTTATGTGTTTATTATTATTATTTCCTAATTAAAAGTGATGTATTTCTTCCTGTGGATCAAGAAGATCTCCCTTCTGTGAGGACCATTTTTGGCAGTGTAACTAAAAATAGGCAGGCATGCACCCATGTATGTATGTGCATGTGCACTAAAGAGAATAAACATATAATATCATTTGCTTGAATATGAACATACTTTGCTCTGAAAAGAAATGCCCTGCCTCCAGGCAACTCCTTCTAAATTGAGAGGAGTTTTCTAAAGAACAGATGGGCTGGAATGAGGAATAGAAATATTTTCAGGCAAAAAGGGGCCAGATGATGTAATAAGCCACAGGAACAAAGTTCAGTTATTTTGTGCTCTCATCCAGACCTCAGAGCTGAAAATGCCTCTGTTGTTGATTTCAGATTTATCTGCTTTTGAAGGCTGTGTCTGTCTTTCAGTGCTATTATAATACATATAGAGTTAAACTGACTAAACAGCGATTGAGCAATGGTGGGAGAATATATTTGTCAGCACTGAAAGCACTTGAGTATAATGTTTTCACTGCAGATCATAGATCAGATGTGTGTTTAACTATGCTTGAAGGAAAAGGATACACCCTGAATGAATGACCTTAGCAGAAGTCCTCAAGACCTGCGTGGCAGAAGTGAAACTGGTCATTGAAGTATGGCATTTGAGGGCTGAATAAGTGCTCACATATACTCCTAGAAGTATAGCTAGCTCTTGTGTTAGTGACTAACTTCCTTCCTACTCCACTCATAAGCATAGATCTACTGGTGAGGGCTTGTAGATGTGCATGTTCCCACCTGTGTTGCTTTAGGGATCTCTTCATGCTCCCACAAGCAATTCAGAGGGAAGCAGACTTGTTAGCTGCTCAGCAAGGGCAACCGGTTTGGGCATGTTGGGTTGTATTGTTATATTAATTCAGGATGGGGAGAGAAGCAGAAGAGTCAAAGAATATCTTGTGGATCTTGGTAAAGACAGTTCAGTAAATGAAGGAAAAAAAGAGGAAAAAGGAAAAACCATGAGTGATGCACCAGCAGACCAATGGCCATCCAGGTATCAAGCAAGGACTACCTAGGGAAGATTGTGTCCAGATTTTTATTGTTGAGCATGCAACTGCATGGCTTGGAATATCCCTTTGGTTCTACCTGTGTCCCCTCCCAACCTCATGCCCATCATGCTGCCCTTCCACAGCACTTCTACATTTCTGCCCAGCCATGAGGTGCCGTCAACCAACAAGAAAATAATGCTTTGTAAGAAAAGGAAACCTGGTGTTTCCAAAGGTCCTGCAAACTTGTTATTTCCTATGGAGCCCTGATTTCATCTGGGAGGGTTGGCACAGTGCATGAGTGCTTTAGTCAGTAAGGCAATATGGTTCTTTCATGTGCTGTTGTCACAGGAGGTTGTACCACGAGAGAGAGCTTGAAAAAACACTTGAGTAGAGGACAGGTAATCCCTCCTGTTTCTACTCTGTGTCACAACTGTTAGTCCAAGAAATCGTGCTGCCTGGTGCAAGTGTCTTTCCTCCTATAGATCTCTGTAACCAGGAACCAGTTGTCATTCAGAAAAATGCCAGATGGGTACAAGGTACTCCCAGATCAGAACACAGAATGACACTGCAGTCGGCCAATGTCCTGAAGTGGAGAAATTTTTAACTGTTATTATTTGGAAGCAAACTTGTGTCTGCTACTCCATCCTTTGGCTACAGATGGAGAAGACTTTCATGTGCTTAGTGCTCGATGTTCCGTGGAAGTATGCTGATAGCATCTGCAGAAGCACAGCCAAACAGAAAATACATGCAGGAAGAAGGGCAGGTATGTGGTATGAAGACTTGAATACCTGCCAAAGAGCTAGTATGTATAATTAATCATTCTGAGGAATTCCAGAGACTGTGTGGTGCAGTGAGGGTCCCTTGAGATGGCAGCATTTCTGACCATAAGTAATGTTCCTTCTTACTCCCACTGACACTTTATGTAACAGTCCTGCTCTAATCCTGACTGCCTGTCAAATCTAAAATAGCTTTTCTTCTGATGTTTTCATGATAGGGGGGAATTGAGGGAATTTTAAGTACGATACCAGCAAGCAAGCAAGAAAATGTATTCGCTCTGTGCTGTCTTCTGAAGGAGCATGGATGTTTGAAGACAGATGATGAGGGCCCAGATGCTGAGCACTATATTATTTTTCTTGGATGTTTCCTTACCTGAAATAAGGATTATAAGAACAAGATTATTTCTTTGAGGTGGAAAGAAACCTTGTGATCAGTCAGATGCTTCAAGGAGTTGTTCCATTAAAACACAAAGTAAAAACATTAGCGTCATAATCTTAGCTGCTTTCTTTACACCAGCTTTCTGACTTCTTTGCCTGTTGTATTTCCACTTACGTTGCAGAAGGCAAGGCTGTTTCTAGAAAAACAACACAAAGACAAACGTCCAAGCGCATCTGTGGTACTTCAGAACTGAAATCATAGCCCAACCAACCCCAACCTGCCTCCAAATGAATTGCTCATTAAACAGCACTAACTGCAGAGATATTTAAATTGCCTTGAATCATTGAAAAAAAATAAATCTCTAATGCTGTTTCTTTTTCCCCTTCCGTAAGAAGTGGAAGAGGCAGCGCTGTTGGAAAAACACGGTGCTTCAGTTGTCCACAAAACCCATTGCAGTGCAAGGCTGATATGAAAATTGCAACAGGATCTTAAAGCAATTCAAGGTGTCAACAAATGAGTTCATGAGAGCTGCTTTGAGGATGCACCAGGCTTATATTCCAGGTCATGGTTCAGTTCATGTTCAGTGAACAGCAAAGCTTATGGTGAAAGGCTAGGCTCTGATCCTCTTATTTCACTCAGAGATTTACAAGGACAGAAGCTCCCACTGAATCATTTTGAACAATCTTATTTCTCTATTAAGTAGAGGAAGTGAAGCAGCAGCTGAAACTTGACCTTGTTTAGAAGAACTCTAATTATTTGCATCCTTCTTATGGACTGCTGCTGCCAGCAGCTTTCTCTCATGTTGCAGCTGTGAGTCATGCTGGCTTTTCCTAGGATATGTTCATCTGGGCAAGTATTGCTTGTCATGTTCCATGAGTACACTCCCTTGATCAAAAATCAGAATTTCTTTCAGCTGTGTTTATTTCTCTCTTTGACTGCACTTTTTCTCTGTCTCCATCCATCCGTCCACCATAATCCCACCAAACATGACCTACTGCTTGCTTTTTCTTGAGGCTAACACAGTCTGAAAATAGAGCTGCTTTCAATTTTGTGTAAGGCCAGACCTCTGAAAAATCTTCTCTTCCTCATATCTTCTCAGTAAGATTTTTTGGGATGTTTCAAGGGATGAATCTCAGTTGCATTCATCTATTCCAAAACTCGCAGGCCTTGGCTATGTCAGGAAAGCCTGCACAAAACAGAATGCCAAAGGTTGTTATACTTACCAAGTGCTTCCTCCTCTGGACACAGCTATGCTTTTTGCTGTCAAAAAGTACAGGAGAAAAATACACCTGAGTATGGACATAGGCGTGCAGCACAACATACATTGTCTTTGTTTAAAAAATAAAATGACATTTTGCTGAAATAATCATATCAGCATATGGGATTGTTGCCAGAGCAGCTCCATCAGTGAAGGATCACACCTCCTTGGAGCCCCAACTAGCAGAGCTGTGCTGAGAGAAATGCTTGTGCATCCGTCATCTGTTGGTGCCTTATTTTTCTCTTTAAGAGGGTTCTGCTAAAGGGAAGCAGGGAAGAGTGAAAGACCTGGGGTGAATTCCTCTGCTTCCCCCACAGGCTAGTTCCCATGGGAGAGAGGTTGATAAACGGGATGTGAGTTTGAGATACTGGTCCCCTGACAAAAATGCAGCTTGGCTGAAGTTGTGTGAATCCAGGCTGCTTTTGTCTCTTTGGTATTATCTCACAAACGTTATTCTCATTACAGCTGGAGGGGAGCCACATGAGTTTGGTCCTTGATGGGAGAAGAGAAGCACTGTGTGGTCCCATCTCTCTACAGCAACTCTGAAACGAAGCTGTACTTCAAGACTGCATTGGCTTTTTGACTCTTGCCAGCAGTCAGTTGACTTTCTTCAGTCACCTGCAAAGTCACCTGTGACCCAGTTTCCCACTGAAAAGGCATCTGTTTTAAACTAGCTTTACTTACAAGTTAATTTTGTATATTCTATTTCAATATATTTATGGTCACATAGCCCTATACCTCCCTGCTTCTGCCATGAGTAGCTCACAATCAGGAACCACGTTTGGTGGATCGTGGATGTGGAATTGAAAGTATCAGCAAAAACATCTGTTTTTCACATCCTTTAACCTCACAAGGAAATCCATAGTGTTACCAAAGTCCCTGTGATCCTGTTTGGCATTTTACATCTGATGCAAGTTTTAGCTCTGGAGCCTGTGAGCTAGGAGGCAGTTGTCCATGCCATCTTGAAAGGAGACATTTCCATGCTGCATCTCCCCAAATTAGCCCTAGAGCTTGAGGATCCTGCAGCCCTTTTGTTTCTTTGATATACCAAAGTGTTCTCCAAATCCTACTATTCTAGCGCTTAAAGTCTGATTAACTGCTGTATAAGGTCAGTGTGTTCAACTTGTGGTTCAGGTTCCCCAGTGCACAATTTGTATGCAGTTAGCCCTGGTTTGGATGCCTATAAAATTCCTAACATGCAAATGTCCTACATTTGACAAAACTAGACTAGAAATCTCATTAGAGCAGCCTTTTGCATGCTGTCCCCAACTTTCCTTCCAAATAGCCTGTCTTAATGATAGTCCTCTTGGGATTTGGGATTTTCTACTCCTGCCTCTCCCCAGAACAGGGAGGGGAGGAAAAAAAGAAAAAAAAAGAAAAAAGAAAAAGAGGGATGCTGTAAAATGATAAATGTAAAAATAATTTGCAGATATGGATTTTTATCCCCAGTCTTCTGAACAGCTTTGTTTCAGATCAAAATTCAGGTCATTGCCCAGTGCCTGAGGTTTGTTATTTTTCATCTTTGCAACCCAGAGGATGATGGAACTAATATAAAGTGTTGCCAGTCTCTGTGTGGACATTACTTGGATCCATGAAAATGTGCTCAGTGTTTTCCAGGTGTGAAGAGCCAAAAGAAACCACCTTAGGGTACCATGTGATGTTGTTTGCTTTGACCAAGGTTAACTAAAATGAAAGATCTCTCTGAACATGGACTGTTCAAAACCATCCAAGTTTTTTACATGGACATGTGAAAAAGGAAATGTGGTGTTTACAAGGGTACACATTGAGCTTCAGCTTGTGTATTTGTATGTCCAGACAGAATTTCCCGAGTGAAATTGGTTTGGTTGTTTGAGCCCAGCTTTTAAAAGTAGGCAAACAGAGTGCTCATCTCACGAAGTACACAAATAGGGCTTTCTGGAGGAAATGGCAGGCCTGTATGCTCCTTCCAGCCAGCCCTGCCTGTCAAGCAAAGCCTTCTCATTTGGGTTTGGGAGAATTCCTGGCCTCCAGGTGAGGCCCTTCTTGTCTGCAGGGATCTTAGGTGCCATGCAGCTGGGGGCCAAGGGAGCCAAGGTGGTTTGCGTCTGGATGGGGTGCAGCTACTGATGACAGGTGCTCAGCTGGATCAAAACTTCAGAGTTGCTTCTCTGTTTTTTCACATGCAGCTGCAGCTTTGTACTTTCAGTGGAGATGTTGCATGGGGTTGTGGCAGTCAGAGTACTGCCCGGCTGGGATAGGTGCATCTCCTGTGCTGTTCCACACCCTCTGACACCAGTTCTGGTCCTGCAAAGAGCTGCAAACTGTCAGCGTCCCTCTGACCCATCATGAAGCATGATATAACTGTCATGCCAAAGCAGAGCTGTGATAGAAGGCCATTTCCCTAGAGGGCTGGGTCAAAACACTTTTATTCCAGTCATTTTAACTTTTCAGTCTAGTTTATTTTCTTGCTGCTGTTTCTTCAGTCCTTGATCAAATGCCTCTCGAGGCAAAGACTTGCAAAACTCCATGAGCTGCTGGCTAAAACCCTGCTTTTTGACATGGGGTGTGTTGTGCTGTCTTCCCTCTTCCACTGACTCCTTGGTGATGCTGCTGCAACAAGCTGCATTGCACCTGCAGCATTCTGCAGCAAGAAAAGTTCCTTTTGCTCTGTGTGCTTGAACTTCATCCTGCCTAAAATAGGAATAGCTCAATTTTCCTTTTTTCATCTGCTTTCCCTGGGATGGTGAGATGCACTGGTGAGCAGCAGCGCATTGCAGAAATATCAGGCCAGCACGTTCAGAAGCTGTTAGCTGGTCAACAACATCTCGGACAGTACCTGTGCAGTTTTCACAGCCTTGTACTTAGATCAACAGTGTTTGTTTTATCATGCAATAGCTTTTGGTTTAAGGGTAATAAGACAATGGAGGGTGAAATGCCGGGACTCACACTGCCTGCTGAGCACAGACTCAGTGTTGGTTATCTAGAGCCCCAAGCAGAGGCTGATGTTATAAAGGTACAAGACATGAAGAGGTCAGACTGATGTGCCTATACATGGGAGCCCATTAGTCAGCTATGAAACAGCTCCATAGGTAATGTGAACTGGAACAGGGAAAAAGCTGAACCAGGGTTGGATGGCAAAGCAAGCCTTAGGTTTGACGTTCTCTCTGTCAGCTGCCAAAGGAGTTTTAAGTGGCAGTCACTGGGAATGAGATGGTGTTGCTCACCCTCTGCCTGGTACTTTGGTCCCACATGTGAGTGCAGCTTCCATGTCTGCTGTGTAAGAATGAGTGAGCTCCTTCCTCACCGCTTGTGCTGGCCGAGTTCATCGGGTGAGACCACATCCTTGCCTCTTTATTAACACACTGAGCATTTGCAACAACACTGTATCTTGCAGATAGCTGCTACTCACAGGTGAATACCTGAGCACACAGAAGAGCACCCATGGATGCTATGTTGTCCAAGTCCCAGTCCATTGCTCCACCTGTCCCTTCCCCAAGCAGAGGTACGTCTCCTCACTGCCATCACTTATAGCACTGCTGACCCTCTCTCACTCTGTGCTGTGCACGGCCCTAGGTTTGACCCAGCCTTGCTTGTGCAGATAGGGGCTGGCAGGCTGAACGACATTGAACTCCTCCAGTCTCCCTGTGGGTGAACCTGATACTGTTAATGGTGCCAAACCAGTTACTGAAGCTTGCAACAGTCCCAGCTGTGGCCTGACACGAGACAAGGAGTCTAACCTAAGTGCTGCCACATTACTGGCCTGTGGTGCACTGGGACTGGGTGACACTCACTTTATTTAATCCAGGACAAAATCACTTCCACATAACAGGCTCACCAGGTACCGTCTGTGCTCTGCCTACCTTGACACAGGCAGCATCCCTTGCATCTCCATGTAATGAAACAGAGCAGGAAGGACTAAAAGCAAGAGGAACCCAGCTCTGTGGTGACGATGCTGTTGCAGCAGTAGCAGGGAGGTCTAGTTAGATTTGTTTTTTGGCTTTTGGATAAAAGAGGCAATTCCTTTTCCTCTCCATTTTCCTTTCCTATTCCAATTCTCTTTCCTTTTCCTTTCCCTTTCCTGCTGGAAGAGTTTGGTTGTAGTCCTCTAAGGTCCTTACTTGCAATTACTGCTTGAGATGAGAAGAGCAACCCTTCAGCACACATCTTCAGCCTGCGTGGGTTAATGTAGCAGCTACATCCAAGCAGTATCTTCTACTGTCAGTGCACTATGGCACACTCTCAAGTGTTCCTAGCTTTATTTTACGACCACAATTTCTTCTAAACTTAGCAGAACATACACTTTGGCAGGACCCGTACCTGTGCCAAGTTTCAGGTTTCAAAGCATTGCCATTTTTGATCTATTCCCTGCTTCTTTCCTTCTGTGTGTCTCTCTCACACTCACACAGAGAACTTTCTTCTTACTGTAGGAAATTGTATCTTTTCCACACATTTGTAACTTAAAACATCTGAAGGGGTTTAGCTCCAAGTTTATATTTAAAAGAAATAATGAAAGGCAACACTGGCAGAGAAAGCAGTGTGAAAACTTGCAGCTCAGAAAATTCAGGAATACTATGGGCATTTGCAGCAGAGGACTGAAATGAAAGTCCTTGCAGCCTTCCTTCATAGGAAACTGTTTGCAGTATTCAAAAGGATTATCACTCTTGTGCAGAGTTGTGGTTCTTTTGGGGCAATGTAGTGTTTTCACAAAGCAAACAGAATTACTTGCTGGCATCCCAGCTGGTCATTGTAATTCAGCATCTTCAAAAGTACTCAGATGGCTGAAAATTTATGTATTTGAAGATGGGAGAGCTGTGTTGTGATTTTCTGGCCTAAGAGCGCATACAAATATCTGGGTCTTTTTCACAGTAGTATCTTCAGGTCAGCAACTTTTTGGACCACTTCATCATGCCTGCCTGAATATCATTCCCTGATATTTTGGGGATTTTGCTCTTTTATCCACAGTTGGCTGTGCTGCAGAAAGTATGAGCTCTGTAAGGCTGCACTAGGAAATAGGTCTTAGAGTAAGACATACATATTCTGCTTGCTTTTTATTTAGCAGGAAGTTTTTTTAGCTGTAATCCACAATGATGGGACCTGAGTGACAATCGGGTCCGCATCAGGACCCAGAAACTCACAGAGATATTTCCCCTGCATGCCCCTAGTTCCTGTTTGGCTCTGAAGATCTCAGACTTCCCAGATCACTTTCTGTGATGCTGTTAGGACTCATGCATCCTGACGTACGGATTTATTGGTTTGTGCAAGTGTTATAGATGTTAAGTCGTTAATCCTGTTTATAACACCAGCTGCAATGTGAGGAGGCTCTGAATCAAAGCTGCAAATTGGCCAGCCTCCTCTTTGGGGACGTTCTTGCCTGTATCCAGATCCAAATTTGTTATGTCTGGCTTGAATATTTGTAATCAGGTGAACCAAATTCTTGGGTTTGAGCAGTGCTGGTATTTGTAAAAATGTGAAATTGGAGTAGGATCTAGATGGCTCTACTTTAAGCTTAATCCCGTTGTCTAAACAAGTTTCATCTGGGATAGAGGTAGACCTTTGGGACCAAACTGTAGGTTTGCTGCCCTGAAAGGGATGATTTAATATGTCATCTTTAGGCCTGGAAAGATTTGTTTGGGTGCAACCCATCTATTACACATGAGCATGAATGTTCCCGTGTACTTTCCATAAAAATCTTCCAACCCAACCACTTGAGACGCAGACTCCGAAGGAACGCAAAAGATTAATTTACAGGGTTTTAGAACCAGTGAGCTCAGACATACCACATCTCAGTATGTCTTAAAACGGGGACAGTGTTTAAATGAGAGATTCCCTCCCTGGGAAGATGCAGCCGAAGCTGTTCTTGAACAAGGGCTTTTGGCCATTTAAATAGTTATAAACTTCAAAGCAGTCTGTAGTTTTTTCTTCAGACCAGCCTTGTTTTTCTCAATTCCATACCATTTGCTGTTTTGTGTGGGCACTGTATAGAGTAAAATCCAAGGATGTTGTTGTTGTCACTGGAGACAAACTCTTAGAACTGATACCATGTAAAAGCCATGTAAACCTAGAGTAAGAAAATGTTCTTTCATTTAGCACATTTACACAGAGTTGCATTTTAAAGCCTAAGCACTAATGTGCTCCACGCACAGCATGCAGCTCCTCTGGGAATCCAGTGAAACACTGCATGTTTTTATTTCCAAGTTTTACTTCTTCGGGACATGCCAGATTGGACATAGGAGTCTCCTTTGTGGCTTGGTGTCCATAAATGGCCTCATTTGATTTCTCTGCCAGTTGACATCTGCCTCTTGCTAATTACGTGCCAATTAAAAGTTTATCAGTCGCTCAGGTTGGTTTCTTTGCCATGCAGGTGGCAGTGCCAGGTGAAGTGCATGTAACGTGCCAGGGGCCTCTCACCCCACGCCAGCCGCCCTCGGTCACCGTGCCCACTGCACAGCTCTATTTCTACTCATTAAATAGACTTAATAAATAAATAGCACCTTCCAAATGCATAGGCGGTTTGTCTAGCACAGTGTTGGCCGTTCCAAGCACGCTCTGAAGTTGAAACAGTCTGTTCAGCTTGGCCAGGATTTATCATTAGAGCTGCATGGGCTAGAAAGCGTGTTTGTGGCCGGCATGCCAGCTTGCCTGAATAGCCCACAGTGTAATCTCCCTCTTTCCTAGGTGGGAGGAGCTGCCAAAAATAGCAAGCAAAGAATTTGTCCATGTTATTTCTGGGATGGCACCAGGAGATGACATCAGAGAAGAGAAAAAAGCAAGCAGTGTGAGAGGGGTAGGCCTCACAGTGATGTTTTGGTTTGCAGGCTGCCCTGAGGGGTCTGGTCTGCATTGCAAGTGTGTGCACAGCGGGGAGGCTTTCCCCAGGTGTTCAAACTAGAAGACTGTGGCCTCTGCTCTCTGGTGGGGAACCTCCCTTGGCCCAGCTTGGCAGAGTCAGCTTCATTGTCCCATGGAGCGGTAAGCTCCCTAATGGCTGCAAGGCATGCGTGGAGTGAAGCAAACTGCACAAATGAGCTCCAGCTGAATCTTCCCTCACAGGAGCCTATGAATGAAGCTGCAGCCTCTGTGGAAAGAGCCATTGGTGCTGTAGGACATGTCACAACCTCAGACAGCTGTGTGGGACCCTGGGGACGGGGACACTGAGCACACCTGTAGTGCGGCTGCTATGTGAGGCTGGCACAGACGCGCCTTGTGATGGAAGGCTTCTGCTGGCTGCTGGCCAGTGACAGAAACAAAATGACTAGCCAGGCTGAGTTGGTCCCACACATCTTACCACGGTCAATGCAGGGATGTAGGGAAAGCAAGGTGTTTTCAATGAAGAGAGAGGTGGGAGACTGTCACAGTGGGGAGGGAGGGACTCAGGCTGCTGCATTACAGTCTAGGAGCTAGCACCATGAATGAGTGGAAAATCAGGCTTCATTAGAGTTGCTGCTGAATTGTACACATTGTTAGCCAGGATGGATTTGTGGGGGTATGTCATCTGCATTACTGGAGACATCAAAACCTCCTCTGTGCACTGACGAAAGATCTGTCTCCCTCCAACACGGGCTGCAGGCCAGCTCTCCAGCCTGTGATAGAGCTAATGGGGCATCCAAGTCCTGGGCCCAGTGGCACTGGTCTCATAAGGGCCTATTTAGCAGCCGGTCTGAGCTCCCAATAGCTATTTGTTTGCTGCCTGCAGTTCCATTCACCATTATCCGTATTTAATAGTGCGTCATGCCACAATGAAGAGGCTACTGAGTGTGTGTCCTGGGGATGAATAAATTACTGTGTTGTCTGCTGTGGGGCAGCCGCAAAGGAAGAGCTCAGTTGCAGCCCTGGTCCCCCTTTTACTTCTCTAATATTTGTTGTGTTCTGAAAGTTGGTCGATGGACTGTTTCAAGCGGCAGACTGAAAATCCTTGGTGGCCACCAAGATTTAGCAATACAGACATAAAAAGGAAAGACATGTTCACATTTGACTATGTTAATTAACGACATTACACTGACATCCAGGCAAGAAACTTTACACTGCCAGCGCTGTGTGGGAGAGACTTCCTGCTCTACCATGCTTGGAGTCTCATCTGAGGACAGTGGGGATGGAGAAAATGTAAAAGGGGGACATGAAGGCTCCAAGAGGTAAAACCACCTTATTCAAGTCCTGAGACAGCAAGCAGGCCTGAGAGTAGAAATGAAACATCCTCGTTCTGAGTCCTAGGTAAAAATATCTGGGGCAATTAATATCCTTTTTGTATCACTCTAATTAAGGAGATCAGCATCTGACACTAACCCTGCAAAAATTGGTCATGGCTGCAGAAGGAGCTGGGCTCACTGGTGTCTCCTCCCTGAAAAAGTTATTTTCACCCGTCATTCACTTTTTCTTCCCTTAAAAACTCAGAAATAGCAAAGTATCTTGTTTGGACACTTACAAAACAAAGCATTCAGTCCTTATCTGAAGTGCTGTTCAATATATGCTTGTCCTTTACTTCTAACTGTTTAAAATGACTCAAGCAATGTAGTTGGTCTGAAAGAGAATTTATTTTGAAGAGAACTCTACTGATTACTGGATTTTCTTGAAGATCTGCTGGAAATTGCAGCCAGTATTTCCCAGGTTAAAATTGTACGTGTTGAAGGCACCAACCAACACATTCCGGAGGAATACTATTGTTTGTTTTTAACTTGTCCTTCAGTTTGGTATTTAAAGGATCGTGTATAGATGTGGGGATCATTTCAGCAACTTGAAAACAATGAGGCAACTTTACAATAGCACAGAATGGCTTACTGCAGTGTAAAAGCATAAAAAAAAAAAAACACCTATAACCGGGCCATCTGCCAGTTATCAGAATAGAAGAGTTTCAAGATAGAATGTGTCCTGCATATTAAGGTGTGCAAAATTTTTTGGTTAACCTATTGCAGTCACTCCTATTTATGGCATGCAGATGAAACTTCTGTAGGTGACCCAGCAAAATGTTTCTGTAGTTTTTCGGACTATGGGAACTTTTTTCTGAATGACGCAATGGAACAGCTGCACTGTGCAAAACACAGCATCTCGCCTGGGCACAGCCTTGAAAAGCCACACTGTTCTTCCTTGGTGCTGCAAATGCTAGACAGCATTTATTCTCCATAGTTTAAGAGCTGAGAATGGCAGACTCGTCAGTACAGAAGACCCCAAACTGAGAAGAGAGAATATGGGAGATTGAAGGCAAGGAGATCATTTGGCTGCCTGGTCTTCTTGGATGTCTGCTAACAAGACCTACTCACCCAGATCTCTTCTGTCAGTAGAAGCATTTAAATGCTGCTTACGATGGGATGGCAGAGTGCTTCTGAAAATTCTTATTGGAATGTTTTAACTGAGGATAAGAAGTGATTTGCCAACAGTTAGAGCAAGGAAATACTTTGTGGATCAAGCTGCAAGGTGATTGACTTCTACCGTTATACTCATTATCCCTTTAGTTCCATTTTGTTATAAAGCTTTTGTGTAAAATCCCCACACAAGGGAAATAGATAACAGCTCATGAAACTCCTAGTCTGCCATATAGCATTTCAAACCTGGCCTAGAAAGGCAAACATTACTGTAGCTTATTTTTTCCAGTTGCAGATCCTTCTCCTGTAGGATGTTGGAAAGTTGGCCAGCTGTACACGTGGGGTGTGCAGGCATAGGGAGCTTTCTGTGCAAAGCTTCATCAGGGCTGGGATTCAGACCTCTTTTTCTACTTGGTGCCATTGAGATATGAGTTTGTAACTTCTTTCAGATAAATTGATGGTATTGCAATGTGAGCATGACAGCTCTGTTTAAAGGTAGCTCACCAATCCTTTGACCCTTCGGGAAAGCATCTTGCATCAGAAATTTCATACTAAGTGAACAGGAGCTGCTAGAAATAACCCAATAAATACCCTCTGTACCTGTATTTGGGCCTGAAAGTGCTGCTTAGTGTGTTTTTCTTACCAGGGCTCTGTTTTTCCAGTGCAAGACAGAATCTGCTTCTCTGTCCAGATGGCTTACCTTGTAGGGAAGCGTGGGGTGTCCCTGCTGTACCATACTTCTAAGCGTCAGCAGTGTGCTTGTGACTTGTGTTGGGGATTTAAGGTTGATTGTCTGATCCATAAGCACAGAAGAAAAACCTTCTGTATACTCTGTACCTCCAGGGCTAGTGAAGGCCCTTCTTTCAGGAGGTGGCACATGCAGTCATCTCATCAGGGTAGCTTTTAGCCTGACAGGCTACTGCTGATTTAGCTCTGTGGTGCTAGAATGAGGCCTCTGGAGAGGAAGATAAAGCTCTGTATGCTTATGCTTAGGCAGCTGACAGAGGATTTTCTTGCTAAGGGCTCTCATCTTTCAACACACCCTCACCAGTGAGGTAACCAGGAGATCAAAGGCCACACAAGCTGACCTTATCTCTGCAGCTGATCCATTTCAGTTCTGGCTAAGGGTGACCACTTTGCTGCATCAGATGTTATCCTTTGCCTGTGGGGTCAGGCCCATTCAGCTAAAAAAAAAACCCTTTTCATCACTTCCCTGGACTTTCCCCCCTTCGCGTATGCCCTGAAATGCTGCTGATTGAAACTTCTTCTGTCCTCTTATCCCAAATTCCTCACTCAAGGCAAACTCTCTCCAATTCCATGGGAGTTTTCCCAGCGTAAGAACTGATTCAGGACACAGTGATGTGGTGATGATGTAAGGCACAACCTGTTTATTTTATGCCCTATTTAGATTACAACTGGAATGAGAAGCTACGTGAGTTGTTGCAGGCCATTGCGCACATTTCTCGTAGAGTTAGAGATGTTCAAGGTGGGGCTGGTGCTGGTGGAAGTGCCCGGAGCTGATGTCAGAGGAGAACAGACACACAGAGTATCACGTCAACCTCTCATTGTATGCGGAGGCATAATGAGGGATGTTGTACATTAACAATAATGATATATGCTCTTAGGAAGCATTGGGCCTGGCACTCCTTCCTCTGTGTGGATGAAGGATGAGATAAAGACAATTGTGGCAGATGCGGAGTTTGTTGGAGGAAGAGCTTTTAGGCTTTGAAACGTATCAGACTAAAACATTTGTCCACTTTCTTATCCCATAGTCATTCAGAGCAACGTTACTTTGCTTCCCATTACTGGAGTTACGGGGAGAGTTTATCTGTGCATTGCTCACATCGATTTCCTTTTTCCTAGGGAAGGAGGATTGAAAGACAAGAAATCCCTTAGCAGAAGGAATCAGTGGAAATGGGAGTCCAGAAGGTTTCTTAATGTAAGCAATTGTTTTAGTGAGATTATAAGTAATAAAGTAGAAATAATAATACACTACTAATAATGAAATACTAGATTTTTTTTTTCTCAATACCTTCTTTAGTTTAATTCTAGTCTCATTTTTTAATTATTTTTTTAGTACTAATTTTAAAAGATACAGCAATTGGAAGCCAAAAGGGAATTCGTAGATATTTCTTCCTTTTTTTTTTTTCTGTCAGTAAGACTCTTCACCCATACCCCTAAACACTGACCTGCTCTCAGGTTTGTGTTATCCTGCCTACAGAGGCTGAGGATTGCTGTTCTTGTTCATCATTAACAGTGCAGCTGAAACATTGCATACCACCTGGCTCTCGTAAATAAACCTAACTCCATATGTATTCTAGCAGAAGCAGAAAATTGTTGGAGAGACCTAACAAATGGACAGAAAATATATTTGACAGGAGTAAAGAGCGTGCAGGAAAATGGCAACCATGCAGCTGTCTGGCAATGTTGCCTGCTCCTGAGTTTGCTTCAGTGTGAAAAGCAGCTCTTCAGTAAAGTAGCTTCAAATGCAAAACAAGTACATAAGAGCAATAAAACTCATGTCATGGCCCCTTTGGGTAAAGCTCATTTGGATGAGGTTCTATGGGAGTAGAGGTTTTAGGACTCCTCTCTGTGGCCTTCCTTGCAGTTATGTTTATATCCTTTCTCAACATTTCTGGTGTTAACAAGCATATCTTTGATGAGTGTCCAAAGTTCATATCCGCTCTTGTGTTTAACCTTCATATACAGTGGCTGAGGTCAGGCAGCTAATTACGTGCACACCAGCCGCTGAGCACGTAGGCAGATCCTTTTTGTTTTACTAGGTAACTGATCAGAAGCAGCAAGCCAGCCCATAATGATGTGGCAGCCCTTAACACCAAGGAGTCATCAGGATTTGTGCTTGCACATTGCAAAACACGCTGGTGGACTGGTGGACAATTGAGACAGTTTTCATAGGTCAATGCATGGAAACTGTATGGTGTAGCAGGTGGAAAACATATTCAAGGTGTTGTTATGAGACACAGACCCATGGTCATCTTGTGATCTGTTACAGCTTTGCTACTCTTGTGGAAATAGTACAGCAGCAGTGGATGTGGATCTTCAATGCTGTGATGTCTGTGAGTGAGGGGGACACAGCAGCTGTCAGCCAATTGAGGTGTTTCATCCAGAAGATGAAGTGAACCAGCATGCTGTGAAGGATGGTTGTGATGTCCCTGGTATATTTGGTCTGTATGAGGAGACAGTTTTCTTCTAAGGCACAGGAGACCTCAGTCTTGGAGCACGTAACTGGAAGACTTGAGTCTAAGGTGAAGGCTATAGCCCTAAAACTGTCTTTACCCTCCTCCTTTGCCTGTGAAGCACACAGGTATGACGGATAATCTTCAACATATGGGGACATCCAAGCTGGCCAATGATGAAGGCTTCAGGAAAGGGTATGTCCTAAATTCCCTCCTTCATTGGGATTAAGGCATCTGTTTGATAGGAGCAAAGAACTGATGTCAGTGATCAGATGTCTAAAACAAAATATAAGGAGTGTAGGGCTGCCTCCTTTTAATACAGCCTTCTGCTAGTTACAGCACATGCATCAGTTTAGATTGTTTGGGTAGGCCTGTTTTGGACATCAAAACAAGAATGATTTTTCCCAGTTTCCAGACCTTTATGTTGCCTTATAGCACACTGAAACTTTGGAAGATGGAGCTTCACACACAGATTTTGAACTCTTTATCTGCACATTTTACATGGATGTTTTGCTCTGCATTAATATCTCATACACTATATTTCATGCTAATGAGTTCCAATACTGTTAAGGAGTATCCAATCCAATAATGGTAAGGAGCAGAATAGAACTGAATAAAGTTTTATTCAAAGGAATAATTATTTTCATACTTGAGACTGATAAGGACAAGTTCTGCTCAACCTAATCAGTCTCTGGAGCAGGAAATATTTTTGTGTATCATGACAAGAAGCCGAGCTTCAAGAGGTTGTGTGTAGATTTGTGAGCTTCCTAAGGAATGGCACCTGCTTGAAGTGCAAACCGGAGGGGAGCAGGAAGGCATCAGGAAAATCCAAGGGTGTTCTTTGCTTGGGTTGGCCTCTGGCTTCAGGGACAGCTGGCTAGTAGACACCAGTTTGATATAATATCATTTTTTTCTCTCCACAATTGGAAAAGAAAATAAAGTTATGCTGTAGTCAAGTAGAGAATTCTTGACTGGTCCAAGCAGAAAAATACACCTTCTGCTGTTGGCAGATAACACTGTGAATATTTGCTTTGGCTAATAAACACAGAGAAGCTGTTAAATGATTTACCCGCTCTGTGTACGCAGCATTTGTTGCTAAGCTCTCCAATACTTAAGCATCCAGCTCTCTGCAAGGCTCACAGAATGTTTTGAAGGCTCCCATACATTGTAATTCCCACCAGACTTTTTGGTGAGAGGCAGAATGGAAGTGTGAAACATCCCAGCACCAAGATGGCTTGGGTACTTACGGCTCCACTCTGCTAATGGCAACGGGTGCTGCTGTTGGGCTTGGCAGAATAGCCTTGCAGAGGGACTGCTGGTTACTCTGTTGGCTGCAGGAAAGGCAATATATTATGTCTGGCTTCTAATTTTGCTTGTTTGTTTGTTTTTAAGCAAATGGTATTATGCTACTAATAAATTTCAGGTTTTGCCCTTCAACCTTATTAGAAACTTGTTGGCAAGAGAAAATTATTGTCAAACGTACGTCCTAAGAAAGATCAAAAAAGTGAACAGAAGTCCAGCCAGTCATTTTCTTTGGTTTTATAGATGATTCAAAGCTCTATTTAGCAGTCTATTAAGCAAAGCTTTAGGGTTTTGATGAAGTTGCGGTTTTTACCTTGGTTTCAGAAGCCATATCCTGAGGGGTGACCAGAGGGCTGGATTTGTGAGACAAGCTGCTCTGAATCACTCTGAAACCTCCAGCACAGAGTATCATATGAGGGTGGTATGGATTGCTGCTGGAGTTTGACTCATGGATTCATGCATCACCTCTTGATGCTCCTCAGAGGTAGGATTTTCCAAGATAATCCACTGCACCACACACTGCAAGGGATGGGTTTGCTGTTTGTGTGGGACACAGCATCCTAAGGGCACTGAATAAAAAACCTGGAGAGATGTAAATGTTCTTTATATTAGAAAGTTTTTGAGGGGCACCTATGGGACAGTCGTTTTTACTACAGTAATGATGTCCTGATGAACTGATTTTCATATTTTTCTTCCGAAGAAATCTATTAGTTGATGTCATCAGAATTATTCTCCAAATAGTATCAAAACCTCAAAATGTAAATAATTTCCTACATTCAGCACCCCTCACTCTTTAAACTGGGTCTGGAAACAAAGTGGCAAAGCACCTTATAGACATTTTTGCTTTTTTGTATGACCGTTCTGTTTGAATGTATTGCTCTACCTTCTTTGTAACATTTTACACCTTCCCATCATTGTTCCAACTGCAGTGTTTCTACTGTGTGATTTTTTCTAAGGAAGTGAAATGCGTGTGTTCAAATTGCCTCCAAATCTGAACTCGGGGTCGCATGCTTTGTATGATGCATTGAAAAACCATGTCCAGCCTGCATTGCAAGCTGTGAGTCCATCCATGATCACCAAAATATGGAACATGCTATACTAGGGCCTCTGTAATTACTCAACTTGAAATGATTTTCTAAATTTCCTGTGAATGGCTGCAACTGATTATTTGCAAAGGTATCCATTGATATGGGTTCTTACTATGCAGAGAAATGTCAAGCAACAAGTTCATTCTAAGATTTGTTGAGATGCATTTGAGCATTGCCCAACAAGTGGAAATGTAACGCCTCTGGTAGTTTCCAGGTAGAAAGTCATTCATGTTGTAGTTATTTTGGTGGTTGATTCCTTTGTTAGTGAACATTTCACACCAATAGTATATATGATGTGATTTTGGAGTGCTCTGAGATAAATAGGCCTGCGTGCCTTTCTTACAAGGATCATAAAGGACTGTACAAATCCTGACTGCATCTCACATTTCCCTTTCCACCAAGGAGGTTTATATAAGCAGCTGGTTCATGTTTACCATCACAGAATAGAATCATAGAATGGTTTGGGTTGGAAGGGACTATTAAGATCATGTAGTTCCAACCCCCCACTATAGGCAGGACACCTCCCTCTAGACCAGGCTGTTCACAGCCCCATCCAGCCTGGCCTTGAACACTTCCAGGAGGGGATCACCCACAGCCTCCCTGGGCAACCTGTTCTAGGGGCATCAAGATCAACCCAGACCTTTGATATCCTCACCTACTGTGTTCTCTCTTAATGTCATCCAGTGCTTCAGGCTTTCTTTACATACACAGTGAGAAGGAAACATCTTGATGTATCCCACAGTTGCCTAGAAAGAGGAATGTCCACAATCTGTGGAAATGACTGATAAGAATTACTTTGAGAGAGGTTTCAATGTGAGCTGGGTCTCTGATCTTGCAGAGATGTCAACCCTTATACCAGTCGAAAGCTCAGGGTGGAGAAGTTTACAAACATCTGATTGTCTTGTTTGTGCCCAAACTGTAGCCCGAGGTCTTAAAAATATCGTGAGAATTCAAAATACAGTAGCAAGAGGAAGAAAACACAAATGGAAGGAAATACAACTGGGACTTTTAACCATGGGGTTTTGGCACGGTCACCGCACGGGCCAGGCTGCTGTCCATGCTCCAGCAGCCTAACCCACCATGTTACAGAGGTCTTTGCTCTCTAGCAGCTGTCATCAGTACCATATTAATATTTCATAAATAAACAGTCTCTGCAAACCATATTGGCTCCTTGAAGGATATTTATTCAGATTCTCTGCTCACCATAAGCTTGTCTGAGTGTGGTAGTTCTCGGAAGACCTACAGAGGAATTTTAACATGCAGAAGCTGGAAAAGAAGTGACCATCTCACGGCAGTATTCACCTTTGTCCTTTGACTTCTGGATCACTCTTTACTTCCCTTTGGGTTTTGAATGTGTTCCCAGAGCAATGTGCTCCAAGACCTCACGAGAGCATCACGCCTCACTGTTTCCTTCTGTGCACTTTTAGGCTGCAAATAGAGCTTTGCAGCTTTGAAATATGCTCTCATTAGCTGTAATTAAATCTTTAAATTCTCCTTCAGGCTTGGATAAGGCACAAGACCCACTCATACCCCAAATTTTTCTTTTCTCCTTTTTTTTTTTTTCTTTTTAATTTTATTTGTCTCACACTTAGCTAATTACTGTATGCAGTGATGTTTCCAAAGCAGCCACAAATAAGAGCATTTACAATTCAACGAGGCATGTGTTAATCTGGCAAACTATTATATTGGCTACACAATCTCTTATTTAATATGAATCACTCTATAAAGCGCCTCAGCAGCACAGCTTCTTATTCATTATTGGTTAATTTCATGATATCCAAGATGTGGGATTTCAGTTAACAGATAATTGAGATCATAAACCAAAATATTTTCAGTGAGATTGCATGAAACATGAGATGTTCAGGTTCAGAGCCTGCACTGCCCCTGTGCTTGTCAGCCCTCAGCAAGGATGAGTGAGGTCTGCAGCAAGTATGTCGTTCCTTGGGTCGTCTCTCCAAAGTTGAGTCAGTGTACAGAGGGCAGGTTGTTGGTGTCTATTCCCCTTCTGTATGATTGCTACACTTGCATCACACTATTAGTATAATATTCACAAGCAGCATCTCTCTGTTTCTGACATGTCTGTTGAATGGGCAGCTTTGATATGCCCAAGTGAGAAACTGTAGCTAGGCACAGTGCATAGATCCGGTTTCCAGCAGCATCTAGTGAAATACACATGACTTGAATGGATTTTCACGTTCTGTGCTGACTTCCCTAAAGATTTCCCCAAGCACTCTCAGGTTTACAGAGGAGATCTAAGAGAGGGCAGAGATGTTCTAAGAAGGTGCTGTCAACAACTGATCCGTTGTTCCAAATCTTTTCTTTGACAAACAGTGAAAATCAACTTCCTTGGGATGACTGATTCCTTCCTGTAATCCTAATTACTACTTTCATTACTGAAAAGGTTATTGTAGTGGCTGCTGACTGTGCAGATATTTCAGCAGAGATGTACTGACAGGCACCTTCATCCTCTCTTCCCCACTTAATCCTATTGACTTAAGCAAGCGTCGGATTGGCCATGTTATCAATTTTCGACCAAGAAATTAGCTGTTTGATTCATTTTCTTGAGAAGCTTACCTTAAAGTTCATCATGAGTACCATCACATGGCACATAAGGGACAGCCAGTAGATCAGGCCCAGACAGCATGTCCTAACGACCAACAGTACTTCCTTCGATGACCAGGTGGCCCCCTGGCAAATATGTGAAAGACTGTTGGCGTAGTCTACCTAGACTTCAGACAAGACTTTGACACCATCTCTCTCAGAATTCTCCTGGAGAAAATGGCAGACTGGGGCTTGGACAGGTACACTCTTTGCTGGATAAAGAACTGGTTGGAGGGCCAGGACCAGGGAGTGGTGAAGAATTGAGTTAAATCCTGGTGGTGAGAGGTGATCCTCAGGAGTCATTATTGGTGCCTGTCCTGTTTAATGTCTTTATTAATGATCTGGACAAGAAATTGAGTGCACCTTCAGTAAGTATACAGGTGACAAGAAATTGAGTGCACCTTCAGTAAGTATCCAGGTGACACCAGTTTGGGGGAAGTGTCGATCTGCCTGTAGGTAGGAAGGCACTACTGAAGGACCAGGACAGGTTGGATCACTGAGCTGAAGTCAATGGCATGAAGTTCAACAAGACCAAGTGCAGAGTCCTGTACTTTGCCACCATAACTCCAGGCAACACTGCAGGCTTTGGACAAAGTGTCTGGAAAACTGTGTGGAGGAAGAGGTCCTATGGGTGTTGGTCAACTCTTGGCTGATCATGAGCCAGTAGTGTGCCCAGGTAGTCAAGAAGGCCAAGGATATCCTGGCTTGTATCAGAAACACACTTCTGTTCAGCTCTGGTGAGGCCACACCTCAAGTGCTGCGTTCAGTTTTGGGTCCCTCACTACAAAGAAGACATTGAAGCCCTGAAGCATGTTCAGTGAAGGGCAACAAAGCTGGTGAAGGGTCTGTAGCACAGGTCTTATGAGGAGTGGCTGAGGGAACTGGAGGAGGCTCAGGGGTGAACTTATCTCTCTCTGCGATTCCCTGAAAGGAGGTTGTGGTGAAGTGGGAATTGGTCTCTTTTCCTGTGTAATTAGCGATGGGACAAGAGGGAATGGCCTTGAATTGCCCTGCAGAAGGTTCAGGTTGGATATTAGTAAAAAGTTTTTCTGAGAAACAGTGGTCAGGCGTTGAAACTGGTTCCCAAGGCAGTGGTGGAGTCACCATCCCTGGGAGTTGTTTTAGGAAGGGGTAGATGCAGTACTTAGGGACAAGTTTTATTGGGCAGTATAATGGTTGGATTAGATAATCTTAGAGGACTTTTCAAACTTAAATAATTCTATGACTCTGTGGATCCAATTCTCATGATAAAAAGATCTTGTCAAAACAAAAAAAGAACATTGAGTTCTAATCTTTAAGTACTGCTGACCAAAACTTGCTGTATAGTTTTTATGTATATTTAAGGGAGTAGTATTTTGGGGGGCAGATTCCTTTTGTCTCAAGCAGATTGTGTATTTTCTTTCTTGGCTCATTCACAGCAGCCTTGAAAAGAGTAGCTTCATCTGGAGATGCTGATACAGCACTCAGCAGCACAGCAGCAGCCCATACATAGCTCTCCAGCATATTTGAGGCTGCCAGCAAGAGCTGGGCTACTTCTGGCCACATCTTTCTGGGCAAGTTGCTGCTTTTTATAAGGTCAAATGTGTAGCTTCTTCCTACTGAAAAGCATGAGGAAGGACAACAAATGATCCATTGTAGGCATTCCAGAGACACATAGGCCCCTCGTGTGCTTGGTGGTAGGAATACATTAGTACAGAGATTTCCTGTTGCTACAGTCAAAGTTACGCAGAAAAGCCTTTGAGAGAAGAGAATGAACTGTTTGTCACCAGCTTTCTCTTTGTTTCCTGTTCTTTTTGCTCTGCCCCTCCAGGGTGCTGCTTGACTTTGCTCCTCCCAAAGCTGGGAGGTTAACCCAGCTCACAGAGCAGGTAGGTGTGGAGCTGCTGAGCCATTTAACCTCTGGGGACACCTCACTGTTGTTAAGAGACTCCCTGCACCTTTGTCCAAGTCACTCCACCTGTCTGGATGCTCATACTTAGATTAGGCAAATCCACTCTCAGTGCTAGTCCCATTTGGAAACCACAAACCCTGCACTCCCATGTATCTCAGGAAAAGGAGAGGAAGGAAGAAAGGCCGTGGGATTGGAAAAAGAAGCTCCAGAGAATTGGCGGTGGCGGACATTCGGAGAATGCCTTGAGCAAATGTTTCCTTGTTTTATCTCCACACATAAGGCATCTGTGTTGAGGCTTGACTCTGGGGAGCAAGGTGCAGAGAGGAGCTGTGAGGCAGACCCTTTGGATTCAGAGGCACTCACACCTCTGATGGGATGGAGAAGTGACTCCTCCATTTTATTCAGGGATACAGTCATTTTTCCTACTGCTCAAAAAAGTTGCTTGAAGCGTTCATACCGGCAGTCATGTGGAGTCAAAATCGTTTTGTGTTCCAGATGTGAGTGATGTTCACAAGCTGTGGCCATCTGGCTGCATAGTTTGCAATTAGATACGGGGCTCATCAATCCTTTGGTGCCTGAGATTCTGCCCCAGCACACAAACTATCTTCACCTTCTGCCTGCATTCAGAAATGAAAAGGTGGCATTCTTCATTCCACAAAAGCTTTCTGACTACATTGTAGGTGCTTTACTTTTGGTCTGCATCATCTGAAGGCCTTAGTAAGCTGTGTATCTGTGAGCAAAGGTAGTAGAAGGGCTTGGCACTTCAGGGCCAGCACCTCTCATTTCCTGGTCTGCATCACCGGACAAAGAAATGAGAAAAGGAGGGAGTTGACTTCTCACTGTGGCTCTGCTTTTCCTTTCTAGGAGTGTCCTTTTTTTCTTTCTCTTTTCCCCTTTCATCTCTCTTTTCCCCTTCCCCCCTTTTCCCCTTTCCTGTTTCCATCTTCTTCTTTCCTTCCTTCTTCCAACTCCCTTCATCCTTCTGTGATTCTTTCTCTCTATTTTCTCATTTCCCTCTTTCTTTCCTTCTTTCTCATTATTTTTCTTTTTCCTTCTTTCTGTCTTTCTGTCTCTCTTTCTGTCTTTCTTTCTCTCTTTCTTCCTTTCTATCTCTCCTTCTTTATCTTCTTTTCCTTTCACTCACTCTCCCTTTCCCTCTCCACCCTCCTCTTATTGAAATAGCCCTTTATATCATCATTTGCTCAAAGTGTAGAAGCAGGCCAAAAACACATGCCCCAGCTGAACCAAAATGCATTCAGGTCTCATGTCATTATTTTTAACCAGATCAGTATTAAAAGTTTTATGAGCTGCTCCAGTTTCAGAAGGTTTCCCGTAAATGAACTTTCCACCACTCTGTGACGGCAGTGCTTTGCCAACACATGGATGAAATGGAAAAATGAAAGAGGGAAAAATAAAGGCCCCTTTCTCCCTGCTTTTCCTCCATCTGGTGTGATACAGAACTGTGACAGGAAACGAGGTTTTGCAGGGTTTTTTTTTTATGAGCAGAAGTGCTTTTTCTTCTCTCTCTCTCTCCTTTTTTTTTTTTTAATTTTATTTTAATGAAGCTGTTGAGTGTGTCATTTCAGAACTCCCTCCAGGTATCTGGAAGCAACCAACTCCAGCATGGAAAAGACATTATGTAATTGCAAAAGACAAAACCCTCCCAACGCTGAGGCCTCGTGGCAGAAGCCAGTCTCTGACCTCACCCTTTTCAGGCTCTCTGGAGAACACTGTGTTCCTATGGCCCCTTGCAAAAAATAGCCCAGTGCCAGATTTCAGCAAACAATTCCAGCATTTCCTTCCCCTTCTTCTGGTCTGTGGGTGTTTTGGAGTCTCTTGCATGTGTGGGCAGGGATTAATTAGCTAAAATAAAAACTGTACTACAGAGGCTGCGTAAGAAAAAAAACACACATATATATTAAAAGAAAAATGCAGGCAAGTGCAATAAGCCTGCGGCATCAGCTAGCTCAGACTTGGTTCCAGTTTTGGAATTAATAAAGACTAAGCCAGAAATGAGGGGTTTCCTGGGTCCCCTGGTCTCCCCTCCTGCAGTGCCAGTTCCATTGTGCCCACATGTGGAGCCTGTGCTGGTGGCAGGCAGTGGCAAGCAAGAGGCTGGCTGTTGGGAAGATCAAGGTCTTGGTTCGTTTCTATCTTTTCCCAGTATGATCCCTAGAGGGATGTAATCATTCAGTGTTGGTTTTCCTCTGAATTCTCTTTAATTTCCTGACTGTGGTTTGGGGGTTTTGTGAGGTTTTATGGTTGTGGAGAAGTTTTGCCGTTTACAGTGGCTGTTCTACATGCTCTGAATACAGCACCTCATTTCTTTTAAGAAAAGTCTTGCATGTCCCAATTTAAATTGCCAGGTCATCCTTATCGCCAGTGAAATACATCTGCAGGATCCTGAGCACATCTTCCACCCACCAAACCCTTCACCCCAACCCTGACTCTCTGGGCCAGGAGTCCCCTTTCATCTTCATGTTGCAGAAGCCAGCAGTGTTGCCCTCAGCTTTCTCAGCAATGTGTGTGCTTCTGGTTTGTTTCTGCCAGCTGGAGCTCAGGGTCTTCTTTACAAAGTTCTGCTCTTGGCAGGCAGGCTGCCAGGGCAGCTTGCAATAGGTTTTCAATGGCTGTGCCATTTATTTAAGATTGTTGAACCCCAAAAGGCTGACAGAAGCAAACAGAAGCTTTTGTTGCCTTCACAGGGAACCAGCCGTTGCTTTAGTATGCAGAACCATTTGTGTTGCATTTTCTTCAGCACAGTGGTTTGGCTGTGGCAGCACAGGGACATTTTGGCATGCTCCAGAGGGCAGCAGCAGTGTGAACCTCACTGATGGAGCTCTGCATTAAGCAACAAACTGCAGAGCTCTGCTTTTGCCTGTGGTCAGGATGGCACACTGTATGCACTAATGTCCCTCTGGCAGGTCTGAGTGTGACACTGGCCTTGTGTCCACATCCCCACGAGCATCACAGCACTGGAAGGCTTTCTCCAACTTATGAAGTGTAGTATGAGCTGAGCAAATGTGTGAGTCCCAGCTCGACATGACTTAAATACCTCAGCCAAATATCCTGCAGGCACTGCTTGTGTCCTTCTGTTAAACCCCTCCATGACTCTTGTGGGACAGTAGCGTTCATCAGACATAATGTTGTCTGTTCAGCCACATTCATGCAAACAAGGGAAGTCCCTGGCTGCCTGCTGTCCCCACACATTGATGTCTCAGCAGCAGAACTGAGTTTGTATGAGAGCATCTTAACAGGCAGCCCTGCAGAGGTCAAGGCAGGAGGCAGCTGAGTTCTATTCAGCCAGAGCTGCACACCCTCCTCTGTGAATTTTGCTTCTCAGGGAGTCTACAACAGCCCTGAGAACATTTTGTTGGCATGGGATTCAAAACAAGCCTCTGCACTTGACCTCCTTACTCTTCTGCTGGTGTCGTGGTGAGAGGTTTACAAAACCATAGAGTCCATCTGCTCATCCCCAGAGCCTTCGAGCTTGTAGGGAAATTTCAGTCCCAGCTGACAGGGTAAGCTGCTCAGCAAGGTGACCAGTGTCTCCAAAGTTGAGAGTGTCTGGGAGCACCCCTGCCTTGGGGGTGTGGGATGGGCTGCAGTCACCCCGTAGCTTCAAGCTATCTGTCACCCAATCCGTGAACCCAATCCAAAGGTGGCTGTGCCTTGCCAGAGTCACCCTCGGGAAGACTGAGGCTCCAGGTACTAAACACCCATGCTGAGGATTCCAGACCTTCATTAAACGCTAGCCCATTTGCTGGGGTATTCTTCCATTTGCACAAAATGATTTGTCTTTTGGGAGAGGATGCAGAAAGCACTGCCAGCAGATTGGTGCTCCCTAACGAATAGTGCTGTGTGATGGAGCCTTCAAATCCCACACAGACCTTCTGCTCCAAATGCCACCAGTGTTAACTCTGTATCCCTGAGGAGACAGCACTCCATCTCCCTCTCTGGGAGGACTTTGCCTTGCTGTCATTTCATGCTCCTCATGATAATTTTTCAGCAATTATTTTCAGACCTTCCTCTTCTCCTGTAAACAACTCATTGACTTCAGATTTGTCGTTCTGTTCCCAAGATGAAACATGTGTGCCTGCATCATCCTCCAAGCACCTGGCTGAGGTGGGACAAAGCCTGTGTGTTTCATACTGGATCCATTCACTCATGCAGCACAAAGCTGTGATCGTCCATAGATGTTGTGGATTAAGGCTAATTGCTGCGAGGACTGCATTGCTGTCTGCTGATTAAGGAGAGCTCAAAGCTAGCAGCTCTGAATTGAAAATACTTTAGCTGCTGGCCTGCAACCCAGTCCTGGTTGGGGTGTCCAGCTGGTGCCCTCCTTCCCAATGCAGCTCATTCATAGCTGCTCTGCTTGTTCTGCCTCTATTTCCTGTGCCCGCTGTCAGTAACTTAACCTTTACTCCACAGTGTGATTTGAAGTAGCCGATGGATATATGGTACTACCAGGAGAAAGTCATGACACTAAATGTTTCCTGCACTTTTCTTCCCAGAGCTTTCCTTCTCTTCCTCTCCATGCAGTCACCTCATAGCTCCGTCCACGCTCTCCCTTGTCCCCCAGATTCATCTGGTTATTGTGCAAAGGGGTTTTGCTGTGGTGCAGTTGAGCACTTCTTCCTCATTTGTACCCTTTTGAAGTCTGAGGCACAGCTACAACATCACTGAGAGTGTCTGCTTAGCAGATCCTGGCACTTCGGGATCTTGGCCAGACCACAGGCTGCTCCTCCCAGCAGGTGGGTGGCAAGGGAAGCGCTTGTAGTCCCTGACAACTTTTTCACCATGCTTTAGCAGCTTTGAAATCTCTCCCAAGTGCCTGAGCCCTGATCTCCTTTTACCCATCTTCCCCATCTGAATGAGGATGAGAGCTTAACAACGAAAGTGAGAGGTATCCTGGATATTCTTTTAAACCTCCATTAACCAAAGACAGGCACATGATTGCTGGGGGAGAGACTGTGGGATGTCCAGCTGGAACTGGATTGAATGCCATTGATTTTT
Source organism: Perdix hodgsoniae (assembly GCA_035772895.1). Lineage (NCBI taxonomy): Eukaryota > Metazoa > Chordata > Aves > Galliformes > Phasianidae > Perdix > Perdix hodgsoniae. The sequence continues at coordinate 562,869 of JAPSGF010000148.1, forward strand.
TTCAGAGGAAGCCATTAAAGAAATGATTTCCATGTTCCATTTATTGTTCTGCTGATAGAAAAATGCAATTTAAAGTGTTCCCTCAGCAGAGAATAACTTCTCACCAGGGAAGGGCAGCTGATGTTTGCCTCTCAGGTCAATGGATATTGCTGTGTAGCTACAGCACATCCAAATTTTCTCTTCAGAATATTTTGGAGGAAAAATAGCTTTGGCAAAAAAAGTTGGCATTTTTGCTGAAAATGGAGATCTGTTTTTAAAGGGGGAAAACAAACAAACAAACAAAAAAACCCTTTGGAATCTAAAATGTCAGCAGATAGCAAAATCCTCTTTATTTTCTCTCCTTCCTTTGTGTGCGCATCCGACTGACACACTCAGTGTCTTCCATGTGTAGCTGTGGCAGCTACTGTGGTTGCTGAAGGGGATTTCTTGCTTCCGAACTGCCAGTACTGCTGAATAGACGGCGGCCTGCCTGTGGTGGCACAAGCTGGAGAGATTTTAGTTGAAGTAATAAAGTAGACTGGGTTAGATTGCACGGAAGAGTTGAAGTTGCTCAAAGTGATCTGCTTCTTTCAATAAGCAGTGTTTTATGGCGGAAGGATCGTTAACTTACAGGCTTTATCTTTTTATCATCAGTAAGTTTTATTGTGTTATGTTTAATCTCTGGGTTAGTTGAAAAGTTCATTGCTATGCCCTTTCCCTCCAAATTAATATGCATTGATTACTCTTCCTGGAAATGACTGCAGAGAAGATAAAAATGCCTTTTGGTAACTGCTCAGACTTGGACAAAACCCTAAAAGCGAGTGTAGCTTTAAATCCAGTCAGAAGAGACAAAGCAGCCACAGCTAATAGATGCCAAACAATAAAGCCTTTAACGTGTCTCTGGGATCTGGAGGGGACTGAGCACTGACCTCTCATTCCTGCATATATTTCACAGCAGTGTGGCAGCACTCCAGACCTGCTCTGATGGGGGTTTCCTACCACCTCGCAGCACACAGCCTGGCGTGGCTGCTTCCTTCTCCATAGGCTGCTTCAGCCAAGAGTAGATGTGATGGCAAACAGCTGGGAGGTGGCAGTGGCACCACCTGGCCACCGCTTGGAAAAGAATTGCCCATCTGCAGCCTAATGCCAGCAAATCACTGCTGCAAGTCCACTCTGACAGCGCTCAGCTGTCTGTGTGGAACGGCATGTGGTCAGCATGTGAAAGGTTTGGGAGGGGTTCCTGGGTTTGTCCCTGCCCCAGAGCTAATGGGCAGACCCCAGATCCTGATGGGTGACTCCGGTCATAGCTTAGGCCATGGCCAGGCAGGAGGCAGCCTCAGGAGGGCTGGCACTGCTGAAGTCAAGCACCCAGGAGTCAGCACAGGATCTATGTACTGACAGAAGGATGCCCAACCGGTAAAGCAGTCATTGCCTTCAGCTCTGAGAAGTGTAATTACTAAGTAATCTGCAGGGGTATATAATGAGGCGGGAATATTTTTAGCCTGTGAGTGTGCTCTCTGCAGTCCCTCGGCACCACATCCACAATAAAGAGCACTTAGGCAGCACTGATGGCCTGCAGCTTTTAAGAAATTACAGTGTTGCATCTTTAAAGCTGGATCTTTATTAAAAAGGGAGGTGGGCGATGCTATTACCTTAACATCGCTGGGTTAAGATAGAATATGCATTTAAGAAAGCCCTGTTGCATTGTGAGACTTGTCTCCTTTATTATTTGAGGTACAGCTAATACCTGGAGATGGCCAGAAATGTGTATCAGCTGCATGGAGCTGAGCACACAGCTGTTCCACAGGCCGGGCACTTTGCAGTCCAGCTTGCATCACCAGCAAGACAAGGATGCTGTGCTGAGCGCCCGGAGGATGATGCAGAACAGAGGCTGAGTGAACTGAAGGAGCAGTTTTGCCCCTTGCTTCCTGGTAAGTAAGAAAAGGAAGAGATTGGGAATACGTTTTCAGACACGGCCACTGCAGAGCAGGAAGCTCAGCATCGTGTTCAGACGCAATTCCACAGCAGCTCTCGTGCCAGCTGCTCCCACTGCTGCAGTGTGTGCAGCACCCATGAGCTCACCCAGCCCTGGGAGCAGCAGAACCTCTGAGCCTCTTCCAGCACAAGCACCCTTTTATCAGCCTTTCTCTCTATACCTTCATGTAACAGGGACCTAGGAAATTATTATTGTTTGTGAGGGTGAATTTACTGGCACCTTGGCCTGTGCTTGTGTGGCTTCTACTGCAGTTGTCTGCTCATGTGACAAATGTCATTTTTGTGCCTACTAAAAACTTTTCTTTGCATGTTTTACGTTCCCTGAGCCAAGAACTTACACTTTGAAGACCAGGAGAAGTTTGCCTGAGCCAGCCCCAAGTCCCCACAGTCTAACCAGTGCCTCTGGCACAGTGGGATGCTGCTGGGATGGGCGCGTGCTCCTCAGGTACCAGCAGAAAACACACAAGAAAAAAGCGAAAGCTGCTGTCTTGGATTCACTGCTACATTCGCAGAACTATCTGTGGGAATGCTTTTGCAGCACTCAGCCAGCCTGTGCTCTGAATTAGCTGAGCCCCCCCCTTCCCCAGCAGCCATTTGGAAGGGCTGGTTCTTATCTTATCCCAGCCCCTCCAGCCCGCAGTGGGAACACAGGCTGTGTGACACCAACATCCCACACCGACAGAGCCGAATGGCAGCAAGTGTGTGGCTGCTGAGCCTTTCTTTTGGGGCTTTCTTTGAACAACAAGGAGCAACTGGGGTTTGGCTATTAAATGAATGAGCTCGGCTGGAGGACAAGCTGGGACACCTGAGGCCTTGCATTCCTGACAGGGCTGGCAAGCACCAAAGGGCTTCTCATGGGTATCTCTAGAAAGTTGCTATTATATGTGAGCTTCACACTCAAACACCTTTGGATAATGATGGCACCAGAGAACACTGCTGTTTGCAATTGTTGACAGCTGAATAAATCCCTGCATTCTGGGCTGCTTCTCTCTGCTGAGCGCGGGGCTGCTGCAGCACAGAGCTCAGTGATGGCACAAAAGGCCTCAGCAGAGCAGGGGTCAAAGCGTGGGTTCTGCTTTCAGAGCAGCTCCTGAGCGCTGATGCAGGGAGCCCCAAAGAGCCCTTTTGGAAGTAGAGAAAGAGTGGCATTGTGTTCCACAGGCAGAGAGCAAGGAGGAGGGAATCTCAATCCCTGTGTATGAAACAAACACAGGAAGAGCTTTGGGTGTCCAAGTGCCAGTCGTATCAAGAGGAGCTCTTGTGGAAGCACTGCCAGCTCAGCCGGTGGTGCATCCTACCATATCCTGTTCAGTGCAATACGTGTGGTGCAGGATTTTGCTGTCCCTGAGCTGTAGTGAGGGATTGGAATGTGCTCTGGTGCTGCAGGACAGCTGCAATCACTGTGCCAGAGCAGCATGGCTTGATCATGTGTGACTCGGTTTCCAGGAGCACACGGGTCTTAACAGGAACAGTGGCAGTAAGCATCAACACAAGGAGGTGCAGCTCATGATATCCCTTTTCTTCTTCTGTGTGCCCAAGACACGGGGCTGGGACAGACCTGCAGCATGTGATGGTGAAGCCGTGCAGTGGCTGGCTGTGGGTTCTACTCGGTGCCTTAAGGATCTGGAGGCTTTGTTCACTTGGCTCTGCCAGAGATGGCTCCCAAGGATGCAGGCAACATCTATGTAATGGGTACCGCAGTGCCACCAAGATGGATGTGGGTATTGAAGTGCTGGTGATGAGACTTGCTGTCTGTGCTGTATGTCTTTTGGGCTTTGGTTTGCCAACAGCAGCCAAAGGTATCCAGCCCCACCCAAGTGGGGCATTTGCTGGGTGCTTTGTTCCTCTGCATGTTGTGAGCAGCTTGGCCCTGGGGAAATTCTCCAAGCCCTAGCAAGCCAAGAGTCAACATTGGCCCATGTATAAATGGATACAGGCAGAGAATCTGCCTTTTGAGGCTGTTGCTACCTTTTTAAAGGCAAATGTTTTCCCCGGAGATTCCTGAGCTCTTCAGATAGCATAGAAATACAATATTGTGCGTGGTGCCCATCCTCACAGCTCCAAGAAACCCGTTGGCACCACCTGGCTAGGAGCAAGCTGCTTGTCAGTTAGGTGCCTTCGCTCAACGATATCTCAGTACACATCTCAAAACTGCAATTTTCTTTTCCCTGACTGTTTCAAGTGCATTGGGTTCCTTGTGCAGATGCAGGAGCACCCCTTGGAGTTGAAACCCTACAGCAGAGCTGCTGGTGCTGGGGTCATTGTGCACCATGCTGGGAGAGGAGCACTGCCCCACACCACTGGCCTGTTTGCAGCCACCTCATTTCCAGGTGTTGGAGGAAGGGACCCAACAGAAATGTGTTGAAAAACCCCGCCAGTCTGTGGACCTTTTTTCCCTGTGTGGTAAACTCTTCTGCTTTCCACTGTGCAGAAAACAGCATGTGGGGAATTCCTGTGCCAGCAACGCTTCTTACTAGAAAGTGGGATGTTTCTCTAATGAGGAGAGAGAAGTTCTCACGTATAACATCTAACAACCTGACAAATTCAGCAATGCTAAGTGACCGGACATAAACACCTGCCTGGCCTGCTCCTGTGTGCCTGCAGTGAGCAATTCTGCCTTGTGGTGAGACGTGATCTCTGTCCCCTGGAGGTATTTTTAGCCAGGGAAGGAGGCCGTTACCACTCTCTAATCAATGCCTCTGCTGTCCATAATTCCTCCTAGGGTGGCTTTGCTGTGCAGGGCAGTTCGAGTGCTGCTGTGGCTCAGAGCTGTGGGCGCACTGTGCTGCACACACTGAAAGCTCCTGTGCTCTTCTCCTTGTTGGACCTGGCCCCTGGGTGTGCTTGTATTACAGAGGTGTTTTGTGATCTGGGGGAAAAACCCTTATCTCTTGTGTTTTGTGGTGCTTTATCATCATAGACAAGGACTGGGCTGAAATTGACTGCTATTGAGCTTTCCTGGCAATGATGTTGGGCCCACATCTTGGGGTACGTGGAGGAGATGAGTGGCCAGGAGGTGCTGGACAGCAACTGCAATTCAGAAGTAATCCCCTCCACATCGCTGAGACTGCTTACGTGGTAAAAATTCTGTGTGTCCTTTAGTATTGTCAGGAATCGGATCTGAGTTGGGTTAGGCTGAATGTATAAAGAAACACAGGTGAATTTGGGGCCAGAAAGAAAGCTGACTGTTTTAAATCCATTTAAAGTAAAAGAACAAGCCCATGCTTTGGCTGAATAGCTGGGAAACTGGTTCTGAAGCCAGGAAGGATCCCCTCCTGCTGCAAGGAGCTCAGTGCGGAGGCCGCATGGTAGCATATGAAAAGAGCAGAGTTGCTGGTGAAAGGCACTTCCTCTCTCTGCCTGTGCTCCGGGCAGAGCTGGGTACTGAGAATGTCCCTTGTGAGCATCCTATGCTTTGTGTTCACCTCAGGGATGGAGTCCCACCAGGGAACTGCTCCTCTGAGGGCTCTGCTGTGGATTCCACGCTCCCAGCATCGTCCAAATGCTTTTGTCACTCAGACCGACCCTAAAAGCCATTTTTCAGGAAGTTGGCCAAGCCAGGATTGTTTACCCACTGTGGAACATACTTTATTTGGGGAAAAACCTTTAGTTGTTTCTTTTGTTTGGCATCAAAGCCTGCTTAGAGGAGCCCTTTATTTTTCTTTTTTTTTAAAGCAGCCAGCTGCACTAGCAGTCTTGAGCCATGTTCTTCCTTCTGTTTTGAATATAAAGCCTACAGCAGGGGAACATTCGTTTTTCTGCTTGGCAGTAACCAGTGTGTTAAGCTGCCAGTAGTGGAACTTGCCCATTTGCTTGGGAGAGAAAGTAAAAATAAGCATTAATAAAGAAAAGAAGCAAATCCAGCATTTCAAGTCCGTGTTCCTTGATGGAACATAAACATATTCTGCTTGGAGCAGTTATGGTGATGGACTAGAGATCTGCTGGGTTTTGCTTGTGCAGGTATAAATCCCACAGGCTGTGAGCCACTTCTCCTTCACCAGTTTTTCTGCTGCAGTGACCCAGATCGAAATTCACCACTTGGTCCCAAGGCAGTGCTCGTGTCCTTGCTTTGGACCTTTCATGCAACAGCAGAACATGCGTTGGCTTAAAAAAAAGTAATTAAAAAAAGAAAAAGGAAAATAAGAATACAAAGAAGCAAAAAACAAATGTATGCAGTTTTGCTTCTCAGATGCTCCAGCACGGTATTTCATTTTTGCTCTGGGAAAACTTGAGACTTGAACAATGAATGCTCAAAATGAATGCTGTTCTGCTCTCCAGTCACAAGAGAGAGTGTGCCCACTCCCTGGGGCTGGTGCCCGAGTTACAACCGTGGACAGCCCTCCTGTCTGGGCCAGCAAGCACAGAGGAGTGGACAGCTCAGCCAGGCTCTGCCTGAGTTCTGCTGGGCTGGTGGCTGCGTAAAGGGCTTCCACCTCTCAGTGACACAATGAGTCTGTGGTTTTTCCTCTCTTCCTGAGCTCAAGCCTTGTAAAGTGGGGAAGAAATAATCCTTTGTAAACCTGCAGTTTGCAACCGCTGCCAGGGCTGATCTCTGTTCGCTCATCCCCACGTCTGTCATTGCACAGCTGCCTCAACGTCTATTTATCATTTTCCTCTTCTTTCTTCACCTAGTTTTTTTCTGTTGTCTGTTGTGCTGCTGCTTTCTACTCCTTTCTTTCCGCCCATTGCTATTTGCTCAAATCCCTGCTCCTTCCCCCCCCCACACACATTTGCTCACCACCTGGGGCCAGCCAGGCTGCATGGCCTCCTTGACTCAACAACAGCAAATTGCTCAGAGCTCCGCTTACAGAAAGCACCCCAGGCTCATCTTCTATTGAATTTTAAGTCAGCAACCTAGAGGTCTGGCAGAGCTGGGAAGGATCCCTATGAAGTTGGTCCTGGTGGAGCACAGCCTGTCACCAGTGGCACCAGTTTGACCAGTGGGAGTTTTGGCACCCAGCCGAGCCTCACTGCCTCCTCCCTGTGCTTTGTTTTAGACTGTGCCAAGCATCGACCTGAAAGCACCCTGCCCAGCAGTCTGGCGAGTCCCGAAGTTACCAAGGGCTGTGTCTGCCATCGGGATGCACACAGGAGTGGTCCCGTATGTGTGCGCGTAGGGATGAGCACAAAACCCCTTCTTACCACTTCCTGCATCCTTGCCTCTCTATCAGTGCATCTGAAGGTGTCTCTGCACTACTCACAACGTCAGGAGTGACGTCTAGAGGTGAGCAGGCTTTGCTGCTTCTCCCTCAGCTTTAGTTTTCCCTTTGGCACTCTGCATTTGTTTAAACCTGAAGTTCCAGAAATGCCAACCCAAGACAGAAGGCTGCTGAAACACATACAAACCAGCAAGCAGGATGTGCTGGATCTCATAGAGGGGCTTTTTGTATGTTCAAACCAAGCATCTCTTAGTTAAGGCTCTGAGTGCAAACATAGACATCTAGCTTTAGCAACCCACATCTCTTAGTTCTTTAGTTTATAAAGAATAAAAGGTCTCACGTGTCCTACTAAATATCTTTTTGACCAGGGGATGATGATTCAAGGTACACTTGTAGGGCAGTCCATTTGGGATTAAGCTTTGAATTTTCCAACAAACTGGAAAACAAAGGAATGTAATGTTTTGTCAAAAGTTAAAAAAATAAGTGTGCATCATACCACTGGTCTCTGTTTCACAACACTTCTGTCCAATGCCTAGGTGAGGATGAGAAAGCACAGAGAAAAACAGTTCCTGAATGCAAATTGCTGTCCTCTCAGCCCTGCTGCTTCCCCTCTCACAGCCCTGCTGCTGTCTCAGGCAACAAAGATTTCTCTTTCAGGAAAAAGTCTTGAGAGTTGACAGCTTCTAAGCTTTTCACAGTGCTCATGCCAAACCCTGGTTGGTTGTCTTAATCAAATACCTCTTTGGTTTTGGCTTCACACAGTTTGCTGAATATAAGCACCCACTGGTGATCTGACTCTGTCTTTGGATGTAAGAGCGTATTTATATATAATATTATACACAACTGCTTATTTGTGCTGTGTCTTTGTCTTGGAAGTCTTGCACTGAGATCTGTAGTATAAAGACACATTTAAAAATACCTATGGAGGTCTTTTAAAATTGTTATTCAGCATATCTAATTCCCATTACACTGGGACTCCACCAAAAAGATTAATGCAAAGTGTCAGGTCCAGAAACCACTAACACTTCTTAGCTGTTGCAGGACCTTGAGGAGTAGTGGGCAAAGGACATTCTTTTTCACATCTTTCCTTTTAGCAGTAAGTTTCCTGCTGAACAGTTGGCTGTTTTCTCTCACACCTCCCAGTGTAGAATGTGTAAAATCATAAAATCCTTAGAGTTAGAAGAAACCTTTAAAGGTCATCTAGTCCAACTTCCCTGAAATAAACAAGGATGCCCACAGCTCCATCAGGTGCTCAGAGCCCACCCAGCCTAACTTTGAAAGTCCCAGGGACAGGGTATCCACCACATCACTAAGCAGCCTGTTCCAGTGCCTCACCACCCTCTCTGTAAAATACCTTTTCCTTATATCCAACCTAAATATATCCCCTTCAAACTTGAAGACATACCCCCTTGTCCTATCACCACAGACCCTGCTGAAGAGTCTGTCCCCTTCTTTCTTGTAGCTCCCCATTAGATATTAAAAAGCTGCTATCAGGTTACCTTGGAACATTGTCTTCTCCATGCTGCCCCAACTCTCAGCTTGTTCTCACAGGAGAGGTGTTCTGCCCCTTGGGTCATTTCTGTGGCCCTTCTCTGGACACACTCCAACAGGTCCATGTCCATCCTGTGCTGAGGACTCCAAATTTGGATGCTGTACTCCAGGTGAGACCTCACAGTGCAGAGCAGAGGGGCAGGATCAGCTCCCTGCCCTGCTCGCCATGCTTCTTTTGATGCAGCCCAGGATACAGCTGGCTTTCTGGGCTGTGAGGGCACATCGCTGGCTCATGTCCAGCTTGCATTCCACCAGTACCCCAGGTCTTTCTCGGCAAGGTTGCACCCCATCCTTTCAGCCCCCAGCTTGTATTGTTAGAGAGGGTTGCCTTGACTTGGGTGCAAGACTGGATTTTGGATTTGTCCAAAATTTGTCCATGGTGAGCCATGAGGCTCACCTGGTTCCACTGCTCAAGCCTGTCTAGATGTCTGGATGGCATCCCGTTCCTCTGGTATGTCAACCTCATGTCACAGCTTTGTGTCATCAACAAACCCACGGTCAATGTTGTTGATGAAGATTTTAAAGAGTATTGGTTCCAGCACTGACCCTTGTGGGACACCACTCATCACTGATCATCCAGACATTGAGCCATTGGCCACCACTCTCTGGACTCAATCCTGCAGCCAGCTCTTTGTCCGTCAAACAGTCCACCCATCAAATCCATCTCTTTCCACTACGGAGAGAAGGATGTTGTGGGGTACCTTGTCAAAGGCCTTACTGAAGTTGAGATAGATCACATCAGTGGCTCTTCCCTTGTCCATTGATGCAGTGGTACCATCATAAAAGGCCAATAGGTTGGTCAAGCAGGACCTGCCCTAGATGAAGCCATGCTGGATTTCCTATATCACCTCTCTATCTTCCATGTGCCTTAGCATAGCTTCCAGGAGGATCTGTTCTCTGATCTTTCCCAACACAGAGGTGAGACTGACAGGTCAGTAGTTCCTGGGGTCATCTTTTTTACCCTTCTTACATTTCTTGGAGTCCTCCCAAGTGTCTCTCTGGAGCTGTCTCATAGCTTGTGCATTTTTGTCCATGTTCTGGATCTTTCCCCTCCTTGCCTCTGGAAGTCACCTTCCCATGATGCACTGCACTTTCTGCCGCCAGGCTTGGGTCCACACAACCCTCCACTTGATTGATAATTGCCATAATTTTCAAGCTAGATGAGTTCTTGATTACATTAAAAGAGATGCCTGTACTCAACTGGATGTTAGCTATTTTGCTTCCAAGGATAATTAGTCATGGGTTTAAATAGAAGGAAATAATTGATGTATGCATAGAGTGGAAGCACTTCTCTGCCATTAGAGCCTGAAAACATATTCATTTGTTCATTCTGTCTAAAATTGAAGTAGCTTTTCTCTTTGCATGGTAGAGGGGGCAGGATTTTTAAATGAGACTGTCCTATGTCTTACTAGAGGCTACTTCTTAATGTCTGGAAGAGTAGATAGGAAGGAATTATCTGAAGTTATGATACTTATGAAAAGAAGAAAAACATGCTTTCCTGAAGATTTAAAGTTTATCACTGACATGGTTGTTTTGACATTGATACAACATGGTGAATTTTTAGAGATACACATGCACACACATACACATGTATGTCCTTGTTGTTTGGAAAGTTTTGGTTCTGGATTTCACTCTGGAAGGTGCGAAATGCTGTTGTGATCAACAAAAAGGATCTTTGCTTTGCCTTCACATGATCTGTCTTCTGCACTGACCTTCCAGCCCAGCTTCTCTCTCTTTTCCTTTTCCATTTTTCCTTTTCCATTTTTCCTTTTCCTTTTCCATTTTTCCTTTTCCTTTCCCTATCTCTTTCCCTATCTCTTTCCTTATCCGTTTTCTCTTTTCCCTTTTCTGCTGCCAGGTGAGCAGCTCCATTTAGATGCATGAGGGTGTTGCTAGGAGGAGCACCATCCAGCTGTCATGCCTTGGTTACCTTTGGAATTAGTCTCTTGCAGTGCTTCCCTTGGTTCATTCCTCGACTTTCTCCATTCCCTTGCAACATTTGCAAGGTTCACACCTGAGCCTCCTCTTCTCCAAACTAAACAATTGCAGTTCCCTCAGCTGCTCCTCATAAAGACTTTGCTCCAGATCCCTCACAGCTTCATTGTCCTACTCTGAATATACTCCAAGGCCTCAATTTCTTTCTTGTAGCAAAGGGAAAAAAAAACAAGCACGGTAGTCTGGGTGTGACTTCACCAGTGCTGAATACAGAGGGATGATCACCTCCCTGCTCCTGCTTGCAACACCATTTCTGATACAAACCAAGATGCTGTTGGCCTTCTTTACTACCTGAGCACTCTGCTGGCTCATGTTCAGCCAAGCATTGACTAGCACCCCCAGGTCCATTTGTTCCACAGTCTTCCAGCCGCTCAACATCAAGCCTGCAGCGCTGCCTGGGGTAGTGGAGCCCAGAATACAGGACTCTGCACTTAGTCTTGTTGAACTTCATCCCACTGGCCTCAGCCCAGCAATCAGCCTGCCCAGGTCCTTCAGTAGGGCCTTCCTACCTTCAGGCAGATCGACACTTCCCCCAAACTGGTGTCACCTGCAAACTTACTGATGGTGCACTCAGTTCTCTTGTCCAGATCATTAATAAAGACATTAAACATGACAGGCACTGATACTGACTCCTGGGGATCACCACTCATGAGCAGTCATCAGCTGGATTTAACTCCATTCATCACCACTCCCTGGTCCTGGCCCTCCAACCGGTTCTTTACCCAGCAAAGAGTGTACCTGTCCAAGCCCCAGTCTGCCAGTTTCTCACTGAAAATTCTGAGAGAGACGGTGTCAAAGTCTTGTCTGAAGTCTAGGTAGACTACATCAACAACCTCATCTACAAGGCGGGTCACCCAGTCACAGAAAGAGATGAGGTTGGCCAAGCATGAACCCATGTTGTCCCACACGTGACATGATCTCACTCAGGATGTTCTGTTCCACAACCTTTTCTGGCACCAAGGTCAGGCTGACAGTCCTGTAGTTCCCTGGATATTTTTGACCACCCTTCTTGTAGATGGGAGTCACGTTGGCAAGCCTCCAAACCTCTGGGACCTCTTTGATTGACCAGAAATGCTAATAGATGCTGGAATGTGTCTTGGAAGTCACCTCTGCGAGCTCCCTTGGCACCCTCGGGTGGATCCCATCTGGCCCATGCACCTGTGACAATCATACTATGACAGACAGGTGGAGAAGTAGATCTCTAACTGTTCCCACCTGAATTGGGGGAGTTTATTCTGCTCCCCGTCCCAGACTTCCAGGTCAGGGGGTTGAGTGCCCTGGTGATAATTGATCTCACTTTTAAAGAGAGAAACTAGTTGTAAAGAAAGCATTGAGACCTTCAGCCTTTTCCTTATCTCATTTCCAGTAAAGGATGGAGATTCTCCTTAACTCTCCTCTTACTGTTAATATATTTGTAAAAAGTTTTTTGTTCTCTTTTATCCATTGGTCAGATTGAGCTCAAGTTAGGCTTTCACCTTTCTAATTTTCTCCCTGCATATCCTAACCTCTTATTTGTACTCTCCCAGAGTTCCCTGTCCCTTCTTCCACAGAAGGCAGACTCTCTCTTTCTGCTGGAGCCTCAGAAAAAGTTCCCTGTTCATTCATGCAGGTTTTCTCTGCTGGCTCATCTTATGGCACAGGGTGACAATCTCCAAACCTTTCTTCTTGAGGAGCATCCAGCCTTCCTGGGCCCCTTTACCCTTCAGGACTGACTCCCAAAGGACTCTCCCTACCAGAGTCCTGAACAATTCAAAGTCCTCCCTCCAAACCCGAGGCAGCAGTTTTGCTGACCCTGCCTCCTAACTCCACCAAGAACAGAGAACTCTACTATTTCATGGTCACTCCACCCTGACAGCTCCTGACCTCAACATCTCACACCAGTCCTTCTCTGTTCCCGAACAGCAGCTCTAGCATTGCATCTCCCCTGGGAGGCTCTCTTACCAGCTGTCAGGAAGTTATCTTCCAGACACTCTTAAAAACCTCCTAGACTGCCTCCACTACACTGTATAGTACTTCCAGTATATATCACAGAATTGAGTTCCCCATGAGAACAAGGGCTGGTGATCATAGAACTTCTGCCAGCTGCTTGTAGAATGCTTCATCTGTCTCTTTATCCTGGTTAGGCAGCCTATAACAGACCCCTACCAGGTTGTCCACCTTGTTGGCACTCCCCCCAATCCTTACCCATAGGGACTTAACCTCATCGTTCTCAGCCCTGAGCTCAACTACATCAAAACACTCTCTAACACAGAAAGTCACCCTGATGACCCTCCTTCCTTGCCTATCCCTTCTGAAGAGCTTATAGCCCTCCATTGCAGCACTCCAGTCAAGGGAGCAATCCCACCATGCTTAGTAATGGCAACTAAGTCACAGTTTGCCTGCTGCACAATGGCTTCCAACTCCTCCTGTTTGTTGCCCATGCTGTGTGCATTGGTGCAGATTCACTTTAGCTGAGCCCCTTGCTTCACTCTCCATCCCATCATAGTTCCCCCAGGCTCATCTCTAGTGAGACTGGTTTTATTCCCTTCCCTCTTCATACTTAGCTTACAATCCTCAGTAAACTGCTGGGTGCACCAGCTATTGTCTTACACATAGATAAAAGTCATAGCATCAATTCCTACCATGCTCTCAATCTGAAAGATGCATCTTGCTACTGTATGTGTAAGTTCCCATTGCTGTGCATACAGATGTTAGTGAGCTACTTAAAAGCTTTTTTTTCATGGGCTTGAGAAATGTCTTATTGGAAGCCTATACTGTCAGCTAAGCTGACAAAGGTTTTATATAACATGAGACAGAACTAATATCCTTTAAAGAAAGCTGCCATGCTGTTAATTGCCACTCTGGTCTGTGTCAGATGCTTGCAAGAAGCATGTTTGGTTCCCCCACAAAAACAACCAGCATCTTTCACTCTTCATGCGTAATGCACTCCAGATATTCTACCCTGTGAGAATTTTTTGTGCATGCTGCAATGCCAAGAGAAAAATAAAGCAGTTCAACTTATTTAACCCAGATCTCAGACTGCCTGTCTGCATCATCTAACTCCGTGAAGCTGATGGTGCACATGGAATGGATAGAAAACATGTGATTCCTATAGAGTCCTCTATTTCAAGTTGGTTAGCAAATGCAGCATTGGTTTACCAAGGGCCATAACAGATACGAGCTTAAAGCTAATGTACCAGCAGCAGGTTCTTGTGCCTTCCCTGTAGTGTACCATCAATATTCATTCTTTGTCAGCCAGGACTGGAGCCCTCAGGTGTTGGTGGACTGACAGTAGAGACTGAACCTTCCCACTTATATTCCATTACATTTTGTTGTCATGGGACAGGCAGTAGCAGAGAGGCAGTCTGATAGAATACAGTCTGACTTGGAAGAACATATGAAGCAAAAATGTATCATTTAATTCCTCCAGGCAGAAAAAATGGCACCCATTGACATTCATCAACGCCTGCTGAACATTGATGGAGACAAAGCTGTGGATGTCAGCACATTGATGGGTGGTGGCAGTGGCGACAATAACTGGGTCACCTCCACTAATGCAGATTTTGATAAGCATGGCATGAAGGCTGTTGTTCATTGTTGGTGAAGATGTAGAGCTAACAGTGGTGACCATGTTGAAAAATATTGTTTCATAGCTGAGGATTTGCTCTATCAAATAGTGTCATTGTTCTTTTTGTATGCATTGTGGTTTCCATGGAAATGAACAGGAGGTATTACTTTCAGTGTAACCTACATATAAACGCCCCAAGACAATTCCTCTTCAGTTTGTGCAGCCCAGGCAATCCAAAAGATTGGACATCCATCCCCTGAAGCAAGAAGTTGGCACTAAGTCTGGGGTGCTGGGGCGTGAATCAGGAGCAGCAGACACGGAGGCTCAGTACCAGAGACCTGCACTGGCTTTCTAAATGGGACTTTTTTGCCCAGTGGCCACACAGCTGTGAGAAATTCAGTTTCTTACTGAAAGCTGAAGCTCATTTAAAAATATCAAGTGTATGACTGATTTTCCACTGGCTTCATGTTCTGGCATAACATGGTCCCTCCTGGACCACACTGTAGACAACAAGCTTGTGTCTAGACCCTGATTTCATGGAGGTGCTGAGATTGCTTTCATGTGCCACTCAGGTCCGAAGGGATGGGGCTGTGTGCTGCCAGCACACCGACTACGCTGTTCCCTTACTCCCAAAGGCTTCTTTAAACAGACTAATATGAAGTGCTCTGCTCTGCTCTATTGTCTGTTTAAGAGGAGAGGCCACCAAAGTATTTTCATCCTCCAGCTATGAAGGAAGCTGCAGAAGGTGCTACCTAGTGTGCAAAACAGTTGCACCCTGATGCATACCACTGTCAGAGCAGTATCCATGCTACATTTCATGTGGTCTTTTGGCATAGCCACCTCTGCACCAGCGCCTTCTGAGGCCCATTGAGGCTGGAGGACACTGACATTCTCTAAGTCCTTTCAGAAAGGCCTAACTTCTTTTGAGTTGTGTGAAAGAGACAGAACCAAAGCAGCATGCAAGAACAATTACAAAATGTCGTTAATTAGGTTGTGTGAAGATGGTCTCCCTCCCCTTTTCCTTTGAAGCATGAAAGCCCAGAGGGAGCCTTTATTAAAGCCAACAAAGAAATCTCAAAGGAAAAAATTCCTTTCTTTAATGTGGTCACGCGCATCATCTCCCGCCTGGTGTGACCTGCCATGTGAACGTGATTACTGCCTGTGTCACATCGGAGCACAGGAGCACGACACCTGAGCTGCGACGCAGAGAGAAGGCTGCCATGACGGCAGCCACTTGGATCCCCTTACTGCTGAAGACAAAAAATGCAGCATCTCACGATTGCTTTTGATGGCTTATGTACTTTTTGTTGAACTACTTTTGATATAATTCTCTCTCCAAAACAAACACTGATAAAAGCATGCTTCAGCACCCAGGGTAGCGGCTGGATTTCCATCCTGGATTTTCCTACTAGAGCAGTGGACCTTGCAACTTCTTTATTCGCCAGATAAGCTTTTCTACGCTGTTAACAGTGGACTGGAGCCCAATAATGGAATGATTACAGTGCTGCTGTCTACTCAGGACAGCCCACTGCAATGAAGATACCACTTGCTTTTGTCAGAAGAGAGGTGGGAGACCTTGAGCTTCAGCTCAGTTACACAGCAGGTGGCTGCAATACTCCCTTCCCACTCAGATTCTGTCCCATGGGGACAGGCAGGGTGTGTATGAGCTCTGATCTGTAGAGTCAGTACTTAGGGATCAGGCACAGGATCTGTGTTTTCTGTTGGTGCGGGTGCTGGGGATGGGGCTCAAATATGGCACTGTACTTTCATTGTAGGGAAGTAGGAGAAGTTGCAGGGCCTTCAAGCAGTGTTTGACTCTTTGCCCTTTTCTGAAGGGTCCTCTTTGCCCTTTTCTGCCCTTTGCTCTGTGGGCTGGTGAGAGCAGATGCTTGCTGCGCTGTAGCTTGTCCTGCTTTGGTGATCATGGAAATAAAACAGGGTAGATCCAGAATAATGTCCACAGAGTAAAGACTCTGCACATACATGAGTTCTATAGGAACATCATTGGTGGTTGCTGTCAGAAACGTGAAACATAAGAAGCTCTGTGCTTGTCTTCTCTGGGCTGTTCCATTGGTTTTGTCTGACCATGTTGTTTCTAGAGCATTTTCAAGAACACTGGGACTATTTTTTCCCCATTCTTTATTTAGAAATGGGGCAGCATCTTCACTGAGTGCTTATATAGATGATATTACAAACCACATCCCACTAAACATTGCAGTGATAGGCCAGAAATTTGTTTTTTTCCAACCAATATTCTTCATTCCTCTTTTTAATCAAAAAAATTAAAAAAAAAAATTCCATATGGAATCAAAACAATTTCCAAAGAGAAACATCTAGCCTCTCTCTTCTAGCTTTGCACATTCCTCTACTCTTCCATCTTTACTGCTGTGCTGACTGGCCACGTCTGAAAGGATGTGAAGAAGCCAGCAGCGGAGTGCATATCTGCGAGCAATGTTGGTGACAAGGAGACTTTTTTAGCAGGGTCCTCTCCCACAGCCGATTTTTCCTGTTGTTGGGTAATTGCACATGAGCCTCCCCCTCTGGTCCAGCCAGAGCCCCTCAGGAGCTGGCGCACATTGTGAGCAGACAATGCAATTAGCTGGGTTGCACAATGTGCTGCTTGGAGTGACCTTTCCAGTGAAAATAATTAAAGGAGACCACGTCTCTTGTTGATAATTGTCTTCATTAGTTCTGAGGTTAATTTCAGGGATGTGCTTGGGAAGCAACAGAGGAGGCTCAGGGGTGGCTGCCCAGTTAATTTCTTGTGAAATAATAAAGTCTGTTGGCTTTTCCTTATCACTGACAAACTGACCATGGGTACAGAACATGCATGGGAGCATCATTGGGCCAATGAGACCCATAGATGGGCAGGTTGAACCCTTCTGCTCTCAGAGTAATGGCCTCTGGGAGAGGGACCAGTGGCACTGACCTTCTTGAATGTTAGGGGATTTGAAACCCAGGGTCTGGATCTGTTGAGGACATCTCACTCACTGGAAGCCAGGATAGAACTGACTTTTGCCTAGGCTCCTGTTTCTCCATGCTCCTTCTGGGGGCTCTGAGGGTCTGGAATATGTGAGCAGGATTAAAAGAAGTGGGAGTACTTTGGGTATCTGGGTGAGAGCAGAGCTAGTGGAAAGGGACAGTGGCTGGGAGTAGTAGCACAAGGATGGCAGGTCTCAACGCACATAGTGGAACCATGATGGGGACAGTCACAAGCCCTCTCCTTGGCATGTTAGTCTGGCACTACGTACACAAGTACCACCTTCTGTCACTGGAGCTGTCCCAGTTGCCCCAGTTGCCATGGGGCTTTTCCCCTCTCCACTGGGACCTTTGGAGATCACGCTGTGTGTCTAAGATCTCTGCCTTCTTAAAATCTCATGTCTTTTGTCCTTCTGCTTTGGTCTCAGCAATGTAATGAGCCGCTCAGCCCATTGTGACCAACCATTGTGATGATTGCAGCCACGCTGTCTCCAAGCTAGGAGTGTGAGGAATTAACACAAAAAGGGTGCTCTGCAGAATGGCTGAGGATCCTCCTAACTGGTCTTGGTATGCATCCACCAGACTTGGAGGGACCTACTTCAGACCCATCCCGGGAACAGGCAGCTAAACAGAACCTCTCCTTCCCACCACATTTGCTCATCATTACAATAAACAAACTCCTCTGTGGGCAATTTTTTAGCTTTTTGGGAGCTTTCAAAGCCTTTTCTTCAAGCCTTACTATTTGTAACCAAATCTGCATAGGCTTTGGCTCCCAATTCCTGGCGCAGAGCTGACTCTCAAACACCCACTGCTTGGTTCCATCCTGGCACCTAATGTACCAGCCAGGACCATGATGTGTGGCTTGATGGGGTGTGGAACCAGGGCTGGAAGATGCATAGCCCAAGTCCCTTCCCTCTTCTTTTCCTGCAGTTCTCACATTAAGAACTTACTGTCTTGTTGGACAAGAAGGGTAGAGAGGAGCTGGGAGAGCAGAAACATGAACCCAAGCACAGCTCTTGATCTTCTTCTAACACCCATGGGTGGCCATGGGCAGCTCAGTGCAGCCCAGAGACATGCAGCAGCTGAAAGATGTTGTGATTTGCATTTGACTGTAATATTTGTATAGCTCATCTTTCTGCTAAAGAAGAAAAGAAAAGATGAGAGCGTCAGACGGATGCTTCAACCATATTTTGTTGAGAACATCAGAGGGGGGAAGGAGGTCTTGGATTTTTCAGTAATGTCAAGCTTAAAGAAAACGAGAGAGGACCTCTTGAGAATGCATTCCCACAGGGAGCAGCTGAGCAGGAAAGAGGTGACCAGGTCAAAGGAAAAGCATGCAAGCAGTTTAGAGAGAGAATCTTCTTGGCTGACAGTTTGTTTAACTTGCAGGAAGGAGCTCAGCAAGCCCTGTGCATCTACAACTAGCTAAGACACAGAGTTCTCATCCTTCCAGATGATAATACAGGGAGAGGGCTTGCAGAAGTCACGTCTGTATTTCCTGTTTCTATTTCAGCCTAAGGAAATACTATAGGTTGTACCCTAATGAAATGATCAAAGTGTTTTTGTTTGCTTGGTTTCCCTGTCCCTGAGTGCAGTTTCTTGGGAAATCTCAGTGCAGCGTTGCGTATGCAACAGATAGGTGGGAAGTGCTTGGAGCCTGGAATATGCATGAGAGAAACATCTGTCCTCTAGTTCTCAATGAACAAAAGCTCAGGCATGGACTCGGAGAGGCTGTGTAGGATAGGATTCAAAAATACAGCATCTGATAAAGAATGAGATTTCTGAAGGTGCTATCAAGACCTGAATGTATATGTGTCAGTGTGCCAGTCCATCCCAGTGCCCACTGGGCATTTTATACTCTCGAGGTTTTGGGAAGATCTGACTCCGAACTAACTTATTTAGGAGCTGTTGTAATGTCCCTTAATCCCCTGAATTAAAATGGTCTCTTGGTCCTTCTCCGCAGCCTGTCCACTTCCAGCAGAAAACACATCCACAGAGTGAAGGAGAGCCATGAGTTCTGGGTGGTAGAAACTCACCTTAAGAGCACATTAAGTCATCTCTTCAAATTTCTTATTTGTGTTTGGAGTCCATCTCTGCAGCCTTTATTAGCAATTGCAATTAATTGTAAGTGATGTATTTCTTTGTCCCTTTTGACATACACATTTTATATTAGAATGTTAATTCAGTTTAGTGCTCACTAGGATGTTCTTCCCCTTGCTAAATGTTTTATTGAAATTCAGCATGCACGAGAGCAGTAAATCCATTTAACTTCCATAGGGAAGTTTAAGCAGCTACACTGATTTCCATGAGCTGGGTGTCCCCTGGTAATTTAGCTGCATATTATATATATATGTAGCTATTCATGAAAGGTCTCAAAGCTATGGAAAAAAAAAAAGAGTTTGTTTTTATTCCAAGCTGTAAGATCTGTTTTTTTTTTCCCCCAAAGGTCTCAGTAAGTTACATGCTCCTGTGTTCAAAAACTGGTCCTGGTTTTTGCAACTGTGTTCCCAGTAAACATTTTCTCAGCACTTCAGATGGTTTGCACCCCAAGTTTTGTCTCCTTATGGTTATTTTCTGCAGTTTGAAGGGTGGGTTGCTAGTGAGCTCACGTCATCATTTCTGCTTCGTGAATCAAAGCCTTAAAGCTAGAGCTGAAGGACCAGCAAAAACTGTAAATAAGTAACAGGCTTCTAGGAAAGGTCTTTGGACAAATAAGTGCTTGGTCAAAATTAAGGAGGTCTTGTGTAACTTCTGGACATTTTCACAAATGCCTTCAATGCTTTTTAATGCTTTTTAACGATCATCTCAGATTGGGAAGAGGCAGAAAGCTACCCCATCACTGGGGTATGTGTTTAATAAATATTGTCCTGGAATTCTAGAAATTCAGTGAATTTCTGCTAGAATTAATGTAAATTTCATTTACAGTAAGTATAGGCAGACATTTTTCTTAAATCATACATTCATTTACTTGCTTCCCAAGAATCACATATTTAGCTTTATAACTTCTCTGCGAGGATATGGCCCTGAATCAACACTTAGCTTCAGGCTAGTGATATTTCTGTATCTGGAAAATATCTGTCAGATCCTTCCCAGCAGATTTAGAACTAGACTATTCTGAAAATACAGTTATACCTGGTCATTTCTCCCTGTGCTGTCTTTAGTGCAAGCACAATGCTCCCCACTGCTTTATCCATATCATTTATGTGTTTCCATAGTGCCAAATAAGGCACAGAGCTTGTTGTTGCAAAGGCAGATTATCCAGGATTTTGGGACAAGCAGGCCAGCCTCCCAGTGCTGGCACATCCCATCCTAAATTTGCCTTGCTGTGTGTCGATTTTCTTATCCAAATAGAAGCAGGAGACGAGATGATGTACAAAATCAACCAAACAAGATGACCTGTTTGAGCCTTGCACCAAGATTTGATTTGCATTCGCATCCAGATCAAATCTCTTTTATTCCCCATTAGCTCAGCGTTGTGTTCAGCACAACCTGTGTTTGCCATGTAAGACCAGTGAGCGGAGAGCTCTCGCACGGAGCAGGGCTGATGCACGCTGTGGGTGAGCTCACCTTTGTTACGGGGCTGTTACTACTCTTGGCCACGGCCTTGGAGAACCACCGCAGGCAGATGCTGGCTGGGAGTGACCGCCTGGCAGCCAGAGCTGGGGCTCGTTCTGCCTGTGCTCGGAGGGGCCCGGCCTGCTCAAGGACTGCATAGCAAACAATAGCAAAACCAATTTCTGGCAAACGCAGCTAATTAGCCCATCATTCTTCGGTTCTGTGGAGATTATCTAACAGAGATATCTTCGAAGTCCAGCGATTAAAACCCTTATGTAAATATTATTTTATTCTTCTTTAAAATTACATGCTCTAATGTCAGGAATGACATTAGTGTGAGAGAAGCTGTTCTTTCAGTTATATTTCCTCATTTTTCTCCTTTCTCTCTCACAATTTTTGTAACGCCACCTGCGTAGGTTATTTTTTAGTACCGTTCAACTTTGTTGTTAGCTACTCACCACTTGTGCTGTGGAGGTTTCTCAGTTTTTAAATTGCCTTTAACGCCGCTTTCTTTTCTAAGCTCTGAGCTGGAGGGTTGTGAAGACTTGTCACAACTCCAGAGCTCTGCACCTTCCTCACCTGATCTGACAGGCATGGCTGAGTGGTTAGCAGCCAGCCCTGGGGGTCAGGGCAGCTCGACCCATGTCTTGGCCTTTTCCATAGTTGCCATGTGACCCTGCACAAGTCATGCTCTGAGAAATGCAACTGCAAACCGCAATCATGAGAATTTCTTAATCCTCAGATTGACTTTGCAGGAGGGAGAGCTCCCAGCACTGCTGTTCTTCACAAGACCTCCTGCATCTTGTACCCTGGACCCATGCTGATGCTGCTGCTGTTGTGCTGAAGACACTAGGAAACATTCAGAGGTTGACCAGAGATTCCCTAAACTGACCCTTACCATTGACTCAAACACATCTTTTTTTTCTGTATTGAAATGGAAAATGTTCCACATTCAGAAGTGTAGATGTTTTCCATAGTGTCACTGAGGTGCTGTCACATCTGGCTGACTGATGTCTACAGGCCCTTTGCAGTGATGGCTCTGGGCAGCACTACTGTGGCTTCAGGAGAGCAAACCTGCCTCTTTCATGTATCCAACACTCAAGAAACTTTCTAAATATGCCCTTATGCTGACCAGGTGACACTGGAGCTGACCTTATTTGATAGCAGCCACCACGAACCGCAGCCCATGCCTGTCCAGCAGGTGTTTGGCAAGAGAAGCATTGAAGGAGTAGAACGTTATAATTCTTGTATTTGGATGGTGTTTGGGCAGCCTAGGCCTCAAAAAAAAAAGTCACAGAACCTTGTACATGAGACAGGAAACTGCTTCATCAGGGCTCTGAGGCAGCCACAGCTGGTGGCACAGACCATCCCTGACATCTCTTCCCATCACAAGCCAAATGCCATGAGCAAATAGATGCCAGGGGCCTTCCTCACAGAATTTCTCTTCCCTTCAGATTCACATGGTAACAAGCTTGTCAGCACAGGTGCCATGAAAGCACCACAATGGTAATAGGAAGTTATTTCAAGAAGTACCTGGAATTTTAAAGTGTATTACAGAAGGAGCAAATGAAGCAATGAACATGAAAGGCACATTGAGTCAGTCATCTTGTAAAATGCCTGGAAATTATCTTCATTCCATGAAATGCCTGCTTTTACAGGATGGCCCACTGTAATTGTCAAGTTAGCAGAAGCTCTTCTATCCTTTGCCTGCAGTAGCCATCTGAACAAACTATATGTGTGTTGTTTCTGTCCTTCCACCACAGCTCATTGCCATATACTGATGCACAGTGGCATTTAGATAAAGTAACTTAAGTTTAACTAACTTTTAGTTAGAGTGATAGCTCTGTTGCAGTCTGACTTGCTTTTCTCCAGCACTGCAAAGTGCTGCTTTCTGCAGCTCCACTCTACCTCTGGGTCTCCTCACACTCAAACTGGGTGTGATTAAGGCTGCAAGGAGATGAGGGAGAGTGGTGAGGGAACGATGGAGGAAATGCTGTCTTTTGAGCTGTGGGTCATGTCCTGAAGCCAGAAGAAGAAGCATATGGGGAGCAGCTGCAGGGGCCCAGGTTGGTGGTGGGCCTTGTGAAGGACTGGAGGGGGCTGTACTGAGAACCCTGAGAGAAATGACCCCACCAGAGAGCTTCAGCAGTGCTTCAGCAGTTGTCTTTTCTCCCATATTGCAGCGATGACTGTTTAATCTGGACTTGAAAAGAATACAGGAGACAAGATGAAGCTGAGGAGGTAACTTGGTTTCTACTGGCTGGTGGGTCTAAAGATAAAAGATAAAGTGTAAGGACTGTTTTGTCTGTGCTTTTGTGTTATTTTCTTACTGCATCTCCCAGTGCCTTTTGCGTTGGGAGGTTGGGTCATTTCTCTTCATCTCTCCTGACTCGCTGCATTTCTGGGGGGAGGAGGAGCGTGGCACTGTGCAAACAGGGCAAGGCAGTCAGTCTCTGTGCCAAAAGCACCTGTCCTTTTCCCCTCAATAGATAACCCCAGCACCAATGATGAGCTGTTGGAGCCTTTCCCTGGGTGCTCCC
>JAPSGF010000148.1:586568-604649 GCA_035772895.1 Perdix hodgsoniae
TCTCCTCTCCTCTCCTCTCCTCTCCTCTCCTCTCCTCTCCTCTCCTTCTTTGAAATTCCTTTCACCCCCCTCCTCCTTCCCCTCTCCCCATTCCTTCCCATTCCCTTCCCTTCCCTCCTCCCTCCTCTTCCCCTTTCCCTTTTCCCATGTTCTCTCTTCTCCTCCCCTTACTTTCCCTTCCCTTTCCCATTTTATTTTTGGAAAGGGCTTCTGGAGGATGATTCAGTCTGAACAGATGATACTTTCAATGGCACATTTAGCATCTATCTGAGGAGGCCTCTATGGGCACAGCCTTGCTGTTGGTTTTTTTAAATATCAAACCGGCCAACGTGTTTAAATGGTTTTGGCTGTTACCTTATGTCCTCATGTTTCACAAGTACAACCAGTGAATCATGTACAATCTTATTTACTTTTCTTACAGCACAGAAGTGAAGGCCTCTTGTAGGAGTCACTGCTTAAAGGCAGAGAAGGGATTCCATTTTAAAGAGCATCCCCAGCAGAACACCCAAATTCAGCTAAAAATGTCAACCCTCATTTCATACAAACTCTCAGTCTCAACCTCTGCTATGATGCCGAACAGGGCTGTGCACATGAGGGTTTGCTTTACAGGTGCCCACCTCACACACTGTGGTCAGGTAAGTGAAGGAAGCTATTAAAAAATCCTCCAGTGCATGACACAGTGTAAGAGTAGTACTGCAGCACCCTTGTTTGCACTTTCTTGCTATTGTGGTCAGCATGCACCTCCCTGACCCCACACCCTGCCTGAGCACCCACTGGCAGAGGCTTTTCAGCACCCAAACTTGGCTCTCTCCAGGCCTTAGTTAACTTCCTGATGAATGCAGAAGCATTAATTATTCATCAAACCACCGATAAGGCAATTAAATTTCTCTGCCTTTGAAGGTAGTGGCACATATTTCTATAGTGAGGGAAAAGGAGGAGGCTGAAGAAATAACTACAGGTGTGCAGAGCAAGGATTCCTCATCTGCTGCTCTTATACTGTGCCTGAAAAACCTGTCTTTTATGGAGATGTCAGTAGCAATCTCACTCGCTGTTAAGAGAAACAAGTGCCTTTAACCATTTAAACCCACTCAAACATAGGGCTTTTGTGCTTTGATTAAAGACATAAAGCAGAGAGAAAACATCCCGGCTGCCCCTGAGCATCCCGCTGAGTAGGGGTCAGCAGGAGCCAGCACGGGTCATGAGTGCTGTGCCACCCTCCTGACCCCAGCCCATGACAAACCCATCCATGAAGCCCAAGTTGGAAACTGCAGCCAGGGCTCAGCCTTCACTGTAAGTTGCAGCAGGGAGTAATGCCCCCATCTCTGGGTGATGCCGTTACCCCATCTCACATGCCACATCCCGGAACAGCTCAGGAGGCATTTGCCTGGTGCTTGAAGCACTGGCTGCACCAGCTTTGTCCCTTCACATGCTGGGCAGCTTTGTGCAGCCCACCAGGGTCACAGGGAAGAGGGATGCAGGAGAGCAGGAACTTGGGTGCAGCCATCCAGCCCCAGTCCCCAGTAATGAACCTTCTGGGCACCAGCTCTGAACAGACTGAAGTTCTAACAGCATCCAGGAATGTTGTTTTTGCTCCCTGATTTTGATATGCATATCACCATGTGGGTTAAATAGAAAAGAAAGCAGAGAGACTGCTTCCACATGTTCACAGTGCTTCCAGCCTCAGTGTAAATAGCCCAGGAGAGAGGTGGTGCCTGCCTGCAGGCACTAGGCTGTCCACATGCTGACTGTGAGCCATATCATTAAGGGAACAAGGTATCCCTGACATAAAAGAGTGTTATTTTTGACATTAAAAATGTGATAAAGTTAAGGAGATTGTCTGGACCAGACTCAATTAGCTCATGGCTGGAGTGAAACCACGGAGGCTTTGCTGAGCAGACTGAAGCACCACAACAGAGCTGCATAAAAGCCCAGAGACAGACACCCCATCTCCTTTCTTCACACTTTCAAGATGTTTGCTGCCTTGCCAGATTTAAATCTGTTTCTTGTGCCATTGCAGTGGCCTTAGCTGGCTTGGCATTCATCTCAGCCTACAGCAGGAAACAAGTGTCAGCACCCAAAAACTACAGCAAGAAGAAAGTTGTTTTGTGCCTGGGCAGGCCAGGAAAAGGAAAGATGGTGGCAGGAGAAAAAAAAAAGCAGTCAATTTCAATTTTTATTTATCCCCTCTAGCCTTTGCACAAGGCACCAGGGAAACAGCATGGACAAAACAAGGCTTAGAAATGCATCTCTCTAGCTGAGCTATGCTTGCTTAGCCCCACTCCAATGATTCACCAGAACACATTGCCTGAGCTGGAGGTCTCTAGCAAGGATGATGCTACCACATGGGTAAGGTCTTTTTGACTCACTGATTTAGTAGTTCTTGGACAAAAGGCAAAAATATGCCCCTTGAATCCCAGATCCCAGCAGGGGAGAGAGGAGTTCCTGGTGTAACTGTGGGACAGCAGTGTTGCAAGTGTGCTGCTGCACTGCAGAGCAGCTAGCACAGAACCACACCTGTTGGTCTTGAAGCACTAAGGAGATTACATGTCATGTAAAACAGATGTGGTGCTTGGTAATATGTCAGGAAATAAAGCCATTTCCCTATGAAATACAGGAACATGGTATCTGCACTTGTCTATCAGGCCTCACAGTAGCGAATGCCAAGGGATGTGGAGGAGAACATTGTACTTTGAGGTGCTCAAGAGAGGGGTAGATATGGATGGCACTGTAGGACATGGTTAGTCAGCATGGTGGTGATAGACTGGCAGGTGGGCTGGATGATCTTAATGTTCCTTTCCAACCTCAGTGATTGTATGATTCTATTAATCTGGTTTGGGAACCATGTTGGAGTCAGCATATGAACCACATCTCAACCTTCCACACATCAGCATGATGGGGCTACAGTGAATGCTGTTCCCACTGTCCCTGGGTCCTCATGTAGCAGAGGCAGAAGAGAATACTGCAGGTGCAGGAAAGGTGCTGATGCAGTTAAAGCAGATATGCCACCTGGAGTACCTTCTAGAGCCAGAGGCTGCAGCATCCTGAGAGGCCACACCACAGCTGTGGGACTCTTCATGGAGTTGATAATGGTTCTTTGGAAACTGGGAGAAGGAACCACAAAGAGTCATAAAACTAGAGAAAACTGTTGTCAAGAGAGGAGAGACCCATCCAGTTAGACCAAGAGAGGTGAGATGCTATTTGAAGTTTGTGCCTGAGCACTTTTGTGGAGAAAAAGCCTCAGCTACGCCCAGACTTCTTCATGTGGGAGGGGATCAGAGCCAGCATCTTGAGCTGCAATATGAAGCCAAGGAAGTTCAGCAGAGCCCGTGGTTTTGGCAGTGAGGCTGGTGAGCCTTGAGGCAAACTGCCCCCAGCAGAGGCTTCTTTGTCTCTGATGCTGTAATAGTCTCTTTTTCAGAATAGGCTTTAATCAACCCAAGTCATTAATCTTAATTCTGGGGTAATTAAGCTTAATACAGGGTAACTGTGTGAAAATTAGTGGGCTGGGATGTACGGGAAGTCAGACAGGGTAATTCTCCCTGGCCGGACAGTATGCAAACCAGCTCTGTATCCTGATGTGAGCCCAAGATTTGCCGTGCAGCATTGAAAGAAGGCATGTCTTGCCCTAATAACCAGACGGCCTTCTGCTCTGGTCCTACAGAAGCCGAAGCACATTGCTCAGCAAGAAATGGCACTGGATGATGAAGAGGAGGCTCTACAGAATTTTCTGATGTGCTGCTGCTGATTTCCATTGTGCATCCAGCAGGCCAAGTGAAGTCTGCAGGGTGAAGCATTTGAGCCTGAAGCTGCATAAAGAGGCTGCCTCCCCCTGGCAGCCTGCTGTGCCCCAAGTCATTGCAAAATCAGCTCTTGGGGAACAGTGTCTGCGTAGGCAGACCCAGAACTTCTGGGCATGCACCTGGCAGTGGCTGCATGAGGAAAGCTCATCTCAAGTGTAAATGCCTCCCTAGCCAAGGTATCCTTTGGGCAGAGGTGGCAGCAGCCATCATCTGAATGTGAATGTCACTGCCCATCACTCCTCTGCCTCGGCATGGAGCCCTGCCTGGACCCTGCTGAAACCTTGGCATTTTGGGGAGAAAGGTATTTCTTTCTGCTTTCTGACCGCATTGCTTCTGATTTTATAGCTGCCTATATACCTAATGACAGTTTTTCAGCTCCTCATTAGTTTCAGCCCTTTCAAGTCTTTTCTTGGGCTTCAGAAGGGAGAAAATGCAAATGTCCCAAGTCTGGAAGAAATAGAGTTGGGCAGCAGCTCAGACTTGGCTCCTCTTCTGAAGGCCATTCTGACAATGCAGCCCCCACCCAGTTCTGAATTGTAAGGGATCACGCCTTGCCCTAGGTCCTTGGCTTGTCCTTGGCTGACACTGAATTAAAGGGCATGATGTGTGGCTCACTAAATCCCTAACCTGCTGTCCTAGGGACAAGTATTACATCTGTACCCCTCTGACACACAGCATTAGTGGAAGGGTTGCCCTCAACACAATGGGCAGAAACGGGTCAGCCCTGATTTGGGGAGCTCACACTGCTCAAAGTGAGTGGGGAAACAGCCTGTAGAAATCAGAGGCCTCAAATCCTGTTCTCAATCTTGGAGCTTCACTCTGCTTACTGCCTATTTACATGTAGGCAGCAAGTCTGAAGTGACTGAAGAGGGCAGGCTGTGCTGCAGGTATTATCCTTGTGGTTTAATGGTAAGGAAATCAGGAAACAGACCAGTTTAAGAGCTGTCTCCTTAGCAAGTGTGAATCACCTTGCTGCCATCAACATCTGAATTTAGATTAGTATTAATTTCCACCAGCCAAGAATTTGGCAGAGAGGAGCCTTACTGTAACCTTTATAATGCAATTCAAGTGCCCCTACTGTCTGTGATAACTGCACTGGCAACACAAACCTCATCTGTATTCCCCTTCCCCTTTTCTCCTCACTCTGATCAAATCCTTCATTCATACTTTTTCTACCATGCTTGAGTTTCTTGTGCAGCTCAGCTCTGAGTAAGTAGCTGTATGATAACAAAACAGTGCTGTCTTTGTTCTCGAAAAGCAGAGAAATGAGGATGTGTAATCTTGAAAGGAGGAAGCTCACAATGAGAAGAAAGCTACGCACGCACTGTTGTGCTCAGGCACCAGCTGGATTGAATTTAGCAATGCTGTTCAGGGAAAGAGCAAAGAAAACAAATTCATTATTTTGTTTTACCTCCTCCTAATTGACCCAAAGCCAATCAGAGCTGATGGTGTTTCTGTGGAGTTCAGGTTAAACTGATGACATTCATCTGCTTTTGTGCTTTTACCTTATTTGCTGTGTTTGGCTCTTTTACTGCCTCTTCACACTTGTGCTCTGTGCTCACTCTTCCTGCCTGCATGGTCACGATTGAGTTCTTCCTTTTGGGCATCATCAGCTCTTCAATCACTGTTCCAGACAGCAAACCATCCCCAGAGCTGTGCTTCCTCAAGGGAACCTTCTGCACTTCCTACATCACATGGGCCCACCCTGACAGCCTGGCTGAGCATGCTGCAAGGAAGCCTCCATCGTGTCTCTTCCTGAGTGCTTTTCAGCAAAGAGAATCAATTCACCACGTTCATAGATCCATGTGTCACTTTTAGGTATGAATATATAAAGATATATTCACTTCCACTGAAACTAGTGGCAACTTGCTGACTTCTGCTGGTGATGTTTGGTGTCTCCTACAAGGGCTATATAAAATATATAGTTGATATGATATGACATGACATGACATTGGTTGTTTTTTTTTTTCTCTGTATACATAAATAAAGGCATCACTTCTGCATTTTACAGGCAGGCACACAAAGGATGGGGACAAACCTCTGTGTCTGGGAGCTGGCCATCAGGGAGCCAAGAGCTGATCTGGGAAGCAGGGGGAGCACTGCTCTATTGGCCCGTAACCTTGCAAAGCCTTCCCAGATATTCAAGGCACACTGTAGTCAGGAAAGGGGGATGGAGAACAGGTGGAAACCGGTGCATGCATGGTTAATTTGAAAGCTTGCAGACAGACCTGGGGAATATTGCATTCCCTGCTCTGTTGAGTCCACCTTGTAGTCTACTTCACAGAATGCGCACTCAGGATAGATTCTCTTGGGAAGTTTGGTTTCTTCATCTGATGACAGAATGCCCAAGAGAGCTCAGGGCAGTGAGCTGAGAGGGGAGGAGAGGCAGGGCCAGCCCAAGAGTCACAGACAGCTGCAGAAATCACCTAGAGATGCTCCAGAGAAGTGGAGAATGGATGCAGGTCCAGTGCACGGAGATAAGGAGAAGAGGCACTGAGAGTATTGAGTCTGGGGAGCTCAGTGAAAACAAGAAAGGGCTTGTTGTACAAGGCGTGACCAGGAGAACAGAAGATAGATTTGGGCTAGTTTTTTGTTTATTTTTTGTTGTTGTTAGTTTTTTTATTGTTCTATTTGGGTGTTTTTTTGTTTTTGTTTTTTCAGTGTTAGCCCTTTTTGTGTGTCCTAAAACAACT
Organism: Perdix hodgsoniae; assembly: GCA_035772895.1. Lineage (NCBI taxonomy): Eukaryota > Metazoa > Chordata > Aves > Galliformes > Phasianidae > Perdix > Perdix hodgsoniae. The sequence continues at coordinate 593,062 of JAPSGF010000148.1, forward strand.
TTAGGAGTTCATTGCTCAGGTAGGTGCTGCAGTAGAAGCTAGCCATGAAGGCTGCTGTTGGCATACTCAGTTAGATCCATCCCAAGTCTTTGGGGTCTTTGGAATCCCTTTGCTGCTATTCTTCTTCCAGCTGATTCCTATGGCCCTCTCTGTCAGGTTGCTTCAGCACTCAGCCCAGCCCAATTTGTGGGCTAGCCCTACCAGTGACCACGGTGGGAAGGTGGTTGTGGGGACCCCAGTGTGCAGTGCTCCTGAGTGCTCAGCCTGAGTGAGGGGACAAGTCATAGAATCATAGAGTCATAGAATCATAGGATCATAGAATAGCCTGGGTTGAAAAGTTTCAACCCCACTGCTATGTGCGGGGTCACCAACCATGCAATCAGGCTGCCCAGAGCCACATCCAGCCTTGCCTTGAATGCCTCCAGGGATGGGGAATCAGATTTCCTCTCTGGCTCTCAGATTCTCCTTCATTGGTGGCCACCTCATGAGGGATGAGGCCACCTTCTTCAGGGTCTTCAGGGTCCTTTGGTCCTCCTTCCTGCAGCAAAGTGGTTTTTCCCTGCACATTCCCATCAGTGTGGTTGTGACACTGGAATTCATTACAACTGTTACAACTGCAGGAAATAAACAGCGGGAGCAGATGGGCTTCCCAGGAACAGAAATCCTGTCTCTCTCTCTCTCTGAACATCCTCAATAATTACAATCACATGCAAAAACACAGGAAGGAAGGAAAAAAATGCCGAAGGCTTGGGGCAGAACTGCCTTAGCACAGGAGCAAGCCCTTTCTGGTAGGTGGCTGCAGCATGGTGGGCCAGCTGCAGCTGGAAGGGACCCCCTGGTGCTCCTCTCTTCAGGAGCTGCTGTGTGAAGGTTTCCTCACCGCCACCCCAAAGCACTTGATCTGCAATTCCTGTTGTTCTATGCCTCGACCACAACAAAAATGATGTGCTTTAATGTGGTATCTGCAAGACGGGAATACTGCAGGAGGCTGTGGGGAAGTGATGGCCAATATAAGACATTAAGTACTGCTCACAGCTCCAAACCTTTTATCCAAGCTATCTGAGTACCTTGTAGCAGAGGGGCTGTAGATCTGTTGGCTATTCTCCAGCAAAGGCCCTTGTTTCTATCTAGAATGGCTCTTCCCCAGAGCTAATGCATACAAATTATGCTGGTCCCATGGAGAAGCCTGGCATATTGATGAGAAGGAGCAGCTCTGGCTCAGCACCAGTGCAATGAGTTCCATTCAGGAGGGTACTGCAAAGGCTGGTACAGTGTATGTGCTATTGGAATGAGATGGTAACTTATAATGGGGGAAGAGAGATTGCAAATAGTTCTAGGAGGTCTCACATGGGCTGTGAGGGCTTCTGCTTGTTGAGAAGGAAGATGCTGAATCCAAGATGTAGGATGCAGTTTGGGTAAGTGCCTGTACATAACAAGATCCAGCTGCTCCGAGTGGGCTGCTCAGGGGACAGGTAATTACAGCTGGTAAAGAAGTGATTTTTCCATCCAGTTTTGGATTTTTCTTGGAAGGAACATTAGAATGTGATATGTAAAAATTTCCATGGTAAAATTTGTATTTTATACAGCAATTTTGAGTTTTTATTCTGGGAATAAAAAAACAAAACAAAACAAAAAAAAACACAATGAAAAAAAAACACACCAAAACCTAAAACCAATGTTATTTTTTTATTTCCTATGAAAAGACCAAATGTTCTATGGGTAAGTTTCCCAATAATTCCCACTGAAACTGGTGGCAATTTGCTGACTTATGGAGGTGACATGTGGCATCTCCCACAAGGACTGAGACCTACAGAAACACCTCGCCTTTATGTGGGAGTGTCTCATACCATGTTTGCTCCCTGAGAAAATGGCACATCACCCTAAAAGCCCTTTGAAATGTGCTCCAGCCACCATTCAGCTATAAACACACACATGGTACTTGAAATTGCCAATGCAAATGAGTGTTAGTTTAAAAAGTTCCTTGTCTGTAGTAAATAGAAACAGACAGCTCCAAAACATGCAAAGATGCACAGTCATCCTGGCAGGAGGTAGTTAATCAGGCATTAAAAACCCAGGACAGAGTCCAGGCAGGGATTAGAGCTGCTTCTTAGTAAAGCAACTGAGCTCACATGTGAGTGCTGATAATACCTCTTTTTGACCTGGAACTGGAGTCAGAAAAGCAATGTTTGCCTGTTACTCCATGAATATACTATTATTTTGTAAATATTACTATTATTTCTTTAATAATGTGGAAGCCGTGGTCTGGGATCTGGAGCTGCCAACCTCCACCTTCTGTTGGAACAGGAGTAAAACGAGAAGACACAGAGTCCGCTCTGATCCAGCCCATTGCTCCCCCAAGCAGGGACAGAAACCAAGGCTGACCATTGCATCTGAAGGCACATGGCTTGTCGGGGCTTGATGCCAAAACTCCACCATGTTATCAGTGCCAGGACAGCACTTTTGCTGCCTTGTCTTAACCAGCTCTAACAGCAATAAGGTGCGTGGGCTTCAGCCTCACAGTGCTCAAGCAGTCTGTTTGGGTTTGACATCTGGACTGTACCGCATTTACACCTTGGCAATGATCTGGCTGTTTGGCCTCTGGGCTGAGGGCTTCATCCCACAAAGCTGGTACCTCCACCCTATGCTTTGTGTGGGCTCTGAGGGCCCCCTCACATCACAAGGAGGTTGCTATTGCAGTGGCCTGGCGCAGCAAAGGGCCAGGCAGACCAGAAGTAACAAAACCACCTTGAAAGTGTAGGTGGTGAATACAGATCAGTGTGATCATCCGCCTCATCCTTCGTAGCGGAACTGTGCAGATGTGAGAGCCTGGGATTACCAGGGCCCCGAGCTCCTCACTGAGGGGATTTAAGGATAGGTTTGAGCTGTGATCAATCTGAAGGGGCTCAAGCACAGCTGCCCTTGTGCCCATGACCGCTTTCCTGCTCTGAACGCCAGCTGCTTTCCCTTCCCAACAGTCTGCCTCTCTGCTCAGCCCTGCCAAGGCCTCCCCTGCCCAGCCAGGCTGGTTCTCAACATCGTTTGTTGGATCCTCATGGGATACTTAGTCAAGTAGAAGCATTAAGAGCAAATGGGACAGCTGCCAGATCTGCAGGAAGCATTGCCAGGATTGCACCTCCAGCTTCATGTGGTCACCATCACTGCTTGGACTTTCTGGTCCTCCCCAGCACAGGGCAGGGTGGGCTTGTTCCCATGCTCCATCAGGTACATCTGGTGGGAAGGAGTAAGTTCTCTCTGTAGCAGCTTTCTACAGACTTATAGCTTGGTTTTTGTACTGTGCTAATAGCATGATAGCAGGTCAGTCAGTTGACTTTGTCTGATATTGGAAACCTTCCTGTCCTAACCCAGCTGCAGTCTATGCCTTTTGGCTGTGTACTGCTATATTTCCATGGCAGACTGTGTGAGCACAGGTGTTTGAATGAACTTTGCCAGTCAGTTGCTCTCTGACACTTCAAGAAATGGAGAAATACAGCAAGTCTACTTCTTACCTTCAAGGACTCTCAGGCAGCAATAATGGCTGACCAGAGAGAGCAGGTTCAGGACCTCCTGCTTCCAAATTTTGTAACTGACCTAAACTCCAGTTATTTCACTGCTTGTTTAGCAGAGAAATGGGATATATAGGGATATTTCTTGATTTTCAGAATGGCAGCCTTTTCTTTATACTTGCATTATAATAAATATGTTTGCCAGGAAGCCACCTTACTACGTAAACATGGCAAACAGACCTGTGAAATTAAGTGGTGGAGACTTGTGTAGACAGACAAAGAGGCTGCTGGGCAAAATCAGAGGGATAAAGAGATCTTCAGGCCATGTCTGACAGCCTGTTTCTTCTTGTGCTGATGGACTACAGTATCTGCTCCTTGTTAATTAGTGCTCTTTATTGTCATCAGAGGTTCAGCCAGCCAGAAGGTGTGCTGAAAGCTGACCATCTACACAAATGGCCACTCTTCAAAGAGAAATCACTGCCTTCTCCTTTAAGAGTTAAACCTGGACCAGCACAGTCCCTATTTTTAGCAGTCCTGACATTCACTAGCAGCCTGTTTTAACTGTAACTTTTTGCAATAATTTTTCTGTCACTGGAGAAATAAGAAATTCCTGTGCTGACCCAAGACCTGCAGGACATTTGCAGTGTGTCCTGCTTTGCTGGCTGCCTTTTCCAACGTTTCTGTCTGGTTGAAATAGAGCCTGTTAAAACCTTTCCAAAATTTCCAAACAATTAAAACTCCTTGGAAGCTTGGCCTTGGTTATCTTTTAAGAAAGAAGGCTAAATGCAGGCTGTTAGCAATGCCAGCACCGAATAACATAGCAATGCTTGGAGCAGTTTGCCCTCTGATGGCCAGTTGGAGCTTGCTGCTCCTGCCCTCGTGCTGAGATAGGAAAATTGGATGGCTCCAGAGCCCAGTTTTGTCCATTATGCTCCTCACTTGTCTTGTTATTCCGTTTCAAGGATGATCTTTGGTTCATGCCAGAGCACAGCTCTCTCATGGAGTGTGTCCCATGCCACCTCCAGCCACATCACACTTCCTTTTGGCTTCCTGGGAATATCATGGACCTGTTCTGTATTTCACAGTCTGGTCACTTGTTTATGGTCTGCTGAGATTCTTGTCTGAGCTGCAAAAGACCTTGAGCTGCTATACTTCACGGAATGCACCAGGTAAGCATCTGCAGGCTGAAGCACAGTTAGACACAAGCCCACTGGAAACATCTACTGCTGTGCTCCTGTTGCAAGATGGCTCCTCCTTTCTGGGACCATGTTATGCTGCTGGTCTGGCTATGGCCGCGCCGTGCTGTATTGCTAACTAGGGTGAAGAGAACAGACTGAACAGGCATGGACCAGGGGACATTTCCACCACTCTGCTACAAAGAAGCCTCCGGATACTCATGTTGTCTGCTGCCAACAATCCTAACCTCCAGAAAGAAGCAGAGAACCAGGACCAAGTGACTGACCTGGGAGAGAGCACTTCCAATGGTCACCTTTCATCAGGGACAAGTAAGAATTGGTTTTGGATGGGGAGCATTGCAATTCTCTCTGGGAAATGAAATGGGATTAAAAGAACCACAAGGAGAAATGCAACAACGATAGAAAATTATCTTGCTTTTGCAACATTTTTCATAGTAAAGCAAATGAGAAAGTACAAATTCCTGTCTTCCCCAGTCCTTTTTTTTTTTTTTGATGTACATTGATTTCCTTTGCCTTAGAGTTTAAGATATTAGATAGAAAAGGCCCCATATTCAGTGCCATCACAGTAACAGCCATGTGTGAAGCTCAGACTGCTCCTCTCCTTCTTCCATCTTTCACAAAACTGTTCTGCTGCTTTTCTCTTTCAGTTTTCTGATACTTTTTTTCCTCTTGATATCTGCAGGAGACTCCCAGGCATGACGTGCACAGCAGCAATCCTCACTGCACACATTGGAAGCAATATTTGCGGGTGGATGGACCAATAAAAAAAAATAAAAAAGCACCCTTAGTCATATTCATTTCATACAATGTCCCCAGCACTGCTCTCAGGAAGACAAACCTCGAAAATCTGGGCCCTGTTAACTAGCCATTTACACCAGCAATATCCGGAGATGAATTTCTCCCATTTTTGAATGGCTGGTATTTACTGTGCTTTGTCTGCTGTGTCAAGCATTGAAAGCCAGGTAATTCTAACGACAGCATCTCCATTGAAGTCTCTGGTTCGTGGGAGGTTATTATCATTTCCTCTTTCGCAGATAAAAGAAATGCCAAGTAGGAGAAGGAAGATCATTGCTGGGTGGACATTTTGAATATCTTATTTAATTTACTAGATAACGGTCACATTTATGTAACAACTTTTTCCAATTTTCTCATTATCATGAACCAAAATGATAGCTTATTTAATGTCCTTCTGCACCACTTCGCAGTGAGACACACAGGAAGGAAAGTCATGCAGGGGAGCAGCCTAATACAAATGAACCTGCACTGAAGAAGCATCAGGTTACTCAGGAATGCTGCTAATAGGAAGCCACAGAAAAATAAATAATTTTACAGGCCCTCCACAGTTGTCCGTTCAGTGAAATCCATCACAGGTCATTACAGATGTATTGCTGGCATTCAAGAGATATGTCTCCCACGCCCTGGGCTCCCATACTGCTGGAGCTGCTGTGATTACATCAGATGCCAAAGCTTTTTTCTCAAAGACATTGAGAAATCTGTGCTGACTGTCAGAAGACTGATATGTTGTCTACTTTACCAAGAGAACTGAAATAAATGATTAATGAGATCAGAGATTAATTTACACTAATGCCAATCCACTGTTTGGAAGAGCATAATGTGCTTCAGCTGATTCTGAAAGAAATGTAATCCCCTGCAACTGAGAAGGAAGCGGGTTTATAAGACTAAGGAAGGATTGCATCATAGACCAAGAAGAGGTAAGCACTGGTGATTTTGCAGAAGTTTTGGATTGAAATGGAACAGAGGATCTTTAGCCAGTAGATTTCATCAATGGCAAATAGGAGGAAGGACACCTTGAGTCTCTTGGCTGCTTCTAGGCTGATGTATCAGGTTTTATATGCTTACCCACATGACAGTAGCAAGATTAATTATCTTGGGTCTTTACAAAGAACAGAGTAAGTTCTCTTGCTGCTGAGCTCCACCTTGTCTGCATAAAAGAGCACATAAAGGGATGACATCCAAACTTCAGGATCTGCTGTAGAGGAAGGAGGTCATGTGATGGCACAAAGAAGATGCCCAGGAAGCTCTCACATCTTCTCCCAATTTGTCCAGTTTGATAGATGACTAATAAACCCAGTGGCTATCAAAATCAGAATGGAGAGAATGTGACTTACAGCGGTCTTAGAGTACTTGAAGGAGGCCTACAGAAAAAAAAATCACTGGAGGGTGATTTTTTACAGGGGTAGGAAGCGACAGGACCAGGAGAAATGGCTTTAAAGTGGAAGAGGTTAGGTTTAGACTAGATACTAGGAAGAAATTCTTTACTGTGAGGGTGGAGAGACACCACAACAGGTTGGCCAATGAGGTTGTGGGTGCCCCCTCCCTGGAAGCACTCAAGGCCAGGCTGGATGGGGCTGTGAGCAACCTGGGCAACAGGGAGGGGTCCCTGTCTACAGCAGGGGGTTGGAACTAGATGATCTTTAAGGTCTCTTCCAACCCAAACCATTCTATGATTCTATGATTTTATGATTCTGTGACTGAAGGACGGTATACAAAAGCACTACTTCAAGGGGTATCATCTTTTCTGACATCTTATACCTGCCCCTTGAGAAAAGTGCAATTCTTCCTCTTCTTTTCACTTGGTTTCCAAAGGAGATGTACAGAATATGTCTGAAGTACATAGGCAACCAGCTGAGCTGTCTTTGTTGGTGTCTCCCTAGGCCCTTATGGAGAGCTCAAATGAAAAGCCAGGTGCATATTGCAAGGGGTTTTGCTTTTCCAAAGATGAATTACTTTGAAATTATGAGATGCAGAGATAGACTATCTTTTCAAGAGCAAGAAACTCTTTGGGGTTGTAAATCAGACCATCAGTCATTCTTGCACCTTTATACAATATAGCTGGTTTTCCTGTAGCTGTTTACAAATCATTCTTTAAATACTGCATTAAGTAGCAGCATCAGTGCTGTGTTTCAAAAGCCCTTTATGATGGGCTTTTAAGTCATGTCTTTAGATCCTAGTCATTTTAAGCTAACTGCTGACAAGTTATAATTGCCCAATAAACCACTCAGAATAATCTTCATGCAGATAATAACTATTTGAGACTCATTAAGAGTGATGTATGAAAAGCAAAGGCATCCACCTTTGGGATTTGGCCACTTCAAGTATTATTTTGCTTCTAAACAACAGGTACAAATTCTATGTGTAAAAGATTGATTTTTAACCCCTGAATCACAGTGATAAGTTGAGCAGTTACCTTCAGGGTTTGTTTGGTTGTGGTGGGAATGGCTGGGTAGCATTTTCCAACTTGATTTACAGGAGTGAGTTGCCCAATTCTTGATGACTTCTGTTCGCAGCTAAGTGCCACATTCGCTTGAGATCCCCTGGTGAATCCATGCCTGCTAGCACTTGGCTGCTCACTGCATTTCCACACTCAGGCATATGAAGTATTGACTACAAATTCTGTGATGTAGGGGGGTGATCTAGCTGCATTGCTAATAGATAGTGTGGCTGGTGACACATAGAGGTACCCTGCTACCTTTGGAATCTGCCTGACTGTGCATGCTTCCAGCAAGGGAAGATCTGGGAGCAATCACTGGCCAGACCACCTAGTTAAAGAATAAATCTTCAAATGCATCAGCCCTGCAGTCACACATCTGCTGTCCAGTGGCAACTTAGGGAAATTCTACAGAATGAGCTTGTTCCAAACACCCTTAGTCATATTCATTTTTGGAGGAAACCCAGGAAAAGTTATATTGGAAAGCTGAAAGCTATTAGGATCAGGATAGAAGTTAAAGGACTTGGTATGTGCCCTTAGGCACCAGCTCTCCCAACTTCATGAAAAATAATATAATCTGATTCTCTCGTTTTGTACCACTGCAGACCCAATGTGGTGCTTTCTACAAAAGGATTGTGACACTCAGCAATTGCTATAGCGTTTCCATTTATTTTTGTGAATAGGGTGAAAAGGGAAATGAGTGTGAAAACAGTGAAAATGCAAAGTACAAAATTGGCTTGCTTCTCTTAGAAAACTTAGTAAACTGCTAGGCACTAGATTTTTCTGGCTTTTCACCTAGTTATTAGGTAATTCACAGTATCAATCATGGATGTCTAAAGAAAAAAAAAATGGCATTTGTCCTATCTACCATCATGGTCACAGTTTTCAAGGCAGCTAACTGCTGCTATTGGTGCCTCTAGGCATCTTCTCTCTGCCCCCTGCTTACCTCTGTGGCTGTCTGATACCAGGCTCCTCATGTCCATTGAGCTGTGTCCTTAGGGAAGTGGCTCCCACTGAAGAGGAAAAGTGTTGACATCTTGTCTCAAGTCTTGCAAGGAGACATTGAAGCATATAAGGGAGCAATCTATTCAGGATGTGAGCTGTGCTTCAAGTGGGAGACGTGGGTAATCCAATCTTAAAGACGTTGCAACACATGGAAAGGTCATACTCTTCAGAAACTGGCAGATTTTTTTTTAATCCCAGGGCTGGCACTGTTCAAATGGCACGAAGTAGCTGGAAAAAGATGAGAGGATCTGCCCTGCTGGCTTTTGTTACTGAAGATGACTGACAACATGCCCTCTTCACTCACTCACTCACAGAGTGTGCTCTCCATCCTACCTGGTGAAGTCAGTTAGGAGGGACCTGCCAAAGCCACCCCATAGCTCGTAGTCTGCTCCTTGCACCAAATCATCTCCCACTGCAGATCATTGGATTCAAGGGATCCCAGGAAGAAGGTGGCTGGGAGAGCTGCTGGGCAATGGAGGCTTGCTTCTAGAAGCAGCTGCTAATCCTAGTCTGCTTGCCAACAGAAAGAAGAGATTCAACCCAGAACAAATTAGTGATAAAACTAGAGGGAATGGTCTGAAGTTGCACCAGCAGAGATTCTGGATGAATATTAGAACAAATTTCTTCTCTTGAAGAGTAGTCAGGTGCTGGAATGGGCTGTTCAGAGTGGTGATTGAGTTGCTGCCCCGGAGGTGTTCAAGAAACATTTAGTTGTTGTTTTAAGGCACATGGCTTAGTGGGGAATATTGGTGGTAAATGGACAGTTGGACTGCGTAATCTTTGAGGTCTTTTCCAACCTTGGTTGGAAAAGTTCCAAAGAAAAAGTTCCAAGTTGGTCATTTCAGACACTCTCTTAGGAATGGAAAAAGTTACTGAGAGAAAGGAATGAATGAAGGAGAGCCACTTTAGCCACAACAGCTATCCAATTGTCTATGTGAAAGCCCCCTCCCATCATCCATGTCACACAAAAGAGATCCAGTGCTCAACAGGAAACTGGTGAAAGGACCACAGAGAAATAAGCCGAGGGTGGAAAGCTTAGTTAATCATGCTGATGAAAGATGACAAACCTCAAAGTTGTCTTGTTTGCTTTAGGAGATAATGTGGAGCAAGGGAAGAGCAGTGCTGCGCCTCAGCCTGCACCTTGGTAGAGTGTTCTGTGGAGGATGGTGGCAAGGTTGAGTGCATTACGGAAGTACCAGAGCATGGTGGGCTTCATGGGCATTTTTGAAGGCCATGGAGGCCAGGAAGCATTTATCTCTGCTTCACTGAGAGAAATGCTCTCTTGCATCTGGTCAAGGGATGAACCAAGAGGAAGATGTGGAGGCCTGAAGTGTGTGGCAGCTGTTTCCTTTCCCTGTGACATGAGTGCATCTAGGGGAAAAAGAGGCTCTTGGACAAGTGTGTGTACTTAGTATGTCTTCAGCAGAAAATTGGGCAACAAGACTAATGGTACGTCCTGTGAAGTTCCAAGCACCAATGTGCTCTGGGGAAATGGTAAAAAAAAACTGCCCTTCTCTTAGAAGATGTTCCGGGAATCAAACTCTTGTTCCTTCCTTAGAAAGAGATGAAAATGGGCAATTTAACAAGAACAAGGAGAGAACCTCCCATAGTGAGGGGATGGGAGATGAACAGCAGCCATGCAGGTCAGTGCCTCACAGCTGTGGCTTCTGGAGGCCAAAAGCCGGCTCTGCTGCTCCAGGAGCTGCCACAAGCCAGTCAGGACTGGCAGCTAACACTTGATTTACGTGACAGCTGCTTTCTTTCCCTATGCCGACCATACGTGCCTCTTCATGCCCAGGCTGTGTCACTTTGGCTCATTTCCTCTGGCTACACCTTGCCTAGGCCGCCCTCCCTCCCGCTGTGAGCTGTGCAGAGCCGTGGGCCTGGCCGCGCAGTTCTCTTGCTGCTGGTGTGTCACCACCACCAGCCTCGTGGCAACTGGGTGGCACCAACCCAACCATGTAGTAATGCTGATGGCTCTGCACTGCTCTCACGTAGGTGGGGTGTGACTAACAAAGGTCTGAGAACAAATGAGTAATCTCCCTTTCAATCCCAGCTCTTTTGCCTGTCGTTTCTACAACAGTCCCTTTGTGCTTGGTTGCTCATCTCTTGAAGGCCACCAAGTGGCCTTTTGCACTTGATTGCCGCCATATATCCCTGCCACCATCCCTGTCACCACCCTCTGGAGGGTAGATGTGGCTTGTGTGGAGGCAAATGGAAAGTTTTAGATAGGAGCTGATGTTTGACTTGAATCCCTCCAGTCAGTTAAAATTCTGACCAGCCTGATCTCACCTGATCTGGAAAAGCAGTGAGGCATGTGAGCATTTTGCCTTGCTGATTTGCAAACACCAGTAATTGCTGGATGCCTGAAAATCACTCTTTTTAAGGTGTCCTGATTTGAGAACCTGAAAACAAAAGAACGTAGTCCATTTGAATAGCCTAGCTAGTCACTTCAGTCTTCCAGAAGTGAAGGCCAACCTGTGCAGCTCTTTCGGGAAACAAAGGAATGGAAATGTAAATAATGAAAATGGAAATGGAAATGGAAATGGAAATGGAAATGGAAATGGAAATGGGAAGGAAGGGAAAGTGGAAAGGAGAAAGGGGAGGAAATGGGAAGGGGAAGGGGAAGGGGAAGGGGAAGGGGAAGGGGAAGGG
>JAPSGF010000148.1:605049-697964 GCA_035772895.1 Perdix hodgsoniae
AAAAAAAAAAAAAAAAGCAAAAAACAAAAAACACCACATTTTCAAATTGCCGTGTTTGTTAAGGTTTTATAGATTTATCTTTCCCTTCCTCAGTGATGAGTTGGAGATAACTAATAAGCTGGTAAGGCTGAGTGTAACAGATCCAAAAATAAGTCTCAGAGAGATTCACCACAGCCCGTATCCGACAGGTCTTGTCACTTGGATGCATTTGCAAAATGCTGGTTTGTCTTTCCCCTTGACAGATGCTTTGATGAGCTAATCATCTCATTTCCATGAACTGCACATCTGTAAAAACAAATGGGGATAAGACTTGAACAAGTGACTAAGCTTCGCTCTTGTTTGCAGTGTTCCATTACAATTGTTTGAGCAGATCTGGTATTGCAATCTGACAGGTGACATGCAGACATGCTGTGCCACGCAGATGGCTTCTCTGAAGTTTTCCTCACCAAGAAGGCCATGATGGGCTTTTTTCTTCTGCTGCTGATGGCCTCGTGTGCCCTGATCAGCAGCAGCCAGCCTTGGGTCTGCAGGCACCCGCGTGCTACTTTGCCTCTGTAAGTGGTGATGATGCAGAGCTTCCCAGCACTGACAGATGCTCTAACCCATTTTCTGCCCCAGTCAAAGTCCGTGCTACTGGATTTCTATTCCGGACCACAAGCAGTAAGATGTCCTCTGTGCTCATACTATGTTTGCAAGGTCTCCTCTGCAGGACAGGGTGCTGCCATATGCTCATTAGCTTGGGCAGAATCTGGATGCTAACCTGATTGTTTCCCAGCTTTGTTGTGGCCAAACAGCAGTTCCTGTCATGTTTTCAGTGTTATGCTCAGTGTTATGCTCAGTGCTCAGTGAGGTACACAGATTACCAACCTCTTTGGCCATTTTGAGCCATTTTTCTGTACTTTTTCTTTGTATTGTGGATATCAGTGTGCATAGGAGTCCAGGATCCCAGTAAGGGAATTAAGGCCAACATAGTGGCTTGATCATGCTTCCAAAGTCCCGGCACACACAGCCATGCAGGGAGTCATGAAGACATTTTGTGTTATTGACCTATTTTACCTTTATTTTGCACCATTACTTAATACGGATGTAATTTTCTGCATGCCTCACACCAGGCAAAGTTACCTTCTGCGTTTTCTTACTTCAGCTTCTCTGAAGCTTCTCTTTTCACCTTGAGATCCTTGTTTTCTTTTTTTTTTGTTTGTTTGTTTCATTGTTGCCTGGATGAAATAAACCATATCATCTAGGAACAACAGAAAAACCATTTTGCTACAGGGTTAATTACATCAAGAAAGTTGGCATATTTTCTCTTCATGATTTTATGGAGCAGAGATGTGTTGGCAGAAGAGCAGTGACGCTGGTCTGTGAGTACCAGTAGGAATTCACATAGCTCCTGAGAAAAGCAGGAGCTTTAAATACTGTTTGGGTTGTAAATCTTCAGAAGTTTGTTTCCTTTTTTTGGCTCAAACTTCAGTTAAAAGAATGACAGCCTCCCCTCTGTGACTGTAGCCACTCATTTTGAAGGAGGGTTTTTGCACTGATGTTGCAAACACATTTTGCATCTTTGTTCCTGCTAAAGCAGGGGTAAGGTGTTTTTTACTGCAGTGCCGGCAGAAAAGCAAAATCCAACTTCAACCCTCTGGGCTCCGTTTCTTTGTGCCTTAGGACCACATTTGGTTAAAGGCTAAACTTCTTTGTGTTCTTCTGGGAAACGTGAAGGGAGCTCAAAAGCCTGTATATGTTTGCTGAGCGTGGACACAATGCTCTGTTCTCAGGCTCCCTCTGTTCAGAAATGAGAGATCACAAAATAGAACTGCATAAAAGCAGCCAGGCTCGGGGGGCTCTTTCCTTGCCACCATGCCTGACTTGCAGGTGTCTCAGCAGAAGAATCCTGGAGGGTGGTTGGTTCTCCTGTTCTCGGATTAGCACTGAAAAGTAGTTCAGTGATGGCCTTTTTTTTCCTTGTGTGTGTGTGTGTGTACATAGTGCCTGCTCTTTAGTTCTTCTTATTACATATAATCATCATTATTATATAAATACATACCGATATATATTCAGTTATAGGGATACATTAACACTGGTGCAGGGAAACTGCAGTGTGAGCCACAGTTACTGCCAAGCAAGGGTTAAAGCACAGCTATTCTCCTCTTCCATTTCCGTACTAACAGCCTTCAGATCTTGGCACCTATCAAAATAGATGCTGAAGCCAAAAACTAACAAAGGTGGAAATGATCGCTGCGGGGCAGACTGCCGCTTCCTGTAATTGGATCTCATCCCAAACAGATAGGACTCCAGCTGCAGCCCTGCGCTTGTGCTGGACATGTTTCAGAGAGCTGCTGAGGTGCACAGGACTGGAGCAGCCAGGAAAGTGTCCTAAAAACAAAACCAAGCCAGGCAGGGGCAGATAGATCTAGAAGAGTGGGTTTTGACATATGCATAAAAATGTGCTGTGGGTGGGGATTATAAAGATGGTCTTTCCTTGTTGGTCAGCTTTAGCTTACAGAGAAGCATGGTGGGATAAGGAATCAAGTTGAAATGAAACAGGGCACCCCTGGACAGTGAACAAAGCAGCCTCTTTGTGTTCCCAGTGCTCCAGTCACATGCGGTGCCCCCAGCCCTCCTTCCTGATATAGCACACACCAACAGGCACAAGGCCTGAAGGCTCAGCAGGAGGTGAGCAGGAACCTTGGCCACGGTCAGCTCCCCGTCCTTTTGGTGTTGTATTGGTCAAGAGAAAGCACAACAGATGGAAATACAGTCTAGTGGTGCCCCTCAGTAGCAGCGTGGAAATGTATGGGAGGAAGAGATGACATTAGCTGGACTGTGTTGCTCACTAGCGCAGCTCAACACTGGCACAGAGAGTCAGCAGCTGCTTGTGGATGTGGTTGGGTGTCGGATGGCACCTCCTGGATGCTGGTTTCTGGTTCTGTGCCCTTTCTCTCTTGAGAAACAAAACATGGGAGCACAAAGAATGTGATGAAACTTCCTTGGAGTTGCAGAGATGCAGAAAAATGTGTTTAATTCTGATCTTTCAGGCATGTGATGCGGGAAATGCTGGATTCTGGAAGCCCAATTAAGGACAGGGGAAGAAACAGCACACACCCAGCCTGATGGGTAAAAGGCCGTAAATGAAAAGGGTGTGTGATTTCATAAAACACATTGAGGCTTGTGGAGGAAGCTTACCTAAGTCAATTTTAGAATGTGCATGTGCCTTGGTACGCATGAATTCAACCAGAGTTGAGCCAAATCTGATACAGTTCTGAGTACTCCTGGAAATTGGAAGGAGTACTGTTCTCCTCTGAAAGAACTTTGTGCTGAAATATTAACTCGGTTTTGAAAAGGTTGCCAACGCACACAGCTCTGCTGACATAAATGGAGGTGAGGTTACATCAGCCACCCCAGTGAAAAACGGTGGATAGATGTCTATTACATTTTAAATAAGTCTCATTTCCACTTATTTATGTTTGATCAAGAAAGGGCTGGTGTTGAACCACAATAAGTCGCTCTCAAATAAAGGAAGCAATGCTAATTAATAGTGAATAATAAGCTAGGTCTAGAACCTCTGGGTTATGTCTCTGCCCATCCAGTCTTTATTAAACACTGTATTAATATTCTATTAAATTTCCTTCTGCATTTAAGACTCTCTGTTACTTTCTCTCTGCTCTTCAGTGCTTTTAGATACCTGTTCTCCAGTGGGTTTTGTGGTTTTTTGGTTTTTTCCCCTATGGTAAATTATTGGAAATGTAGCCTCTTGTATTCAAAACTTTCTCCTTGTAGAGGGGGAAACAAATGCATTCTTGCTTGGTTTCTTGATAGATTTATGCCATGTTATTCACTCTGCTTGCAAATTCTTGGGAAGTATTGGGAGTTAGAAATTAAAGCACTGTGCATACAGGTTTTTGCATTGAGTTATGAGATATAAGGCCGTGGTGTTCCTGACCCTACTGTGGGTTTGCTATTCGAGTTTTCTTGCTGTTCTTGCCTTAGGACCACCCCGAATTTGAAAAGTGATTTAAGATTCTGAGATGATCAGGTCTTTTTAGAAAACGCGTTGAAGCTTAGATTGCTCTGAAAATAATGCCTCCTATTTATTTCCATGGAAACTACAACAGATATTAAGATTAAGATAATAAGCAAAAATGCTATTTTCTTCTCAGCAAAACAAACAAACAAACTAACAAACAAAAAAACAAAACAAAACAAAAAACACCAAAAAAACCCCAACACACTGTTTTCCAACATAGTCACCACCATTAGATAGACATTTTTGCTCACAATGAACAAGAGCTTGCATACTTGTAGAAACCTGCATACTTGATGTGACTTGTCTTTCATGTCACTGTCACCACTGCTGAAACACATCACCCACTGTCTCCCCGTGCTCACTGACAGTGAATGTCAATGGATGTCATTTGTTTTGCATGGAGGAATTTGATTCCACACCTTTGCTCCATATGCACTTCCATGCCAAACACCATTTTCTCAGACTGCCCCTCTACTACCATCCATTGCACAGCAACAAAATGTAACAGAACACTGTTGGGAAGGTTTGAACTCTTCTGCTATACTACCAACATCTGTCTCTGACATAATAAAATACTAGGTGTTACTTTCAGAGCAGCCCTCATACATTCATCATCTCTCTCAAGCTTATCAACATTACTGTCTTCTATCAGCACCAAATTCACATTAAAACAGGAAAAAGTTATAAAGCATTAGAACATAATAGTCTGTCTCCTTTCACGCACAGATTTCTGAAGTTTCTCAATTCTCTTCTAGTTTCCATTGCTTGGGAGACATACACCTCATGCCAATGGGTTTCATAAATACTTTCTATCCCACCTTACTATCAGTTTTTTCTTGCTTTAATCTGAATGCATATCAGATCCCATTCATTTGAGAAGCCACTGTTCTGGGCTGCAACAGTAGTAATAGAGTGGCATAGTTTGCTCAGAAAATGCTCCCCTCAAAGTGAAGCTCCCTGCAGTTGTATTTTTAACACAGAACCACATTTACTTTGTGTTTACACGTAAATTGCACTTAAAATCTTGCAAGGGCACACCGTAAAATGTATTCACTGACTCCTCTGGTTACCAGAACAAATACTGGAGGCTGTTCAGAAAAGAAACCCACAAAGTAGAGATCAGGATGTTCTGGAGACTGGTGTGGCCACGCAACAAAAGGAACAACAGCCAAGCACCATATTTTGGGAGGGCTTCTCCCACTCTCATCAGCACGATAGGCATAGGGTGGTGGGCTGTGATCCTTGTGTTAGTTAATGCAGTGGCATTGGGCAGACTGAAGCTGCAGCACAGTTTCAAGAGAGCTGTTGCCTCATCGTTGTAACCAGAGGTGTGTTCAGTGCATGGCAGTACATGTCACCCTCATTAAGCTTCAGAGTGCTCTGAAGCTGCTAATTTGCTTCTGGGAGCATGGCCATGAGTTGGGGTGCTTGACTGGAGATTGTATTTGTTCTTTTCAGAAAGGACTGTTTTTTAAACTGACTGTTAAAAGGAAAATGTGTTCATAGGTGTTGAAAGAGAAAATGGGTTTGCATTTGCCTGTGCTGCTCTTTTTTTTTTTTTTCTTTTCTTTTTTTAAGTTTCTCTGGTCTTTGGAAGCAAATAGACATTTTCATCCTCGTTTCCATCTCTCTATCCTTGTGCACTGGCTCAGCCCAAATACGATCAGTGAAGACTGCAATTGTAGGGCGTGCGGGAAGATAGAGAAGCATGCAGTGATCCAGACTTTCTGAAAGGCAAAGTTCTCTCTTAGGCTCTCCTGGCCTTTTACTTTTTCAGGGGTCTTTCCATTTTTATTTTTGGGTCATAAGCACTCATGCTCTCATACACCCACGGAGTGTTTCTGCAGCTCGGTTACGGCAGTGCCCGTGCCTATTTTGGGGCCTAGTTAGGCATTCCTTGTTGGTAACCCCTATGGGACAATCTATCCTGCCCACTGTTTTCTTGGTTTCAGAGAATTTTCCCTCTTTCACGTCATGTGGAAGACATCTGGGCTCTGGATGAACAGCGTCTTTTTTCTCTTTAACCCATTAATTCTTTATGGTGCTGTTGATCTCCTGACATCAATTTTTTATGTAATTAAGGAAAGCAGTATCATCAGATCTGTCTGCGCAGGAAGGCAACAACCAGTGACAGCCTGCATGCACCTCTATCACTGACTTCCTACGTGGCACTTGCTGCTTCCACTGAAGTTCTGGAGATAGTTTTAATTACTCTTTGTATTACCCAAAGGAGGAAGCATTGCCCACAAAATAAGGAGGTCAGGGAGAAGTCCCGTTTTCCCAGCCTGTGCAAGGAGAATGCTCGGACTGCAGATGGGAAGCAATGAGCAAAGGTCTGGTTGTGGTGCTGCCTCTTGGGACTCGTGGCAGTGCTCGTGTCCCACTGCCTGCAGCATCCTGCCTCCTCGGGCACATCACAGAGCATGGAGTGTGAGTTAGGTGTTTGCATGAGGGATAGGAGCCTCTGCTGCCCTGTATCCCCTCATCAGCAGACATCCAGATTGACTGTATGAAATATCCCTTCCTCTTTGTTTACTCTTTCCTTGCCTGTTCTCCTTTGGTGCATACAGCCATGTTGAGGCGGTTATCACCTGATGCCCAGTGAAAACAAGAACTAAAAAAAGCAAAACCTTAATTATTCCCTTTTTAAGCAGGATAGAAGGGCAGGAACTTGCAGGAAATGCAGACAAAAAGGGAAGCAGGCTTAATGGAAGAAGTGACCAAGCAGTCTTATGTGAGAACACTATCACCAGTGATTTTATTTTAAGTAACTTCCAAACAACACATATACGTACATTTCTTTTCATTTTAAATATTACTTGAGCCCAGCTTCAAAGGAACCTCATGAGTTAGCAGCTCAGATCACTCTTAGCAGAGAACAACTTTTCTGCAAGAGTGAGAGCCTCATAATGACGCTTGAAATATTAAAGCAATCACTTCATTTCCCAGGTTACCTGTGTGCCTGGAATACCTCCTTGTGCTCCTGTGTGGGAACTGTAGACAGGCGACAGCTATTAATTAGAACAGTGGTATGCATGAGGTTTTGGAAAGGGAACAAGAAATGCAAACGGTCTGTGAGTGATCTCCTCCTCCTCTCTTTCCCCAGCAATTGATTCTATTCCTGGCTTTCCATGTGATATCTTTTCCTTGCAAAACAAAAATTCCCTCTTCCTCCATCCAAGACTTATTTTGGGGAGATGCTTGGGAGCACCTTTTGCTTTGCATTGAATTGGTGCCTTATTTAGTGGGAATGGAGGCAGCAGAGGACACCCCCCACACATTGCCTGGATCATCCCTGCCGGTCAGCCTATAGACAGACCACTACAAGCAGAAAAAGGTGTTGGCAACATGTCCATGGCACAGTGGTGTGAGGGAGGCTCCCTGGCCTCCTTCTGGGTCAGGCTTTCAGTGTGAAAAGACACAGAGCTAGTTAGAGGCAAAGACTGGAGGTCAAACCCCTGCACCCGGTGCTGCCATCCCTTCCATCAAACAGTTCAGGACCTGTTATCCAGCCCTGGTGTCCTACAGAGCTGCGTCCCGCAGAAAATCTCCCTTGTACCACCTGCCTCTCTGCAACTTCGTTGTCTCTGTTCCTGACTGTCCTTACTGCTGTGAGTGCCTCAAGAATAAGTGTATTGCCTTCAGTAATGTCATTAAAAAAATTAATACTTTGGAAATGTTTACTTCCTCTACAATAATGATAATCTTAATTTTTGAGCTTCCTGCACTGGAACATTATCTTAATTAAATTCTTCATTCACTGAACAGCTCCAATAAGCATGAATGGCAAATTTCACCTTGCTGGATTCTTCTAAAGGACATTCTTTGAGGGCAGGTTCATGACCCACAGCACCAGCATCAGCCAGGAACCCTCTGTGCTCTGTTCAGCTCAGTGCTGAACAGAGCACACCACTTATGATGCACTGTGCAGCCTTACTGAATCCTTTCTAGATTCCCTGTTTCCAGCACTGTAGAAGCTGGAATTACTTATGTGACAGATCTGGAGCAAGCTGTCATCTTCTGGTGTGTCTGTCTTGCAGTTGATTTCCACCAGACAATTTGTTCTTTGTTCTCAACATATTCTTTACTGGAGATGATCTCCTGTCTCTGTCCCAGTGGATACTTGTAGTATCTCTCTGCAGGAGCTCTGTACCACTGGGCTGCAGGAAGATCAGCAGTTTGTGATAGCACACACCCTACGGAGAACGTGCTTGAACCTGGCAATTTGTACTCTGTTCCCTTGCCACAAATCTTCTGATGCTGGCTGGTCTCCATGCTGAAGTACACCAGAAGACATCTCTAAGTAGGTGCTAAGGTTGCTGAGGATGCTATAGTTAGTTGCCCTGTCTCATGAGAGAAGAAAAAAAGGAACGGAATGGAATGGAATGCAAAGAGAAAGAGTAGAAAGCAAAAGGAAGAAGTGAGGGATCCTCCTGTGTCAACTAGCTTCAGTGTAGATGGTGGTGTATGACATCTCCATAGGGTTTTTCTCCCAGCAGCAGTCAGTCTCTGCTGTATATCAGTGCTCCTTGCTGGCTATGCTCTGAAACAGTGGCCTTATTGGTCCTTCGAGGACCAACACAACACTCTGGAAATGAGCTCTTCCCAGCTGCTGCCTTTGTAAAACAAGGTAAGTACATAAACCAGAGCACTGTGATAGCTTGTCTGTTGATGCAGCACTCTGTTCTCAAAGTGAAATGGCTCTCCCTGCTAGAAGCTGGCAGCAGTTGAGTAGAAAGATGAGCTCCGTGTTCACTGAATGGAAAAAAGCACATCAAACAGGGGAAATGGTCTTTTGTAGCTCATTTAGATGTAATGCACACAATTCTGATCTCTAGGATGATTTATCTTCTATCTTCAATATTTTTAGAACGTGATTATCACTACGTGTCAGTGCTTCCATGACATCTAAAGTATTTGTTCAAGATTGATGCAAGGTGAATAGGCTGTGAAGGGGTTTGAGTTCCTTTGGGAGGGAAATCCCAATCTAGCACACTCTGAGATGCCAACCCCACCTCCTCCCTTTGCCTCCATGGCAAACCCCTCATATTGCTGCTGATTGCCCAGGAGCAAAATGGACATGTGCTTATCAAATAAGTGCAGCTTTGCCAGCCTGCTGAGCCCAGGAAAGCCACAGCTAGGGCATGCAGTACTCCCCAAGTGATCTCTGTGTCATTTCCTGTGGCTTTTAGCACAATTATCTCCTAATTGTTCTTTGTGCCAGGCTTTTTTTGACTTGTCAGGAAAGACTGCAGATGAAGCATGCGTGTCTGAAGCCTGGCATTCTTTAGCCCTGACAAAGAGGTGGCAAGCTCACAAAAGAAGAATGGTGGAAAATAACCCACTTGTCACAGGAGGTCTTCTCTGGGGGCTAGTGCTGATCGTGAGCCCATTTACATCACAGCTCCTGCAGAACATTTCTCCCTTGCTATCCAGCTTCATTACGGTTCCTGTTTTCTGTTGCCTCCCAAGGCAACGTTATTCTGCACTTTCATTGTGGCTCATGGGGGAAGGGAGCTCCAAACTTCCAGAGCAAGGAACAGTCCTGATAAAAACCCCTTCGTGTACAATGTGAAAGTGCCTGCCTTGGCACCACTCTGCAGTCTATCTCTGCGGTCCATTTTAAACTCAATCAGAAAAGTGCAACGCTGCCCACACCAGCTCTTGCAGGGCTTAAGTGCGTGCAGTAAGGTGGCACACTCTCAGGGCTCAGCACTTCTGACACAAGAGGTCATATCAGAGGCTGCACGGGCCTTGTCTGTGCATGGCAGTGGTTTCACCGAGAGCATGCAGTGCTGAAGGCACTTCTGCACTTGCGCTAAATAGGAACAGAACATTTAACTTCCTAAACTCCAGCATTCCCTATCTATAACTTGATGTTTTCTCTCTATGTTTGGTATTGAAATTGATTTGTATTAAGGATGGGAGCTTGTTGCACTGAATGAGCACTGCATCATTTAATTAAAGGGATGATGCAAACGTGTGTCTGAAATTTCCTGTGGACGTCGTCTTCTGGGAGATTGTCCACATTTTGTTTGGCAAATTGGTATTTGTGCAACACTTCCTTGCAGGAAGCTGGTGTGTGCTGAAAGCAATATCTCATTTAAGGCCACTGGGAACATGCTCTGAAACCAAACTGCATCAGGGCTTGAGCTGACCTCAGCTTTCGTTAGGCAAATGGACACATGCCTGCTGCTTCACATCAAGGGTCTCTCAGTATGCTGATGTTCTTCATGGCGTGGGCAGGGTACACTGTCCACAGAGGACCTGCCTAAAAAGGAGACCTCTGCCCAAGGCCGTGTTCATTCGTGTGGGTCTGGCTGTGTTCTCAGGCAGGTGTTGAGTCTCACAGTTCTCGGCAGATATGCCTGCTAAATAAAGCATCCAAACAATGAAAAAACACGATAAACTTTTGTCTTTTGAGAAGCTGGACAGGTTGTGATGTGAGCATGCTTTGTATCAAACCTGACATCGTCCTCAGCAAGGAGACTCCACAGGGTAAAGGCTATCATTGCTGGAGGATCTGGCTGGATAAAAAAAAAACAAGGACATGTGAAGAGAACCTGTTAGCCTCTGGAAATGGGATGAGGTTACTGGAGGCAAATCTAAGGGTTCTTTTAGAGGAAAGTTTGGACTCCTCCAGAAGTGGGGTTTACTTTCATGTTTCCAACTGAGTGGCCTAATGGAGTCTGGAAAATGGTCATCCCAACCTCTGTCATGATCTCAGTGAACTGAGCGCGTTTAAGAAAATCCCCAGATCTGTAAATTGACTTTGAGTAGGGGGAAATGATGGGTAGACTCTGTGAAATAGCTGGTAAGACACCAATTTGCTGAAGAACAGAGGAATTCATCTTACCTAGCTTATGTCATCTAGAAATTAAGGTTGGGCTTCTTGGGTGCTCATCTTAACAGGGAGCTTCAGAAGCAACCCCACCTTGCTGCATTAGCATGGAGAGCTATGAGAGTGTGCTCTCAGCTCGAGGGGAATGCTGGTGATGCAGAACATATTGCTGTCATTAAAAGAAGTGTAAGCTTGGGAATGTTGCTTGGGACTACAGGTGTGCACAGAGATGGTTCCTGCAACCTAGCAGACGTGCAACTGCTTGTCTGTTCCCCTCTGCCTCCACAGGAGATGCTGAGTGGCCTGCTAGGCCTGCCAGTCACAAAAGAAGTCTCAGGCCATGAAGGATTGAAGGTCCAAGCTCTGCTCTCAGCCAGGTCATTTTAGCTACAAAATGTAAATGTAATGCCAACATCAGGATGTCCTGTAGGCTTAATAACGGTGCAGTGAGCCCTAGGTCATCAGCCTGAGCCTCTCCCCAAAAAAAAGAAAAGAAAAAAAAAAAAAGAAAAAAAAAAAGACAACACTGAAAAATTCTTTGTAGTGTCACAGGCTGGGATTTTTCATTTAAAAAAATAAGTAAAATATGTGTTAAAAAAATATTTATGTGAAACGGAAAGATTCAGGAGGGTGGTCCAACTCCCTGCAGTGAGGGAAAGAGATTGCCGTGACTTTTAATTCTGGTGCTCAGATCCCACACACTTGAGGCCAAACTATAAATAGAGAAGGTGAGCAGCAGACTCAAGTCAGGCTTCCTCTTGACATTTTGTTTCTGTAAAAATAAGTAGCCTTTCAGTATATCTAACAGAATCTCTTCCCTGGCTCTCCTTGACAGCTCCCCCTCCTGTCTCCACCTCCAGAGATGTCTGAACAGTATAATTTCTTTTTATTTTTAGCCATCTTTCATAATTGAAATCTCTGTGTCAGAGAGAAGATTTTGCCACGAATTCCTCAACAGGCACTTACCAAAAGCAATTGATTAAAATGAAATATTTAATGGGATTTTATACCCATGGACTTGGTGACAGTGGTGCACCTTAAAAGAGAAAATGGTAATGACATTGGGATGGATGGAGACGGGGCTGCCATGTCCCCAGCTTTGCTGGTGCTTCCCTTCAGGTCAGTACAGGATCCGTGCTGAGGTGTGTGTAGCTGTGTGAGATGTGGATGTTCTGAGCCCAGAGTTGTCTGCTCTTCCTTGTGGAGACCCAGAGCTGCTGTTCGGGATCAAGCTGGTAGTTACTGCTTGCTGCAGTACCCAGGGTGGCTGTAAAGCTCCCCTGAGATCCTGCCACAGCTGTTTCTCTTATCTAAGGTAAAAACCAGATGGGATCTGCTCCAGGGTCCAGCTAGCCCTGTTCCTTCTCTTGCAAAGTGGCCAGAGCAAGTGCTTCTGGAGGCACACGGCACGAGAGCAGCAGGTTACAACAAGAAAGGAGAGCAGTGGAAGCAGCTGCTCCACAGCACGTGGTGACGCAGGAACTGATCCAATTTGATGCAGCCACTAAAACTGATACTGATGATCCCGGGTTTAATTTTGAAAACCAAGTTCTCTGTAATCGTACGAGAGCCAACTGATACAAACAATAAAAATAAATAATAAAAAAGAAACCTCACAGCTCAAGCCAGGGTTGTAGGAGGTGCTGGTGCCCAGACGGTGTTCACCTATCGTGGGTCTCATCTCTCCTGCCACGAGCCCAAGCCTGCTCCTCCCACAGCTCCTGTCGCTTCAGAGAGGAGCCTGCATGAAAGTGGCAATGCAAGTGAACCCAGATCTGTGGTCTTCAAACCAACACCTTGTGCATTATCTAAACACGTGAGGGCTCCCGTTGCTAAACTGAGGGATTCTGTTGGGTTCCTTTGTGAATCCTAACAAAGCTGGAAATTATGAATCATAGCAAATCATGCCGCCTGGTACAGGGAGGATGATACCATCTGCCATCCAGTTACTGCTGGCTGTTGAGTCATCTGCAGTGGGTTCTGAGCATGCCACACGACATATCCTAACATCAAACCACGGCAGGGGTTTATTCCATAGGTGTCCCCTCACTCTGCTTGGGTGGATCACTCCTGTCCATAGCCGGGGTTGCTGTCCCATCAGCTGACACATCCCAGAGGAGTTTCCCAACAGGATTTCTGCAGTAGTTTCAACAGTGAGGGAAGGAGTGGAGGCTTGGTTGTGCAAGAGGATGTTTTGCATCCGTGTCTGCAGACACAGGGAAGCCCATGTGACCTCCAAGGGAGTCTGAGGAACTTTCACCCTTCTGCTGCCCCAGAGAAGATCTGACAGGCGTGCAGCCTGGCCCTGTGCCATGTGAGCTGTAGACCACGTCACTTGGGCATTTTTTGCACGGCATCCTCAGCAACCTCCTGTGCTGCGCATAAATATGCTGCTAATACAAGTGTGTCTGCCATGTGACTAAGCGTGTGTTTAATTAATGAGATAGATTTAAAATCGTTGCCCAGGCAGTATTCTCACTTCAAGAGGAAAACCAGTGGGGCTTCCCCAAATAACTCACCTCCTGGCTGCCTGGCTCTGCCCAGTCCCCGACAGAGATGCTCCAGGACAGCAGTGCTTCACGCTCCCAACAGGCCCCCCACTGCCCTTGGTAGAGTTTCAAATGAGAAATCAAACTTGCAGCATTTTAAACATTGCCTCCCACACAGTGTCTGACCTCAGCCTCCATTACAGCTTGCTGCAGGTTCAAAAGCCTCCGGCAGAACAGCTTGCACCCCCCAGAAATGTGGTTTTGCCAAAATAGAAGCATTTTGCAGAAGGCAATGATTTGACTGAATCTTTTGCCAGCATGTTGCTCTAGGTTTTGCAGTTTGTTTCTGCGTTTTGTGTTTTTGTTTAATTTTGGATTTCATTTTCTTGTTCAAGATACTACTGAAACAAAATATTTTATGTTTATAAATATTTTTTTCTCAGGGGAAAGTCTAAGGGGCTGATTTCCAAACACGTTTGGAAATGACAGGATTCCCTATTGAGCAGAAGTCCCATTTTCCTTTCTGATCTGGTTGTACAGAAGTTAATGCCATTGTGAAAAGACCTCTTTTCCCATAATAGACTTTACTTCCAGAACCACAAATTACTGAAATACTCTCCATGGCTTTAGTGTGTCCAGAGGCACAATCTCACCTTTCATTGATATCAGTCCCATAATCAGTTATTTGCCTACAGGAGCTGTGGATACCCTGTCCCTGAATGAGTTCAAGGCCAGGCTGGATGGCTCCATGGCACTGGGATTTGAACAAACGATCTGGTCCCTTCCAACTCAAACCATGATTCTGTGATTTCTGTTAGTAGCTGGGATCTCTACTCAAGGGCCGAGGCATGGCTGGTACCTTTCTGGGTAGAGATGGAGTGTTGTAGAAGCCAGCATTATCCAGCATGATGCACACATTCTGCTAAAGCTAGGGTGGCTCTGGCCTGAACATCCTGGGGACAAAGGGGCAAAAGCAACATGTCAGAAGTTACACCACTACTTGACCAGACCAGTTCCAGATGTGAATGGTTAATGCGCCTTGGACTGAAAGACATACATTATAGTAGCACTGGGCACCTTGTTCTCTCTAATTTTTATGCATCCAGGATTGGAAGAGCACACAGTCACATGGACAGGGACATATGCTGGAGCAGGGATGCAAGCAAGGCAAAGACGACACTAGGGTTGGTGGCACTTAAAGAGAAAGCATGGGACGAAACTGGAAAAGGGCTTTCAGGGCATTTGTATTTGGCGCATGCATACAACCCTGTTCTCTGGCACTTAGGAAAACTATTTGGCAGTCCTAGTGGGAAGAGAAGGAGAAGAATAGTGCCTTCAGCAGACATTCTTTCTATGATACTATGATTCTTGCACCTCTTGGCTCAGCAGAGAATAATTGCTGACGACTGGAGCCTGGTCAGGATGCTAGAGCTAACACCTCTGTTCCTGCATGACATGGGATTTTGGGTGACCACAAGTAGTTGCCTTGGGATGTCATTAGTGCCCTGCTTGCTCCTCAGCTCTCTGTTCCTCTATGGCCTGAGGAAGCTGCAAAGATTCATGGGTGGTTTTTTTTCCCCCTTTCTTGAAATCACAGCTAAAAATAAAAAGCAGATTAAAATTGAGCCCAGCCCACATTGCAGTGTGTAGGTGTGATGCTAACCAACATCCGGGGCTGGGAAGCTCCTGGGGGAGATGACTCCCAAGTCCTCTTATACCATCTGGCAGACATTCTCTTCCTCTTCATTCTCTCTTCGGCACCTTTTCAGAAAGCATATGAGATGAGAGCTCTGAAGTTGTTTAGCCTTATTTGAAAATGTCTTATGCATTATTTCAGGTGTAAGAAGATGATGATGAGAGCCCTGTAGAAGCCAGGCAAAGAAGCCTTGAATGCTGCCTAGACCTCTGTTAACCTTTCGTCCTGCCATCCACCATCCTGCCAATGTAAGCACGTGGTTGGAAGCCGTTCATCCCCTGCTTAGCCAGAGAGGGACTCTGTGTGCCTGGCAGATCTGCCTGAAACACCCAGAGCCACCACAGTTTCCCAGGGGGATCAAGGTGGATTGGGTAATTAATCACAGCTTGTCTGGGGGAGGATGAGGAAGTCTGAAGGAAGGTGTTAACGGCTCTTAAAAGCTTTCCCACTTTGCAAAGGGTGCTGCCTTGAACAGATTATCTGGAAATATTATTAGCTGGAGTGGGAAAGGGCTTTTTTCCTCCTCCAGGCTTTTTGCAGTCACCCTAAATCTACTTGAGCCTTGGAGACAGGTTTCATTGTGTGGGAGACAGTGGGGGAGAGGTGCTGGCTGTCAGTGGGTCAGCAATTAATTGGTTTATTCCTTTCTCACGGTTATTTTCTGGCCAGCATCTGCTAAAACCCTACTTCCCATTTAGTCTCTGCTCAGCACACAGGAGCTGCCAGGATTTGTGCACATTATTTTTACAGGGGACCCTCAGGGGGTGCAGGAAAAGTCCCCAGTCCAGCCTCTCTGTTGGCTTATCATAGGATGCAATTAGTGTTTTCTGTGATGGGATATTGACTGAGGGAGGAGATGAACATTCAAGGTGCAGGTAGTGGTGAAAGCAGAGACATGCCCAAAAGGAAACTTTCCTTCCCATGTCTCCATTGTCTATTCACCCAGACATCCCGGCATCACCTGCCCTCCTGGCAGCAGTGGCCATCAGCTGCCTTGCCCTGAGAAACTACTTCCCCTGCAGCTGACCGCTGGTGCTCCTGGAGCAGTGCGTGTTCAGACGCTGAGTCTTGCCAGCTCCTTCCTCCTGCTGCAGATGAGACGAAGGTGGTGGTGAGGCTGCTTTAATGGCTGCAACAGGCGGTGAGGCCTCACTGAGAACACTGCAGATGGCTCTTACAGGGATTGTCCTGGTAGCACATCTTCATAGGAAATAACTATTCATGATAAAGCAGGAATAGAGAAAGATCACCAGTTTGGCCTGGAGGATTTTTATATTTTTAGCTCAGCCTTGTTTTGGCTCAGAGTCCTGGAAAGGTGATGAGCAGTGAGCGAAGCAGCCCACGCTCAGCTTCCACTTCCCAGCCTCCACCAAACCTCCTGGGTGAGCAGGAGGTCCCAGCTGCAGAGAAACGATTCTGAAGCCACATCATCTTCAGGGAACTTTTCCTGTTGCCATGCCATTACTTAACTCCCCATAATTCCTGGATTGTTAGTAGGAATCAGGTGTTCTGACAGAGTCCCACAGGCTGCCTTTTTCATAGTTGCATCGATTTCCAACAACTAAATTAGCCCCAGGAAAGCATAATGGAATCAGCAGGTTTCCAGGTCTCTCTTTTCCCTTTATAGAAGAGAATCCCTTTCAAACGTGAAGCACAGAAAGTCCAAACCAGCACATTTCCCTCTTTTCTTTGGGGAACGGAGTGCACTGATGAACAGACAAATAGAGCTGGTCCCCAGTGCTAAACTGCAAAACCACAGGCTTCAGCAAAGCCCTTCAAGCCTACCTGTCCCCCAGCAGACTTACTGCTCCTCTCTTTTGACTCAGGTCTGGAACTATCAAGAGGTATGGAAAAGCCATTAAGAGTAAGTAAATTACCCTCCCTGCAAGACTGCCAGCTCCATAAGCACTTCCCCAGCTGCTCAGAGACCGTGGGGATGCTCACAGGACCAGGAGACCACAGATGTTGCTGGCGCAAATGTGGGGGAGTCTGAGATTTGGGTTGTCTTCCCCTTCCCTCTACAGCGGGATCTCTGCATATCCAGCAGCCTTGCTGGGTTTTCCAGATGTCCAGACAACCTGATGTGTGTCCCTGGGATGTCCTACTGCTGGCCAGGGCTCTGGCATCACTGCTTTGAAGGCAGTGGCAACAGAGCAGGAATAGATCCGATTTCCTAAAGGAAAAATGTGATTTTTTGTTGCATTTTCTTTTTCCTCCTGGAGAGTCCTAAAGCATTCACCAAGCTGTTAGGAGGCGGGGATAATAAAGTGGAAGGGGTTAAGAACTAAGGGACATGGTTTAATGATGGCACTTGGAAGGTCGGCTTCATGGCTGGTCTTGATGGTCTTTAAAGTTTTCTCCAACAAAGATTATTTTGTGATTCTAAGAGAGTAGGGTAGGGAGGGAAGTCCAAGGGCTCCAACAAAACCTTCTGTTGGGGGCAACACAGCGGGCTCTTCAATGGCTGTCCACCAGAATGAAAACATCACCTACTGATGGCAGCTGCACTGTGACCACAGTTGATCCCACGGCTGTGTCACACAGTGCAGCTGTGACTGTTGCGGTCTGCCCTGCATCCTTGGCTGCTGGCTTCTGACATCGTGGTGACACCGAGCTGCAGCTCGGGACATCACAGCACGTCAGCACGTGTTCAACCTTGTGCTGAGAGACAGGCAAATAGGAGAATGCTTTGCCAGAGTCACACTGCCTGAGCGCAACTTGTTTCATGCATTTCTTCAGCAGAAGGTGGCTTGTAATGGCTGGAGATGCCCCCAGCAACAAGGTGAAAAACACTGAGTGTGCTCACATATGTGTGACAAGTGTTAATGCAGAGTTAACTGCATTCACCCAGCAGTCAGGTTGAGAAAGATGTGTTTAACATGCATCTTTGCAGACATGGGTGCTAGCTGAGGAGAAGAGCAGCTCCTTTAAATTCATTTTCAGTTGCTGTTGATTCCTGTTCTTCTGTTTGTGATCATAGCAGGGTTGTATTCCGGAGTTTGCCACTGTCCTGCTGGGTGACATCAGATAAAAGGCGTCAGGGCTCAGCATGGCAGATGTGATCTCCCAAACTCAGCTGAGCACACCAGGACACCGCGGTGGGAGTGACTCCACCAGGGCATGGGCTCCAGCAATCCCACAGTGTGACTTCAGATTGGGCTGGGAAGCAGTGGGTCGCATCAGTAAAGCTGCCTCAACCAATTTGAAAGCAAACCTTGCTGGCTTTTGCCTGTAGCTTTTGCATCAGCCTGAGCTCAGTCCTGTGCAGATGCTTAAAGCTGATGTGTGCTACATTCTTGTGTGCTGACCCTAATTTGACATGCCATTGTAATCCTCCCAGCAGACATTGATGGGCAGGTAAAAAAGCAAGTGCATAGACCTTTTTCTTTTAGAGCATATTTCATCCTGGGATGAAACGCAGATCACCAATTGAAGCATTGTGACTAAGGAGAGTTGCAAAGTATCTGAGTGCGTACCTGAGTGCATTAGGTTAAATACTGCCTTTTTAGACAGTCTTTGAAGAGAAGTAGCTTCCTGATATGCTCAAAATGTTATTCAGGCTCTGCAGAGTGACAGTATAAGGTTTTACAACACTGAAATTCCTCTTACAGAGCAAGTGATTTGTTCCCAGTAATGGCTATGTAATCTTGGCTGCAACGTGGGCCAAGGTCTTGATAGAAGTCTTGATTCATGCATGGCTTTTCTCCAGGGATTCCTGGATAGTCTGCTCTGATGCTGGGCTCCCCACTTACCTGCAGCCCCCATCCCTGTGCAACAAGTTGGATTGCAGCCATTGGGACTGAATAGATGAACTGGGTATGTTAGTCTTTTGTTGCCTGTGTGTAAAGCAAGAGAGGGGTGGTCTGCATGAAGGGGAAGAGACCACCTGCTCAGTCTTGGCTTGAAGGAACTTCTGTTGCAAGTGAGGGGCCAGGGTTCACACTGCAGCTTCCATCTCATCACCGATCTCTCCCATTGCTGAAGTTGTGCTGTCTGTTAATCAAGCAAGGCTTATTTTCCCACACTGCAAAGTGAATTCAGCACTGCTGGCAAAGCTAGGGTAATTTTGAATTACTGCTTGTGAAGTTCTTTGGGGCTTTGAAGAGAACGGTGCTGGAGCCCTGGGAAGAATGTTATTATGTATTGGCAGATATTTATATTTCATTCTATCTGTGAGCACTGTGAGGCCTGTCAGCAGCTCCTTCCTGATGCTTGGATACGTGGGGCACCTTACTGCAAGTACTGCACATATCCCTTCCCTGTAGCCACTCGCCTTCACTGAGCATCGCTGCACAGTAAGAGAGGAAGCTGCACGGCTCCATTGTCCAACTCCAAGCAAAATAAGCTCCCATATGGCATGTGCTGTGGCCTGGTTTGAAAAGGACTTCAGAGATCATCTCGTTTCAACCCCCCTGCCACAGGCAGGGTCGCCAACCACCAGACCAGGCTGCCCAGAGCCACATCCAGCCTGGAATGGAAGAAGAGCCCTGATGTGCTCCTCTAACAAGGCTTTTCCCATTAGAGCACCTTTTCCTTCTCCACAGTCACGTACTGCATTAATCTTCTCGCCCCTCTCCTGATCAGAACAACACCTCTTTAATTATAATCCAACAAATTCCTCTCTTCTCTACCTGGAAAGAATGGGATTTGCTCACAAGGAACAAATGCAAAGACGCAAGTCTCCTTTCATGGGAAAGGAAGTCTGCAGAGTGTCCTGCTGGGCGCCCCGCTTTGCCTAAACCCTAGCATAATGCAGTAAGAAGTTAAGGTTATTAGTGGGCAAACAGCACAAGAGTGCTATTAAGCATGTCTTGGGGCTTTGTGGTCAAGTGCTCTGTGACTGCTGACACTATGCCCTGCACAAGGGGACGCTTGTGGCCTCGCTGTGGCACTGGCACCCTGCTTGGCACAGGTTGTTTGCATTGAGGTGACAGCCGGCCCACGCAGCCCTGAGGTGCTTGTGGGGGACAGGTGAGCCTTGGGACAACCATGGGTCTGGAGAAAGTGTGTGTTAGCTATCAGTTAGCAGACAGCATTAGCATCTGTGTCTGCGCGGTACACCTGTGGACTTTAGGCATTGAGCTGGAGCCCAGTGGGCTAAAAAAAACCAACCCAATATGTGAAGGTGCTTAGAAGCCTACAGTGAAATAGTGACTGGGTACTGTTCCTTAACTAGGGTGTTCATTTTCCTGTTGCAGCTTTCATGGTGGAAGAACTCAGAAGCTAAAGACACCTCAGCAATGCTTTGCTGTTTAGGAATGCACAAAGCTGGCCCAGTTTATGATAGCCTTAAATAAGTTGCTTTCGGTGGAAAACTCTGGAGCCATTTCAGCAGCAGAAGCGCAGGAGAGAACTCTGTGCAGCTGTTTGGGGAATGGCTGAGCCAGGGCATAAAGCTAACCACACTGACTCCTGCTCCATTCACAGTTCAGACCGTGCTAAAACAGCAGAAGGGGGGTGAGCTCCTTCTGCATGATACTTTCCCCACCAGCTGAGGATGGATGGAAGGCTGCCTACGTGGCAGAGGCACCAACATCAGGCACACAAAGACCATTTTTCTGTGCCCCAGCTGCCACCTGAAAGCCAGCAGGTCCAAGGGGTGAGCCACAGCATGGCAGAGGTTGGTGCTCAGCACAGGAGTAGGGGCACACGAGGACACTGGAGCACAGCGAGAGCCTCGTCATGCAGCCTGCAGTCCCCAGCAAGTGCCTATTAATAATCCATGCATGTGCTTCCTCCGTATATTTACAGTGTGCTTTCTCCCTATTAGCTTTGTAAACCACAGCTTCGTTTTGACACAGTGAACGCTTTTCTTTTCGCAGTGTATTTGGTACTGCTGGTGCACTTGGCTGCAGTAGCGCTTTGTTGACATCTCCCTCATTTGGAAAAGCAAGCAGGATTTCCCTTTACAAATTAACTCCGTTTCCAGATGAGCAGTTTCTGCCCGTCCTCCAGGAGTCTCTCTGCTCCAGGAATGGTGTCCATGTGCCTGCAAGTTTGTTCGGCTGCCACCAAATCGATGTGAAAACACACAACAGCAAGAACATCACCCGTGGAGGTGTGCGGAGCAGCACCAGGGTTGGGGGGGGGGGGGGGGGTCCTGGGGTACTCAGGAGCTTCCAATGAGCAGCAGCCTCCAGAAGTGCCACCAGGATCTGGCTGTTTTCTTACCCCCTCATGCCACACTGATGATTCCCCAAATGAGCCAAACCCAGCATAGATGCAGAAATGGGCCAGGCAGCTGGGGTGAGCCCAATTTATGAGTCATACTGGGCTGGAAAAGTAAGGAAAAAAAGAATTTTCAGCCCAGGAATACAAGTGGGAAA
Organism: Perdix hodgsoniae; assembly: GCA_035772895.1. Classification (NCBI taxonomy): domain Eukaryota; kingdom Metazoa; phylum Chordata; class Aves; order Galliformes; family Phasianidae; genus Perdix; species Perdix hodgsoniae. The sequence continues at coordinate 626,423 of JAPSGF010000148.1, forward strand.
AGGAATTGGAATCCGGACCTCTGAGCTCAGCTGCCCTTCGCTGGGCAGTTCAGAAAGCCCAAGGGTTGTTGTAGCTCAGTCAGGCCCTCTGAGCAGCATCTTTTCTCTATAACACGTGCAGCTTCTGCCAGAACAACTTCCTTGTCTTCAGCTGGAAGCTGAGACAATAAAAGAATTGTGTGCAGTGAGCTATTTATGGAGAAATTTGTCTCAATGTTTGTATCACTACTGCAAGAAAAGCCAGCACCAAGACCTTCCTACCACAGTTAAGGACAGCTCTCAGCTGTGGGGAGCCCCCGGTTTGAAGCATTGCTTCTTTGCAAGAGAAGAATTTTATTTGTATTGCTGGAAATAGAGATGCAGAAAACCATAGAACCTGTCATTCTGGTTGAGCCCTTGGATTTTGTCAGGATTTTTGAATACTCCTTTGCAATTAAAACTCCCACTGGGTTGTCTTGTTGCTAGCAAGGCTGATTAGGATTGTAGAGGTGCAGGTAGGCTGGCAAGCAGGCTTGCCCCAAAGCAGCAAACCAGATTCAATGAGCCCACCTTGAGTGCAGGAACGTGGTTAGCTGGCAGCAAAGTCCCTGTGGGGGGGTTAGATAACACATGGTGCCTTAGTCACGCTGGGAAGTAAATGTCTCACAACTTGCCGAGACAAATTCCTCCCTGCTTTAATTAAATGTGAGCTCCTGGAGTGCCTCAAGCTGAACTGCTCTCCGGCTGCCCCCACCCCTGCATCAACCCGGTTGTGCCAGTCAGGTTTCCAAACCGTTGTGCAGCACAAACAAGCTCTGTTTCCATTCACCATTGTTTCAGTGCCTGGTGGCTGCTAGAGGGGTGATAATAAAGTAAGGACTTAACTGTTTGGTATTCTGCCAGTAGCTGGAAAACACAGGATTTGTTATCCCAGCCGTTTCAAAAACAAATGACAGATGCTCAGGTCCCAGGGCTTCACCAGGAGAGCCACCGCTCCCATCTGCCTTCTCCTTGCCCCAAGGATGAAGCAGGCAGCACTCAGTGGGAGCTGCTGATGCAGTAGATGCAGAGCAAAGGAGCCCTTGGCACTGAAAATCTTAAAAACCATCTTCACATAAACCTTGATCGTGCGAAAAAGCTTTCGGGATGCCATGGTTTGTTTTGCAGGTTGGAAAGAGTGCCACTGACAGTTGTTAAACAACTGCGCTTAATTTATACCAAAAAAAAAGCACACCAAATCTGCATCACGTTAACAGCTCCAAAGATAATTACTCCTTCTACATATGAAGATGTCTGGGGCTGTTACAAAGGTCTGGTGACCCTCCCACTCGTTGCACAATATGCTTTACATATGTACAGTGGGCACAGAACACAGCCTGCATGGGTTTACCTGTTCATACTGGCAGCAGAGAGCTGCAGTTGCTCTGCAGGCATGGATGGGTTTGAACATGCATGGTACTAAAAACCCCAAGTTCATAAATCCTCATTTTCCATTGCAGAAGTGCTGGTCTGAACCTGACTGCAGAGCGCCGAGGGCTGTGAGACTGAGAGGCTTAAAAGGGAGCAGAGCATTGCATCCTCCCAGCACGGCCTGGGAGAAGAAAAGAATAAATGAGAAGCATTTCAGCACTTACCTCTCATTTTTACAGAAATCGCTACACATGGCAAGTGCCTCTGAATGTTTTACAGCACTTAAAAAAGCAAGTGTAACTAGCGTAGAATCTGGCTTGTTCAGGGAAACTCAAAACATGTGCAGCCATAAAAATCCTTCATTTGATGCCAAGCCATTGCATTTTCTAGTGTCTGAAAGGCAAATGATGCTACAGAGTCCCTCATGCTTTCTCCCAGCCTGTTCACAATCGCTATCACAGATCCAGAGCGTTCAGCTCAGCTCCCCTCAGCTCCTAGTGGTTGAGCAGAACAAAAACATCAGTGCAGCATCTCAACAAGTTTTGCTGTATTGCTGCCACGCAATAGAGATGTTTAGGTAGCAAACGCAGCCTTCCATCCAAGGCCTTTTGAAGAGGAGAGCGGCAGAAATGCTTTCACCCAATTAAAAGAAAAAACAACAAGTAGTCAGATTATAGAGGAAGGGATAAGCAAGGCGATGCCAAAATGCTGGAAAAGTGATGGTCCTGCAGCAATCTGTTTCCCTCTGTAAGCAGGGGAATGTGGTTTGTGGGGTTTGGCTTGTGAAAGTATGGCCTTGTGTCCCTGAGAGCTACAGAGGGGTTGGGGATTAACAGGGTCTCTCTGTCTGGCTCTTATTATTACAAAACGTTTGGGAATATTTTGTCTTTGAAAAAGCCCTTCCACAAGGGATGAAGACCAGCATTAGGATTAATGGTGAGGGATGTCAGTTCTCTCCAGAGCTCTTGCCACATTCCACTTTGTGTGATGGCTGGGAGAAGCACCTTGGTCAAGCCTGTTGTCCACATCAAAAAGATCCCTGCTGCAAAAGGAAAGCCATATATTGGGCCAGGAAAGGGGTGGACATGCTGGGTGTGCAGGTGGCAGCAGCTGGGGCCACCCCTGGCCATAACCTACTTAAGGAAAAGGCTGAAATCTGTTACGTGAGCAAGCAGGCAGGAGCACTGGGTGCTGGTGGGAGAGGGAGTGAGATTCAGCCACCTGAAGGCATCTCCCTGCAGGAGAATTACCTTCCCTATAAAGCAGCAGGCATCTCTCTTAAGTGTTTTCAAGCTTAAATTGTTTCCCTAGGTGACATCCCGGTAAGTGGATTTCCCAATTAAGCACAACCCAATTAAGTGGGAGGTACTGTAATTACCAAGTGCTCAGCACGAGGCAAAGACCAGGTCCATCTATGGCAGAAGGGCACTTCTCCACTCAGGGAGGGGCTGTAGTGAGGTGCTTCTGTAAGCATAAAGGTGGGCAGCCAGGACGTGAGGCCTTGCAGCCCCCTCTCTGCCAGTCAGCATCTTCTGTGTCCCCACAGGGACCAATTCCCGTTGCCAACGCCCTGAGTTGCCGAAGCTGTGCCAGCCGACTCGTGCAGCCTGCGCAGCTCCTCCAGCTCCGCACCGCTGGTTTTACAGTGCCACCCACCGGCAGGGGCTCCCACGAACCCTCCTCTGCAGCTCCGCTCTGCCGCAGCTGATGTTCCAATGACGAAATATTAGAAGGGTAGCTCTGGTGGGCATCATTCCTAGAACGGATCCCACGTGTGCTGGCCCAGGCCATCTGGAAGCGTTTTGGCACCCGTTTTGGTGTGTCTCAGTGTCTGCTGAGCCCACACAGCAAAGTCGTTGGGTCTGCAGTGTGCCAGACGTTGGCTCAGGCTGTGTTTAAGGACAATCAAATGGTGCAGTGCTGCGTCCTGCCTGCAGAGTTGTAGGGCGGGTGATGAGCCTCCTTCTCGTCCTTGCTGCGCTGGGCGCATCAATTGCAGGTCTCGGTCTGCATAGGAGGCTGTGTTAACGTTCTCCCAAGCAGGAGAAAAAAAAAACCATGGCTGGTTCGGAATGCCCCACTGCACATTATGAAGTGTGCATCCCCACGGGGAGCACGCTCCCAGCAGGGGAGGGCTGGGGACTTCTGCAGGGCAGATGGATGTTCTCCTGCCAGTGCACAGCACAGCGGTCAGCCTGGGCTCTCTGAATGTGCTCTGTCCCTTCCTGAGCGCTGCGCTCGCCTCTGCTGCTGGTTGAATGTGTGATGTAAGTCCAGCTGACAGGCAGGAGGAAAGATGCAGCTGTCAGGGTTTCTGTGTGGCAAGCTGCTTCTCACAAGCTACATTTTTAACTGAGTGCTGATTTAAAATCAAGTTTGACAAATAGCATGTTGGGGTTGTCAGGTCCTGGAGCACTGTCTTCCAGAAAGTATGAAAAAGGAGAGCTTGGCATAGCCTCCCAGATAACAGTAATTAAAGGCTTTTGCACTCAGGCTCTGGGAGCTGCTCCTCTTGCAAATTGGCCTTGATTGAAGAGGAAGAGAATGATTAGACTGGAAGAAAGTGATGGGGCCAGCAGGAGAAAACACAGAGATAAGTCTCAGTTTTTCTTTTTTTTTTTACCCCACCTCCTTGACCCAGCCAGGGTGGAGGCAGCAGAGCTCCTGGGCTGGCTCTGCAGTGCACTGGTAGAGATGGAAGAAAAAGAGGGGTCCCACAGCTCTGCTCCTGCCCCAGAGCATCACCCAACACTGAGGGCAAACATTCCCATCCCCAAAAGCCCTGGAGGCTCAGTGACAGACGGGTCACCCATCCCAGTGTAGCAACTCCAAAGCTGGGTTATCCCCATGCAGGGGTTGTGCCCCTATATGATCCCCAGGGATTAAAGCTCTCTTCTCTGCCCGTCTTCAGCTGTATATCTTTAAGTACAGCCCTGCAAGCAGCAAAACCCATGGCCAGATTGTCTGCAGATGAGTGGGAGACAAGCCCCACATCTTACATTTGGTCCTTGTTAGTATTTGGATAAGACAAGCAGAATGCTTCATCCAGGGCAGTGCTTGTGTTTGCTGTAAGCCAATATCTCTGTGGGGTTACCATGAAATTCAAGGCAGCTTGTGAAAAACACTGGTGGGATAAGGCATAACTGCAGGCCACTGGCAGCAAAGTCCTTTGAGTCAGGGTAAAGTCTGTATTTGAAGCCAAAGGGAATGTGCTGGGAGAGCAGCCAGACCCAGACACGGTTCCTGGAGGATGCGGGGAGATGCCCTGAGCTCTCACTTTGGCAGTTGATACATCTCTCAATCCTCCTGGCACTTTGCAGGAGAAGCCACTTTCTGCAGGAGCTGGGCAGGTCAGAAAGGACCAGTAGCACTCTGCCTGTGGCTCTGCTTACATTCACACCAGCCATTGGGGTCAGGCCGTTACATGTTGCGTTCAGCACAATAAAACCTCCAGGAAACAGTATCTCAGCTCAACATGCCCTGAATATCTTTAACAATCCCCACAGCTGCCTGCATGCCCTGTGCTGCTCTTGGTTGCAAGCTGTGCTGTCAGGAGACCCTTAACCCTGTTGGTGCCAAAATGCACCACGGTGTCCCTGCTGCCCACCTCTCCCAGCTCTGTAGCAGCGTGACTTGACAGAAGATGGCAGGGGTTGGAAAAGGCCTGGAAAGGGCTGGGTTGCCATTGCCATAGGAATCGGTTAGTGTTCAGAACAGCAAGAGTGTGAGCAACTCCAAAAGTAATGATCTGCCCCTTTGATGAAGACGGAATCGGGGGGATTTAGTTAGGGGAAGCATTATGCTCCATATAATGAGAGTCCATAAGCCACATCTCCATGTTTGCCTCCTCCAGAAGGGCTCTGCTGACAGTCCTGGAAAACCATCTGACAGGGAGCACGGGCACAGCTCCTGCACAGCAGCTGAGCTGCAGCTCTGCACTCCCAGGATGAAAGGCACAGCTCCGTGCAATATTCATTCACTCATCTTTCCTCTCTTCATTCGCTCATTCATCCATTCATCTGCTTCATTCACATTTCCCTGGCACTTTAATGAGCAGTGCTGAGCCCCTATAGTCCTGCACAGCCTGTCTCCAGGGCACAACCTCGTGGCTGCAGATGACCATCCCGAAGCTCAGGCTCAGGCATTTTGCAGGGCAGATGGTGGTGTGGCTGGGGCATGGCCTGCGGTGTGCCCAGCCAGTCACCTGGCCCCTTAAACCCCACTACTATCCTGGTGGCTTTGTTGTTCCCGTGGTTTCTCTTGGCTCTACTTTGCAGTTTGTTCAATTCACGTCCTCCTCATGGGAGCACAAGGAGGGGGATTGCATCAAAACTGCAAACATGGGGGCTTGCTTTCTTTCTGCTGCGGTCTCTAGGAAGGACAGAAAGGTGCTTTAGGAGCATCTCCCCTCCTCAGCCACGTCAGACTGCCAGGCGTCTGACTGGGGCCAGAGAGGCCATTGCAGAGGTTTCAGATGGACACTGAGGAGCACAGTCCTAACCAGGACCTGGCTTTGCCCCACGTTCTCTCTCTGCCCAGAGGCATCAGGGACTGGAGGCAGCAATTCCAGTCTCCCCAGAGCAGGATTTTCACCGCTTGTATGCAGACATGACTGAGCAGGGTAGAAATCCAGCAAAGATTAAAAGGAGACAATAATTTCCCTGCCTGTGATCTCACTCATGGAAAACAACGCTTCTGCTTTTTCTGCATGCTGATCTGTCCTCTGCCTCCCTCCAGAGAGCTAAATGCATTTCTGAACCAAAGGAAGCAAACAGAAAGCATCCGCTCTTTGTATAATGGAGAGAGCTTTTTCTTTTATTCCCTGCCTTTTATCACGGATCTGCTGCCATCATTGTTACTCAGCGGGTTATTACCTCTGAGTGGATACTTCCACCAGCAGGAGCTGCTTTGTGGTCTGCTCGGAGCAATTATGGATCGGGATCATTCCTGCTGCGTGGTTTCATTGCACAAGGATTTGCTGTGCTCCATGGCCAAGGTGAGGTGAGGTGAGCTGTGCTACTGAGGTATCCTCATCCTGCTGCCTGGGGTGCCTGCTCCAGGTACTCAGGTTAGGAGCAATGTGCTATGCATTCCCTTAGCAATAAATACAAAAGCATGACACTTCTAAGAGCTCGCTATGGCTGTGGCCAACATGGTTTTCCCACAATTAATAACCTGGGGATTAGGAAGCAGGGGTTTTGATTTGTTTTTCATAGCACACAACAAGGACAGATTAACATGAAACTGTAATACTGTCACATGCTCTGCAAATCCTCAATACTGAGACCCCGTCCAAGTTCAGCACAAGCAGCTTTTCAAAGGAGTCTAGATGATAATAAGTATTTTTCTCACTGGACCACGGTTGGATTTCTGGGGTTGTACATACACACAGAGCATCACAAAGAAACATGGTTTGGATTCCCTGTTGTTAAATTTGGCTCTCCATACCCTCAGCAATGTGTAGGGTTCCAGACTGGGTCTGTCACATGAAGTCCTGCTGCAGGACATTGGCCAGAGTTCCTTTGGGGTTTAATGCTAAGTCCATATCCTAGGCTATTTCTCCAAATTTTCTTGGTTCATGCAAGGTTTTGCTATTCAGGCCTAGCTCATCTATCCTACCTGCACCAATCGATGGAGCAGACCGATCAGCGCAGACACAACAACTTCACCCCTTGCTGCTGCGGGTGAGGGGAGAGCGGGCAGAGGCAGCAGGAAACCATCTCGCTCTCGCTCCGCTACATTGGCTACCAGTTTAGGCAAGGATCTTGCAAAAGTGTTGCTAACCAGTTAACTCATTAAAATGTCAGGCCATGAGGTAATTCCCTGATGATACCTGTATCCCTTTTAGTGGGCCAAGAATAAATATGGCAACCCTCAAGCACTCAGGATATGACCAAGAGCCTTCAGAGCCAATCCTTCTATGTGCACTTTGTGCAAGCAGCATGCAGTACTTGTGCTTAGAACACATGAGGGAGAGACTTTGACAAACCATTTTAGGAAAAGCCTCCTTACCTGGTGTATGGAAGCAATGATAATTCCATCCATAGCAACCAGCACCAGCATTCCAGAAAGGGCATCTCTTCCCTCTGCTCTCACACCAGGTGAGAGAGTCATGGGAAAAGAAGGTGAAAAACCCTGAAACCAAAGCTGGAAACCCCTCCTGACATCCCAGAGCAATCTTTTTTCATGGGCTGAGCTCCCGGAGCAAAGGGAAAAATGGTGGTCATGGGTAGAACATGTGTGCACTACAATGATGGGACCCAGAGGACAGACTCTCCTTGCCTCAGGAGAACGCAGAGCGCAGGTAGGGCCAGGCAGCAGCCTGAGACATGATGCTGTCCCTAGATCAAGGCTTTCGCTGCTACTCCTAGAGTGCATTAAGTTTGATTCATCACCACTAATTACCTCTATAAGTACCTCTGTGGCACAAACTGCCTCCCAGCCAGCTGCCTGTGTTTCCCAGTGTGATGTTCTGGAGAGAAGACCAGAGCCCAGCATTGTACACCAGCTCTGAAAGATGGTGGTGCTGGCCTCGATGGAGATAAAGGGAGAGCTGGGTGCACACCACTCTCCTCTGACCAACCCTGGTGCCTGTGTCAATCATCTGAGTTCAAGATGGCATGAGAAACGTGGAAGCCAATGTCCTCCAGCTCTTTTAAAGTCTTCAGCAAATGTTCCTCTCTAGTTCTGGCCCACTCTTGAAAACATTTTACTTTTGCTCCAGCTTGCTCAACCCAGGTCTGTGCTTGTGGGTACAGGTAATGCCCCTCATCCAGCTCTGCAGCATCAGTGCATTCCCCCAGCCAGGTTACTCCCTGTTACCCATCCTTCCTCTCGGTCTGCTGGGAGAGATACGTGATATGGCTGCTGGGTTGTTCTTAGACATCTCATCTTCAACCAAACCAGGTGCAACCAGCAAAGCTCTTGCATACTGTATTTGGGTGAAAATGTTAAAGATTTTTTTTATTACTCAGTGATTAGTTTGTGGGATGGTCACATCTAAAGGGTTGTGGTCAATGGCTCAATGTCCACATGAAGGCCAGTGACGAGTGGTGTCCCCCAGGGTTCTGTCTTGAGACCAGTGCTCTTCAACGTCTTTATCAATGACACAGACAGTGAGATCGAGGGTACACGAGCAAGGTTGCTGATGACACCAAGCTGAGTGAGTGGTGCATTTGACGCAATAGAAGGAAGGTGTGCCATTCAGAGGGACCTGGACAGGCTTGGGAAGCAGGCACACGAGAAACTAATAAAGCTCAACAAAGCCAAGTGCAAGGTGTTGCACTTGGGTTGGGGCAATTGCAGATACGCGTGCAGACTGGGAAGAGAACTCCTTGAGAGCAAGCCTGTGGAGAAGGACTTGGGGATCCTGGTAGACAAAAAGCTGGACATGAGGCAGCAGTGTGCTCTTGCAGCCCAGAAGGTCAACTGCATCCTGGGTTGCATCAGCAGAGGGGTGGCAGCAGGGCAGGGAGGGGACTGTCTACCTCTGCTCTGCTCTCATGAGGGCCCATATGGAGCACTGCATCCAGGTCTGGGGTCCCCAGCACAAGAAGGATGTGGAGCTGTTGGACCACAAAGATGCTCAGAGGGCTGAAGCACCTCTCCTATGAAGATAAGCTGGGGAAGCTGAGGGTGTTCAGCCTGGAGAAGAGAAGGCTCTGGGGAGACATCATCAAGGCCTTCAAGGGGGAGTGCCTTTAAACTAAAAGATGAGGGGCTTAGGATAGATGTTAGGAATAAATTCTTTACTTCAAGGGTAGTGAGGCCCAAAGAAGGTGTGGGTGCCACCCTGGAGTTGCCCGAGGCCAAACTGGATGGGATTCTGGGCAGCTTGATCTGGTGGAGAGCAAGCTTGCCCATGGCAAGGGGTTGGAACAAGATGATTTTTAAGACTTGAGATCATTCCACCAGGTAGGGAGGTGGAGGAGGTCCCCAAGGCTTTTTCCTCCACAAGGTTGGTGTCTCTCATTCTCTTTCTCTCCTATATTTCTAGCCCTTAGCCTGCCTCAGTGTCTTTCCCTTACCTACCAGGACCCAATGGCATTTTGTGAGAAAATACCTATAGATGTACAACATTATTAACTCCATCTTCTTTGCATTTCCCCTTGCTCAAAAGCTCCGTTCACCATCCCCAGACCCTGAAACAACTCCTCTGAAAGCAGATATGTCAGTCTTTGCTGCACAAGGAATATTTTAAGGCTCTGAAAACAAAGTTAATTATAGCAGAACTGCCAAAAGTGTAACCGCTGTCATGCTAAAATATCCTCTGCCTCCTACATTTGTAACGTGGGAGTCTTTTATATCCTCTTTACTGCTGCTGAACCATACATTTATCTTGGCAGCAGATGTACGTAGACTGGGGTCTATTTCAGTGTCATGCAAAAGAGCTCTTAGGCTAAAAGATGCATTACAGCTTACTGGAAGACATGAAATTAACTGCGCAATGATGCCGCCTGAAGATAAAGAACCAGCAATTCCCTTGAATTGCAATTTTATCCAGATGGGCTGAAGGTCTGAAAAACATTGCCATCTCCAAAGGCTTCCCTTTGCAAAATTAACTATTGAGTGTAGTGAGAAACATGAGGGAGAGACTTTGACAAACCATTTTAGGAAAAGCCTCCTTACCTGGTGTATGGAAGCAATGATAATTCCATCCATAGCAACCAGCACCAGCATTCCAGAAGGGGCATCTCTTCCCTCTGCTCTCACACTTGGTGCTAGGAAAGGCTCAGCAGCTCTCTACAAAGCTGTGGTTATGACCAAGCCCATAAATGTTAATATTTAGTGGTGCTGACAGACCTTTCCTAAGGACTGTCCTTGGATGGCCCTGGATTTCCCTCTGGTGGCAGAACACAAAGAGTTAATATTGGGAAAACACAGATTTGGAGGACAGATTTTTGTTGTTGTTATGCTTCACATCTGAGCTTTTGGCACAGCAACCCCAGATTCTAATTGCACCTTATAACTGCAGTTTAAATCAAAACTCATCAGGCTGAGCCAACTGGAGCCAGTTTCTATGAAAACGTCAGAGGAGACCTCCCCAGTCTGGTCCCCTGCTGCAAGCTGCTGGATGCTGAAGTGTGACCCACAGCAGCAGGAGGAGGTTCTTGCCATTCTGGCTTCAATGCTCTCATCCCTTTCAAGGTCAAAAATTTTTCACGAAGAACCCTAAGATGTGGGATTTAGTTCCTACCGTAATATATTCAATTGGAATAACAAATAAAAAGAAAATGGTGCCTGCAATGCAATCACAGCCGTTGCCATCCCATCCATTGCTGCTCCGAGCTGCCCCATCCTATGCAGGTTGGAAGTGAGCCTGGAGTGGAAACCTGCTTCTGGCTCAGCTTTTTTTTGCAGATACTTTGAACACTTTTAAAAAAGGTTTTTATTTTCTTTTTTTTTTTTTTCCTTTTTTGGGGCTGGGGGATCGGGAGGGGGGGGTTCAGGGAGTTGGAAGGGGAGAAGCGGGTGGTATTTGTTTGGACTTTTTCTATTAATGGGATTATTTTTCATTCCCTTCATGTGTCACTGAACCACATGCAGACTTTGAGCTCTGGCTCGTGGATCCTGAACTCTGAAGCTGATCTTACTCCTTTGATAATAAGGCGAATTACATGATTTAATAGCAGAAGAAAGTTATGTAAAGAAAAGAAATACAGCTCCAGAGTGAGGTCACCACTTGAGACAGGGCACTTGACACCCCAGAATAAACACAGGACATCCTGGTTAAAACTGAGTCAATTGAGGAGCTGCAGCATGGCTATTTTCTCTGCATGACCTGCATCTGAGTGCTGTCATCCAAGGAGAGAAAGTGCTGTTGAACTCGCTAATCAGCGAGGTGCTACTCCAGAGCCAGAGACTGTTGTCCACAGTGTCCTATTTGTTCAGCATGGCCACTCTGCTGGCTCTGAGATGCTCATCGTAGTTGTCCGAGCCTCCATTGGAAATCACTTAGAAATTTTGGAATGTGTGATAGCGTTTTCTACATGCAAAAACTTGTGAGAAGAACATACTCCAGCCATTCCTTTGTTAGTGTCATTAGAGAGATGGCCACTGCCTTGTCTTCAATGGGGACGTGGTGCAGGCTGGCGCTTTGAGGGGTGGGAGCGCCCTTCAGATTCCCCCAGAATGATGCAAACTTGGGTCTTTGCCTTCCTTCTGTTGCGAATAACAGATCAGGTCCTGGTCTGGAAGTGGCTGGGTTGTGGATCAGGCACATAGCACATAGACGATGGAAATGCTGATGATGATACATAAGAGGGTTTGGGGGGTCATTTGTTTTCAGCCAGCCCATTCAGGCAAGAATAAGCTTTTATTTTCTTCACCATGACAGCATATGTCAAGTTAACAATGGCTGGGTATTCCTTTGAGGCTATAAACTAAGCTCATTCATGCTTTCTCTTTGTTGCAGCCAGAACAAAAAAAGGAAAAGAAAACCCTGCTGAGCTCCTGCTTGCTCTCCTGACCAAGCGTCCTCCCAGCCACCGCTGTGTTACTGTCATTCCCAGCAGCATCACATTAACCACAGGAGCCTGGCTGGGGTTTGAGTCCATGGTCACGTTCCCAATGAGAAAGGGCTGAATCAGTGCCCTGTGTTGGGGCAGGGAGTCCTGGAGCCCATCCTGTATCTAAGAGAGTAGCAATGGTACATCTGCACCTGGAGGAGTGGGGATTGTTGTCACAAGGCCTGATCCAATAACACACCAAATTTCAGAGCTTGTGAACAGCCACTGAAATCTTGGAAGCCTAATTTAGCTGAAAAGCAGACCTCACAGAAAAACAAATGGCCTCATAAATAGTTGAACAAGGTGTCTCTGCTATTGACGCTGCAGAAATTCCCTGTGCTTTTGGGATGTGGCTCTACATTTGCAATTTGAGTCTCAGACCCTTAGCTATAAGACCCAGGAGGTGTTGTAGGGTGGGTGCTGAGATGTCACTCTGTAATACAGGACTGATTTGCATCTGCCACCCTTCAAGGTATGCATCCCAAGGAATGCTGATAAGAGCATCTCAGTGCAGGTGGGCTGCTCAAACAAAAGAAGTGACGTTTGAATTCTTTTTCAGCTGTTCTGGGACACCTTTGCAGAAGTCACCTGTGATAACTATGTGTTCTCTGGACACCTTGACTTCTGGACAGCTGTGACTTCTGCCAGCATCACTTCCCACTGGAGACAGTGTTGGTCAGTTTATAGTTTGTAGGGAAAAGGGAGATTGCAGGTGCATGAAGACAGAAGCCTGGAGAATAAGTTATCTCAAATGGCACTGGAGTGGACTGGATTGGGATTAACCTTCATCGAGGAGTTTTCCCTCCTCTGAATATTTCAAAACTTACCAAGAAACACTCGCTCCCACTGACACTGTCTTGAAGGTCTTGAGATGTCAGACCTCACCCCTACTCCATTTGTTTCCAGATTTAAGGGGACGCTTCATCTTGAATAATCCATGGATGTGTCCTTGTGGCTATGCCAGTAGACAGGACTGAATGGAACAACTTGGCCTGGATGTGCATCCCAAAAGCAGAAATTGCATTGGAGGGGAAGAAAGACTCATGGTACTGGCTGAGGAAGGGAGAAAGTGGAGTGGACATCCCTCTTCTCTATTCAGCAGGCTTAGGACCTGCTTTGGTGCATTTTACTGGCCCCAAAACAAAGCAAACATCAGCCATAGCACTGAATTCCTCCCAGATTCTCCCATTGCGGAGTGACCTGTGCAAATGCCAGCAGCTGGGAGACTGAAATAGCAGCTGCCATTGCTTAGGCCCCACTGATTTGTCCTGTGGTTTTTCCACGTCCTTTAATTTCCAGTAAATAATCCCTCATTTCCTTGTGGTCTTTATAATTCCATGCTCTGTGCCGGCACTTCCTGTAAACAGCGGGTCTAGTGGCCCTTAATTGAGACACTTGCCAGCTGTGCAAAGGGCACGTGGCAGTGCTGTGCTTAGGGCTGGATGTGGCAGTTCCAGAAGGCTGAATAATGGAAATTAGGAGCCTGGTTCTCCTCTTCATCCAGGCAGGAGACAGGGCAAGCCACGGTGCAGCAGGTGAGTAATTCAGTTTTAAAACCAGGATATATGGAAACAGCAGGTGTCATCAGCCTGCCTTGACACTTCACACTATCCAGTCTGAAGAAATGATGAGTGGGTCAGTGCTTGAAAGCACAACTGGAATAAATAATGTGAAATGGGTTCCCTGTGGCACATGCTTCCACTGGTACTGCAAGAGTCACCGTCTGTGCAGAAGTCACGAGCAGGCCTGTATCAGCTCTTAGTTATTACATTTCCAGTCTAAGATCTTGAACGAATTCCTAAAATGAAGGTCTGTGCTTTCTGAAGACCTATCTTGGTGCTCATCTGCACAAGGTCTTGGTCTTTCACTGTCTTGTGGATACAAAGCTTCCAAATCCTGCAGTGTGATCCAATGGCAAGGAAGGCGGAGAAGGTATTTTCCAACAAAAACCTCTTCGGTTCTATTTTGACTTCAAGTTGAAAGATTTGCAGCATCAGATATCCATCAGGTTAAAGTGATAGTGGATCAAATGGGATTTCAGCTTTACCTCCTGTCTGAAAGCTCATCTGCCTAGGCATCTGTGGACTGGTTGCTTATGCAGATCCTTTCACAGGCACCACAGCATCCAACAAACCAAACTGTATTAAAATTCTACGAAAAGTGTACATTTCGAAACATAGCCTGCTTCCTGCTTCCACTTCTGAAGGCATCAGGCCTGTGCTAACCCCTCCTGGTGCTTCACAGGGAGCAGGCCTCAGCCACTTTCAAGCGTGCACAGGGACGATTGATAGCAAATATGAGATAGATCAGAGTTTGTTCCACGAAATGCCAATGCCCATGTAGTGCCAGTGTGGCAAAATGCCAATGGGAGTGCCATCAGACCACTCTGTGAAGGACAGTTGGAGGAGCTGAGGTTTCTCCTAACCTTGCAAAGTTGATGCTGCTATCTTGCAGTGTTGAGCTGTTGGTGAAACGTAGCCTTGCACAAAGTTGCACTGAAACAAAGCTCCTCCAAGCTATGAGATGGCTGCCTGAGACCTGTTGAAAGCATCACAAGTGTAGATGAAATTGTTCAGTATGTATTTGTTGGCTCTCAGTGTACCTCCACATATTTTTTTCCAACAACAGAGATGCAAACAAGCCTTAAGAGGGGCAGACAAGATTTACCCAGGCAGCAATAGGAGCCCTTGAGCCCTGATGCCAATAATCCTCATCTGGAGTCAGTCCCGTTGGCTCCAGCCACTGCTGAGCTTGCTGGTGGAGAAAACCACTGCATTGGATGAAACCAATGTTAAAGGAGACTTCACAGAAGTTAATAGCTGGTGGTCAAGAGGAGTTGCCAAACTCCTGCTTTCTCAGTAACTAATAAAAGTGCTTTTTAACACAATTAATGTGATGTCTTGCTGAAGACTGAAGGAAATTGGAATGGAGACATTTCTATCTTGACAGACTCAGTGGAAAACTTCTGTTCAGACTGGTAGGAATGAGACCAATAAATTTCTGCAAAAACTTTCTGAATTCAGCCTTCAAGATAATAGATAGGCTGTTCTAACTGTGGATAAATAAACTCTGCTTTAGTAAGTGTTTAAAGACTTTCAGGATGACGAAGTGGAACATACTTCAAGTCTCCAAAGATGGGAAGTGCCTTCTGAGTCAAATACCAATCCATGCCAGGACTCGTATTTTAGATTGAGATCACTCTTTTGTGACTTGTTGACAGTGTTGTTGGTTTTTTTGGTGTTTTCTTGTTTTGTTTTGTTTTTGTTTTGTTTTGTTGTGTTTTGAAGGAAAAAAAAAACAAAAAAGGAAAGCATCACAGGCTGAAAATAGCAGTGAAACATTCCCCAGCTGCAAACCTGCTCTAAAAGAAAGCTTCCCAGGGGACATAAAGCATCAACCACAGCCCAAAAATCCAGCTCATCAAGCAATGAGTGAGGTGGAAAACCCTATACTGAGTGACAACAGGCCTGCCTGAGCATTGCTCATTTCTGTCAGGGCACCAAAAGAAGGCAGGAAGTCTTTATTCTCACCAGCAAGTGCTCAAAGGGCAGCCTCAAGGTGGGAGCATCTCTCTGCCTTCCCATTTTGTGAAGACCAGACCAACTTGCACCTCTTGTCTGGTCTGGCCATCCCAAAAGCAAGTGGTGGAAAGGCTGGATCAGCACCTTCTGGAAAAGCAAGGCAGGTCTCCCCATTTATGAAATCCCAGGGCTTAATTCTGCAAATAAAACCAAAATAGACGTAACCCAAGCAAAATGGCAGAGTAGAAATTATGACACTCTTCTTGCTTTGTCCTCCTCCATCTCTACCAACTGATGTGAATTGTTAGGTGTGTGGGACAGAGGCCAGCAGTGTGTGCTTTGCTTGAGCTGAGGCTAAAATAGTGTGCCGGGGAGAAGGGGTGCTTCACATACAGGGGACTGAGCAGAGATTGGTGGGCTCTGAAGGGGTATAGGTGTCTGGTGGCATGGGGCCAGAGGACTGCTATGGCCTGAGACACACAAGTAAGGCAGCTTTAGTAGGCGTCAGAAGTTGTGTGAGCACACCCCTGGCCAAACATGCCTTGTTTTGGTGCCTTGAGAGCAAATGGTTTTGAGGATCTGGGAAGAGGCTTGCCCAAGGAGCTCTGTCTCTTTAGTTTCCCAAAGGAAAGGAAAGGATATTTGGTCACAGCTTGTGATTTACAAAGGGAAGGGGAACAGGGAAGTAATGGGATTTTCAATTGAGTAGGCAAAGCCCTACAAGATGACTGGAAATGGACATTAAATGAATCCAGCCTGTGAACAAAGCTCTATTATTTAGAAGTCATTAATCAGGAAAGTCACTCATCAAAGCTTGTGCAGATCCTCTACTGCTGAGAATGCTTTGATCAAGACTCATCATATTTTTTTCCCCAAAGCAAAAGCTGTAAGGCAGGGTTCTGCTTGCTGAGGAGCCAAAGAGGAGCAGCAGAGGCTTTGGAGGAGGCTTTGACTTGTGCTCAGAAGATCGCCTGGGAGATGGCAAGCACAGCAGCATTCCTCCAGCACAGAACACATCCCCTGTGCCACTGCTGCTGCTCCAGCAGTACAGCCTGGTCTCTAGTTGCTGCTGGCTGGGGGGAAGGCATGGGGCTTTTTTTCTAGCAGGGAATACAATATCTGCATGCAAGTAACAGGCTCACATTGATGCTGGCTGTAGGAAGCATGTGCTCCTGCTGCCAGAGACACCACAGTTGCTACAGCAACTGCAAAGCACTGAGACAAATATCATCCTTCTACCATCCTCGTCTCCCCAAAATAAAGCAGAGCAAGGAAGGTATTGGGGTATGAGAGAAGACTACCTTAGTAGCAGTGCACTGATGCTTCTGTCCTGCAGTGGATGGTACAGGTGTGCAGCTCCATGCTCATCAGACCACTTGAGCACTTGATTTCCAGGTCCATCCCTAGGTCTCCATTTCTTTACCTGCATCTGTAGCCCATCTGGGCACACGAGCAGCTCAGCCTGCCTTCTCTCCCCACAGGGCTCTGTTGGTCACACACTGGGTACTTGCTGAGCACCTGAGCTGCGGGGATGAGGATGTTATGCTGGGGACACTGCAGGGAGCACTGCAGCAGGTTGGGGATGGGAGCAATCAAACCAGGTGTTTTGTGAGTGTCTGCCACCTCACTGTTACTTAAATATGGCTCACAGAGGTTCTCAGCACTGCACCATCTTGCTGCAGCAAAACCACGTGGCTTTTCATATAAATATTTAATGGCAGGAGGAAGAACTGCTGTAAAAAATACTTTGAGGCTTGCATAAAAACAGAAGGTTGTTTCAGGTAGCCAGTGCGGGGGGGGAAGGAGTTTTAGCTGTAATTTCTCACGATTGCTCCACAATTGAAAGAGCGGAGGTGTGATGAAGCAGGGTAGGGGGAAAGGAGGGAGAATGGACTGCATTGCATACTCTCCCCTACTCCATGCAACTGTCACCTGCTTTCTTACACTAGAGTGGAAAATGACTGTCCCCAGACCTTAGGTGGGCAATCTGCCCTTCCCCTCCACTCTGAATGCATCAGGTATGTGCTACAAATAGGGATTTAAGGGCATCCACCTGCCAGAAACTTCCTAGAGATTTATTGCATTTCACCCTGAAGTGGCTCAAAAAGCCTGGCTAAAATTGTAGCAGAAGCAAATGTGTTTTTATCACTGTCAAACCATCAGTCAGGCCAGCCTTAGCACAGATGACAGCTTGAGATGGGGCTGATGCAAAAGGAGAGGGCTGGCCCCAGGCATCTGCTCTTGCGGGATGCAGCTCAGGCACTGCTGGTGGATGGAGCATAGCTGTGCCCACGCTGAGGTCCTCCTCCTAGGTGGGATGCCACAATCCAGGCTATCTCAAGTTCCTAATGAAGCCTACTTCACAGTGGGGCAGCAGGCATCATGCTAAAAACAGTGGATTGAAGCACCATTTCCAAAACATGTTGAGCACAAGTGCTATTTGTTTATCACTGATGCTGACACCAAGCACAGCACAGCACTGTGGTCCACACTGGGCTGGGGCACAAAGAAACATATTCAAACCCATGTTAAATGTCATGAAAATGCAGGCTTTCCCAGTGGGGATGCTGAACTCTACAACAAATCTGTTTGCAAACCCCATTCCATACAGCCATAGTGCAATTAAGTTTTCAGTTTAATTATGTGCAAGGAGGATGTCAGTCATTTCTCAGTGCTGACTTTGTACAAGGGCAACACCACTGGGCTGTTTAATAATTTATGTCCTTAATATCAGGGGGTGGTGTTTGGGAAAGTTCCTACTGTTGCCAGCAGGATATTAAGCATCCTTCCAAGAGAGCTGGTCTGATTGCAGCAAGCTCTTACAGCATTCATGAAGCACACCAAGGTGCATTTGCATTTGCATTAGAGGTTCCGATGGAAATGTGATCTCTTAATTAGCACACCCTACTGAAGAGATCCCAGCACAAAACCACCAGTAGGCTTAAGCAGAGGATGCTGCACCTGAAAATCAAGCATCTGATGCATCAGTGCAGCTAAAAGCAGGAAAAGAAACAGAACAAGAGATGTGCTGCAAAGAGGAACTCTGCCTTGCTGCTGGTATCTTGCAGGTGTCTCTGCTTGGCATCCCAGGAAAGCCAAGATGAGCTGGAACAATCCAGACAGAGGACAGCAGGGAGGCACAAGAAGCACCACTGACTTGCAGAAATCATCACCTGGCTTACCATCTTATTGATTTCTGTGCATTAGATAGCCAGGATATGGGCAGTACTGCCTGTTTCATAGAAGAACATTAAATTTGAGTAAAGAAATGCCCTTGCTTCTAGAAACAGGGAAAGTGCCAAAGGAGAGGCTTCTTTGACTGTCTTTCCAAATATGTGCTCCTGACATAATCAACAGCAGCGTCCAGTGGTGGATGAATCTGCACTACCTGGGCAGCTGTTTGTCAGATAGTTGGTAAAGAGCTGCACAGCTGTAAATCCTGCAAGAAATGTCCTGAGGGGTTGCTTGGCACTGAATGCAAACCCCCTGCCCTCATCCATGTCATCTGTGCTCATAGAGAAAAAGTTGTGAACCACCAGCCAGAGATGATGGTCATTAAAACCCCTTCCTGCAGTGCTCATCTTCCCTAAGCATGAGAGAGCAACTGGCACCTGGAATGTCCTGTGTCATCTGCCTCTTCTGGAAGTGCTGGTGACAGGTTTGAAAAACGAATTTAGAAAAAGTCTTGGGAAGGACCAAGCCTGTGTCCCATAGGCTCCTGAGGCATCCTACCGTGTTAAGCAGAAAAGCAATGATGTGGTGCCCTTCCTGGATATCAAGGTCATATGAGCATTATTTTAATGGATGAGTCATCTACTTCATAGCTGTGTAAAGTCCTAATGAAGTCCAGGGCAGAAAGCAGGCATGTCTAAGGCTGTGCTTACCTGGATCATCTTTATTTTACATATGTTTATGTCCCACTGTCACTGTCCTTCTCTGGCACAGCCCTGGGGAAGTGCCTTGCATCAGCTTTTCCCCCATGAACAATGAGCAATGTCCTTGAGCAAAGTCCTCAAGCAAAGCACTGGTGTTTCAGAGCAGCAGCCCCGAGTGTGACTGCTGTCCCCCTTCCTTAGCATGTCACTCCCACTGCAGGCAGGGAATGGCACAGAAAGGCACGGTCTGTGCTCAGAGCAGGGTTTGCAGGATGATGCTGAGCACAGTGCAGTGCTACAGGTATGAACTAACCCATCAGCACCTTTGCTTCCCTAGATCCACACACTGTAGAGCCTGTTGTATGGAATGCCAAGCTCTTCAGCTTCATTTTAGCATTGTGGTCTTGCCCCAAGTGAAGACAACTTGAGTGATTTAAGTCCGTGTCACCAGTGATAAATAGCTGCAGTGTTAAGAGAAATTTTCCTCTCTGTTTTTCTTTTTTTTCTCTTTTTTTAGCCTTCTGCTTAGTTTGCAGGTGGAAAAAGAAAAAGAGGAGAAAAAAAACCCAAAAAACAGAAGTGTAGTTTTCTTTTTTTTTTTTTTCCAAATTATTAACAATTTGGTAAAATGAGCTAATAATAAAAATGGGCTAATAGTACACACAGGCTTTATCAGATCTGATGCCTGGCCCTGCAACGCTACAGAAGCAACTCAGCAATGCAAGCTCCTCTTGATGCATCAGTTATTGTTGCTCAACTGCAACAGTGAGAGGAAATACTGAAATGAGCTGATAAAACATAGGTATTTACAATGCGATTGGGAACAGTGATGTCCCAGGTCGGACACATCCTTTAAACCTCCTTCATGGTACTCAGTCATGCTGCAGGTGGTGGGTGTTCAATGCCTCCTGCCTGCAGAAGGGGCAACAGAAGCTGGAAACAGGGCTGCCTCCAGCAGAACCCAGCTGGGTATTGTGGGCTTTTACAAAAAACAACCATCCCACTGTTAAACCAGGGTGTTAGCACTGCTCAGAGTATATGCAGGATTGGGCTCCACTTATCCCCTTCCCCCTCCCCAGTCCTGCCTCCACACTAACCTACTTTCTCACTTTGTGGAAAGAACATCTTGGATTATGGTGCTGCAAATGAAAGGCTTCAGTCATTGTATCAGACGAATCACAGGTAAGCACAGGGTTTTATGTCAGCTTTTTGGCAGCTTCTTTATTCCCTCCCTGCTTTGCGCAAACAAGCCGTCTTTGTGCGGAAGTTCATTTTTCCTTTTGAGACCATGGTATTTGTCAACACGGCTTTTCAATAATCCTTGCCATGCAGAGAAGGCAGAGCTAAACCAGATCCCTTTTACTGTTGCCGAAAAGCTACCTGCTGCAAAGTGCAGCTCACTGAGGTCTGTTCTCTCCATCCCTGTCACCAGGCAGGAGGACAAAAGCTGTGCCCAGGTGACAGATCTGAAATCCCAGTGCAAAATATAACCTCAATGTAATTTCTTCCAGTGTTAGTGGTGCTCTGGAGGGAGCTGTGTTGGTGTCTGGAGTGCTTTGGGTGATTTTTTGCAGCATTAGATGTATTTCCTTGCATACACCCTGTTTTGTCTGGCCCCGCTCACTCAGCTTCTGAAGCCCATCAGGAATATGGAAATCTCAAGTTCCCTATTTGCTTATTGCTGATGGTTCCCAAGTTATTTTAAGGTAAAAGTGTCAAATGGGAAACAAGCTTGAACGGCCAGAAAAAAAGCCCACTAAAGCCAGCTGGAGTGTGGGGAAGACCGAGGTGCAGCAGAGGTACATGGAGGAGCCAACCTGCTTCCAGCCTGCTGCATCTTGGTGGCCCTGTTCATCACCTGACTGCTTTTCTGTGCCAGTTTGTTTTTTTTTTACTCCTTTTTTCTGAGTAAACTCCCCAGCAACCTCCACCCTTGCAGACCGTTCTCCCCTCCTATCAGGCACTCTAGGCTGCATTTTTGCAATTGCATTGGCATCAGATGATTCTGGAGGCAACCAGCCAGATCTGCAGCTGGACAGTACTGAGACAGAGGGATATCTTTTAAATCCCTAAGCTCTTCCTAAATCCAACAACATCATTTGAATCTCTCAAATAAATAAATAAACAAACCTACCCTACAGTTTTATGTATTTATTGCTATGATTATGTATTTTGGTTGAAAGCCTTGAAATGGGGAAGATCTAATTTATGTCTGACTTTGGGTTCACTGAATTCTAAGTCATTTTCTGGGCAGGTCAGTAGAAGTCCATATAAGCCATCCAGAGCAGCTTCCCACTCCAGATGGCCAACATGAACATCCCAGCACCTCCAATGAGGATGCAGCAGCCTCTGTGCTGTCTGTGATGGGCCGCTCCTGCTGCCAGGCTCTGAAGAAGCTTCTGCACCCACCACACAGACTCCATCAGGCTCCCTGGGCTTCACAGCACCATGCTGAAAAATTCTCCCCATTCCCATCATATCCTGGTGCACTGGGGAAGACTTCCTTCTTTTTTTGAGGAGGAATTTACCAGTATCAAGGGATACTTCTTCACAGGCAGCACCACTAGCTCTCAGACCACTCTGGGACACTTCTGCTTCAGGAATTCCCCCTTACTTGGAACCTCATGGTCTGATGATTGACAGCAGTTGTCACACTTGGTCTCAGCTCGTTAGGAACAGCCCTCCCAGGCACTCTGCATGCAGGGGATGCAGTGTCTGCTGTCTCAGTGAGTGGCAGGTTTAAGGAGAGCCTTACTGCAGATTGGCTGGCATTTTCAATAAGAAAACCGATATTTTTAATATTCTTCTTCGTATCTTTAAGAAAATTACAGTGGATGTCAGGGCAAAATACCACAGTCGGGTAAGATGCCAAGTCAGTTGGGAAGTTTCAGCGTGTCCCACTGTTACTTGTTGGAGGCGTCCCTTCTCCCTGACAGGGACCAGTACTCCCACTCCGAGCCCAGAGTGGCATCTGTTGTGCTCAGGCTCCCTCTAGTGCCTTTACGTCCTGGTATCCCTGCTCCTCCGGGTCCGTTTGTCGCCGGGAGCTGTCCTTCGTCCCCACTCCCCTCCAGCTTTGCTAATGTGGGCTTTACACCACAGACAAGCCCTACTTGCCCCTTTCCCCCAGACCAGTAGCTCGCCAGTGTTAAGGAATGCTCCAAAGCAGAGTCCTTCTGGGCTCCTCATAGCCAGCACCTGAACAGGATCACAGAATCATAGGGGTTGGAAGGAACCTCTGGAGATCATCAAGTCCAATCTCCAGCATTAAGACTTGGCATCACAGGCACCCCATGCGTTTCACCATGAGCTGGGGCAGCCCTGGGAAACACTGGGAGAAAAGTAGCCCATGCCAAACGTACATAAATATCAGGACACCACAAAAACATCACTCGCCAGCAAAGCCCCGCTCATCTCTCTCTTTTGGGGTAGTTCCTCCAAACACAGCAATGCTTTTCTGTTCCGTACCCACTGGCCTCCACTCAAAAGCCACTGAATTGCGTGACACAAGAACACTTACAGGGAGGACATGGTCGTCAAAGAAACTTTGACTTTATTGGGTTTTTCTTCGGGAGTTTGGTGTTTGTTTATTTTTAATTGTTTTACAGCCGGAGTAACTCAGCCACTGGACCGGGAAGACGAGGGAGAGGACCGGGCGGAACGGTCGCTGCGCGGAACCTCTGTGCCGGCGGCGCTTGTTGCGCACCCGACCAACTGACTTCTCGTACGGACTTCCGCTGCGGCCTACACCCCCCCCCCCCCATTACCCAGGGGCCTCGGCGCGGCCTTTCTCTTCCGGTGTGACTCTGTCCGCTGTGGGTTCGGTAGGTGCCGCTCCGCGCAATCCGGCTCCATCCGCGCTCCGTCGGCCGCTCCCGGCGCCGGCCTCCGGCACAGCGGGCTGCGGGAGCACCGCGGGAGGCGGGTCCGAGCCGAGCCGAGCTGAGCTGAGCTGTACTGTACTGTACTGTATCGTGTCTTCTGTCCCGCAGGTGCCGCCATGGCCAAGTCCAAGAACCACACCACGCACAATCAGTGTGAGTAGGGACCCGGCGCGGGGTCGGGGGTGGAGCCCGGCGGGGAGGCGCGGCGCCGGTCCGGGTCTTCTTATGCTGTATTGAGATCAGCTGGGGGAGGAGGTAGTGGGAGCTGAGCGGTGGCTGCCACTGCCGGGTCTTAATACAGAGACTGCATAACGAGAGGAAATCAAGCGTCACAGCTCTGCGTGTTCTGAAGTGATGCCTCGCATCCAGGGTGAAGCGTGGTCATAAAGTAATTCCTTTTCTCTCTCTTTTTTTTTTTTTTTTTTTTTCCTTTTTTTGTTTTCCCCCTTACTAATTGGTGTAAGCTTGCAGTGCTCACAGTCAGGTTCTGCTGGTCCTGGCCCGGCCAGCACTAATGCCTTGTAATGCTGAGCACAGATAGTGAAAAGTGCTTGAGGCCATTCCCTCTACATGTGGATGTGCTGCTTGTATTTTAATAATTAATGCACAGCTTGAAATCCTTAATTAGAAAGGTTTACACTGCTAAGAGGGAATGGAAGTGCTCCCCTTATCTGAATTCAGCTGGAATTTGCAGGGCTGGTTGATTTTCTGTTCTGCATTATTCTCGCAGTGTATTTAAAAGAAAGCTAACACAGCTTTTCAATAGTAGTTGAAGTTGTAATTTGTATTGTTTTCTTGTCTTTCCCGTAGCCCGTAAGTGGCACAGAAATGGCATCAAGAAGCCCAGATCCCATAGATATGAGTCTCTCAAAGGGGTGAGTATATTTGCTCACGTTTCTAACCTGAAACTCTAGAAAATCCAGCAGTGGTGTTTCTTCACAGAATCACAGAATGGCCAAGGTTGGAAGGGACCTCAAGGATCATTAAGTTCCACCTCCCCTGCCATATGCAGGGCCACCAACCTCCCCATTTAATACTAGACCAGGCTGCCCAGGGCCTCATCCAACCTGGCCTTGAACACCGCCAGGGATGGATGGGACATCTACAACCTCTCTGGGCAGCTGTTCCAGCACTTCACCGCTCTCATAGTAAAGTACTTCCCCCTCTAGGTATCTGACCTAAATCTTCCTTCCCTCTGTTTAAAACCATTTCCCCTTGTCTTCCCTTTCAAAGAGTTGATTCCCCTCCTGTTTGTAGGCTACCTTTAGGTACTGAAAGGCTGCAGTGAGGTCTCCTTGCAGCATTCTCTTCTCCAGGCTGAACAAGCTCATATCCCTCAGCCTGTCTTTGTAGGGGAGATTCTCCAGCCCTCTGATCATCTTTGTGGCTCCTCTGGACCCTTTCCAGCAGCTCCCTGTCTTTCCTGTACTGAGGGCTCCAGACCTGGACACAGTAGTCCAGATGGGGCCTCACAAGAGCAGAGTAGAGGGGGGCAGTCACCTCCCTGTCCCTGCTGGCCACCCTTATTCTGATGGAACCCAGGATACCATTTGCATTTACCATTTTTCTTACTTCTGACTGTTGGCATTTTTGCAGATGATAGTTGTAGGCTTCTCTTGCATTGTTTACTCGCCCTAATTGCTGCTGTGGTAGTTCTAATCCATGTGAAATCCATGCTGTATTTCTACAAAACTGTTCTGCTTGGGATCAGTATCATTAATATTTCTTCCAGTGAAGCAAACACAAGGCTGTGTTTCACCTCTCTCCTTCACTTTAAATCCGGCTGTGTCTCCTCCCTTCCCCTCAGTGTTGTTATAGCATCTGTACTAGTACACAGAATTTCCTTCAGGAAAGTACAATTGGCATTGCTGGATGATACACATGGAAATAACAGAATTTGCATTTTCTTGGTACTAAACGCTTGGTGAACCACTCGCTTTCTCCACACAACAGAGAGAAAAAGAAAAAAGGATATTGTTGTGGTTTGGAAAAGTGCTGTGATTCTATTTATCTTGAAGATGCAGTAATTTGCTTTTCAGAAGTGATGTAGAAGTTTCTGTCACTCTCAGTGAGGGTTCAGTGGTCTGAAAATACTCATGCTATCTATGAGTGTTCCCTCGTTTCAAGCACACATGAGTTAAGTTGGAAAAAATCCTGCTAGCTGTGTGTACTGGAGAAAATGTTCCTTGGAATAAAGTAGATTTGTCTCAGTGGGGCACTGATAGATCTGAGGATTGTGTGTAGCCGTGAAGGGGTGTGTTAGTGAGCCAGTAGCTGACAAAAGACAGGGGCAGCTCTTCAGAACACAGAAATGAAATTTGTCTTGTTTGCAGCATTACTTAATTTGTCCTTTCCGTATATCTGTTACTTGGCTTTAGGGTTTTTTTGTTTGTTTAGAAATGAAGGAAAGTAGTTTAAAGGATGGCTGTGAGTAGCTAAAATAATTCTGTTGATATCAAATCAGAAAATGTATCTGCATTAATCACAGCTAGAATTGCAGTAACTGGAATGTGATGGGAATACACATGTCCCTTTTCTGTATAGCGGGGCTCATGTTTCCTTTGTTTTCACAGGTTGATCCCAAGTTTCTGAGAAACATGAGATTTGCCAAGAAACACAACAAGAAGGGGCTGAAGAAGATGCAGGCCAACAATGCCAAGCAGGCAGCTCTGCAGAAAAAGGACTGACCGGGTTTAAGACAAAGAACCAGTTTGCCTTTTGGCATGTATGTTTAAAGCATTTTTGTACAAATAAAATTGGACATAACAAAGTTTTCACCTCCTGAATTTGAGAAGAACCCTCAAAAGTGCCTTGAGTTTTATTACAGATGCTAATTATGTGTTATCACATCTGCATGTAGTGACCAGTGAGTGGTTTTGTTCATTGTCAGATAAGGTGCAGAGGTTGTGTGTTGATGTTCTTAGCCTCCACAAGTCCTAGGTAAAGCAGCTGTTCCTTCCTCAGTAGTGTTCTAACTGCAACTGTTGGTATGGACTGTGAACATCTAATAACTCACAGCCTGTTTTCAATTTGTGAAATTGTTACTGAATGAAGCTTTAAAATACAAACAGGCAGCAATATTTTGCATCACACAGGCTCGTAAATGACAGTATTCAGTATAGGTAGAACTGGTTTTGATAAAGGATGCGTGTTCAAAGCTGTCTCATACTGTGATTTGTTCAGCAGTTCTTAGTGCTGTTAGAGCATTACCAGACTTAGAGGGTTGTTCCTTACACACCCTCTGCATTACTGTTCAAGTCAGGTAGCTACAGCAATGGAAATCCTGGAAAATCGGGAAGAGTAGTGAGTGTTAACTGCAGTGTAGGTGATCATAGCAATTAATAATAGTAGTATGTGTTGTCTTCTAAAATGCTTCAAGTAATAAAGTGTTAAAAGGGTGCTAAGTGATAGTAGTTTAGTAATTTAACTGTATGAAATACCCAGATTTTTCATAGCTACTGTATTTCAATACAAGTTTTTCATAGCAGTAACACAAGAATCCCTGTCTGATGAAGCTAGTTGGCTGGTCAGATCAGGGAGGTAGCATTTGAAAGCACAAGAAGAGATGGTGCCATGACAAGCTTTTGCTATTGTAGTTAAGTAGTAGACTTGATTTTCCTGGTCCTACCAGTCAGCAAAGTTGAGTATTTGAGTCGAGTATCTTGGCAGACAAGATGAGTTTTTTCATTGCTGAAAAGAACGGTGTGTTAAAATGCACCAAACCTTTCTTAAAGCTGCAATTTCAGCACTTGTCCACCTGGTGGTGTAAATCCATGAATCAACACGAGCTGGAAGCACGAAAGTAGTAAAAGACCTGCTGGATGTTTCAACTGAAACATCCAATTAATTAAATTTTATATATAGATATATGTATACCCTGACTAGTTAGTATAATGAAATACTTTGTTGAAAGAAGTATTTTGAATTCCTTGTGGCCCAAAGTGTTTCTACAAGATTTTCTCAATAGATTTTTCTTTTTTTTTTTTTTTACTGATCCAGCCCTACCTAGGCCAACCAACACAGAGATTTACTGCAGCTGCAGAAGAGTCCTTGCAGCTAGAGAGATGTGCAACCTCAATCTGTATGAATTCTGCTGTGTGTATCTCTTGGACTCTTCTCAAGGCTGAGGTTTCTCAGCTTGAAGAACTTAATTTCTGTGCAAGAGCAACGTGCTGACAGGGAGGGTAGTATATTTGGAGGATGCAGCCATGAGGTTCGTATCACTGGATAAAATCTTTTAAGTCTTTTAAGACAAAAGGACCAGCTGCCTTCAAATGAGCTAAAAGCATGTGCTTATCTGGGGAGAAGATCCTGGAGATGACTGTCATCCCTGTGAAGTTTTTTTGGCTGGATACATTATTTAGACACAGCCCTACAATGTTTAAATCCTGGTGGAACTGGTGGTAACTGAGATCAGAGGTCTCTGAGTTGCATGGCAGCTGCCTTCCTTGGTGCAGTGAGCTTGTCAACAAAAGCATGGCTGCATAGTTGTGGTTCTGATTAACATGCACATCACCTTGGGGTGCTGCTGGTTCTAGAGGAGGCAGAGTGGCTGGTCCAGCTGCCTAAAAGAAGCTCAGTGTGCTGCAGGGCTGTATGGTGACAATGATAAAAGAAACAGCACAAACTCTAAAGACAGGACCTGGCATTCATTTTGCTGCACGTTCACCTGTGTGTCTGCAAATCTTTAGTCTGCTTTGAGTTGTACATTATACATTTTGCAGTAAGGCTTTTCTGTCAGCTAAGAGGGACTTTAACTCCTCTTTGTGTCTTCCCCCAGCGGGCTTGTGTTGTGAGAGCATCTTACTCACAGGATGTGGTTTGAAGGAAGAGAGGAAAGGTTTGAGCTGAGAAATGGAAATCTGCACCTTAATGAGAAGCAGAAAATGGAAAATGGGCTGCCAGTAGCTCCATGGTTTCCTCAGGCCTGCCTCAAAGCAGCCTTTTCATGCCGCCCTTCATGTTGCCCTTCAGTGGGACAGCTTCCCAAATATGGGCTTGCTGACTTTCTGACCAAAATAGCGTCTGCGTGACAAAATGCGGCGCAGAGGAATGTAACCTTAATCCAGGCATCATTGTGTAGCAAAAGACAGGAGTCTGAGTGCTTCCACAGCAGCTCGGTGTCAGGTTTGTTGTCATCTGCACCTCTCTGTGATTTTCCTGCACACACAATGGTCCTGTGGGACACTGCCTGGATATTGGCAGTTTACAACCACATGACAAGTTAGTTCATGAGTTCCCTCCTTCCCTTCCTCGAGGATGATGTGCCAGCACAGAAGGGAAAGCGGTGAATGGGTATCAATGCTGGCATTGTACTGCAGTGGGTATTCCTGCACTTTCATTTGTGTGTGCAATCATGTAAATTCTGTCCTGCTTTCTGTTGTTTGAGGGAGACTGATGATCTTTTTTGGGAGGATTACATCTGCAGAGCTCGGGAGATGGAACTGGCAGCTGCAGACCACTTGAAACTATTCCCATTATGCAGAGCTCTGTCATCTTTGACATTTAAAAACTTCAAAACCTGCATGTCTAAGCCCTTGGTATCCCATCAGAAGGTGATGTTTTTGAGGGAGCCTCTCTGCTTAGCCACTGTCACACATCAGGTTTTATGTTTTATAGTTGCTGATAATGATTTCTTCCCTTTGCAATGGAGAGGGCTCAGTATTAATTTCTAGGTTGGCTCCTGTTATCCCTACAGAGAAAAAAATAGGGTGCAAAGGGCATGTAACCGAACACTGACCAGCTCGTTTTGCAGAGGTGAGCAATTGCACTGAAAGTGCAGAATACAGAAATGGGAAGGAGAGCTCAAAGCAGTGGGAAATGCCCTGATGGCACATAGCAATCACCTGAGACATTGATGTTTGCTGTGAAAATGAAAAGAAGGACTGGATGCATTTTATTCTCACCCCTCCACCACTTTTCAGTAGCATGTGCCAGCAAATAAAAACTGCATGAACAGAACTTGATTTCTGCTTTGCCCAGGTTTCAGAGCTGTTACAGGTGTTCCTTTCACAGCTGTGGATTTAGCACAGTGAAATGTTATGTATCTGGTATAGATTAGCTCATTTCTTTTGCCCGTGTGGCAAACTTGCTTCAAATTATTGTAGAATTAAATTTGCTACCACCAAAAGCAAGCAGAGCAAGTCATCCAAGAGCTGCGGCTGCATCCAGTGGCACATGTTGTAGTCACATGGCAGCACAGCCCTCTGTCTCATTTGGGCAGTACAGAGTAAGAGCGTGCAGATATGTGGGCTGTTTTACAGAATGTCTTTTGTCTGATTAGGAAAAAGAAAAAAAAAAGTGGATGTTTTGATGACTTTATTTCTTCAAGCACTGCTTGTGAACACAACGCTTTCCTTAAAGCTCTCTGGCACCGGCAAGTACAACATCCAGGGCAAACTGCAAATGTATGAGTTACATACATGCATGGGGTTCTGAGTTTTCTTCTTAGCACATCTCCTGTGTGGAGGCTTTAACAAGGCTGACTGCATGCCAGCTACAGGTTTGTCAGCCACCTAAGCTGCCTGGCTGTCTATCATGTTGTGTTAAATTCCTAATGCAGTTGTTCCTGCGCTTTAGCCAACAGTGAAATCTACCCACACCACCCTACCCCGTGGCATTTACTGGCTTACTCTTGGATGACAGTCAGCGTGTTAAGACAAATTGGTCTTGCAGCAGTTTTTCTGACTTTACACTGAGCATGCTGACCTGCCAATGCCTCTGCTCTAAGGACTGAAAAGGCCCAAACATTCCCCAGAATTTCTGCTCTTGCAGGAACAAGTTTCAGCTGCTACAATGCTTTTGTCCTCTTCAGCCAGCATCATCCCTATTTTGCTCTCAGGGAAAAAAGAGGGGCAGTGAGGTGGTTGTGTGTGGCTGCTGCCTGTGCCCATACTCCTGGCACTTTTGAACCCCAGGCAGAGTGCTGAGACATGGCTGGATGGCTCCTCTCAACCTTCACAGCAATCCTTTTCCTTGGTCTCATGGTGGAGTCCAAGCCACCCCATAAAGCCACCAAGTTGTCCAAAAGGGGGAGGAGGTTAAGCTGGGAAAGTTCCTTATTTCCTCTCATGTTCATAATTCAGTGAGACATATTTCTAAGTGGTAGTGAATATCTTCGAGATGTTCATGTTGAGTATTGGGTTTTGGCTGGGACAAAAGGCGGCGATGGAGCTGCCTGCTGAGAGGTGATATGAGTGTGGGCTGCCTGCTGGCCTGAGTGGCTGTGGGGAAATTCGGTATCCCTGCCATCTCATTTGGCTGCTCACAGAGGCCTCAGAACCCACAGAGAGGCCTTCTGTGTTTTCCAGATGTATGCATTAGAGATGTTCCTAAAATATCCTGGGTTTTAAGGAAAATCATAGAATCACAGAATGACCTGGGTTGAAAAGGACCACAAAGATCATCTCCTTCCAACCCCCTGCTATGTGCAGGGTCACCAACCAGCAGCCCAGGCTGCCCAGAGCCACATCCAGCCTGGCTTTAAATGCCTCTAGGAATGGGGCATCCACAGCCTCCTTGGGCAACCTGTTCCAGTGTGTCACCACCCTCTGAGTGAAAAACTTCCTCCTGATATCTAACATAAACCTCCCCCGTCTCAGTTTAAGACCATTCCCCCTCATCCTATCACTACCCACCATTGTAAACAGCCATTCCCCCTCCTGTTTATATGCTCTCTTCAAGTACTAGAAGGCCACAGTGAGATCTCCCTGGACCCTTCTCCAAGAAAAAAAAATCTGCTGCCCTAGTGCATTTCTTTGTTTCCTTTGATGTTACAAGCCCTGCTTGGGCAAAACATTTGTTGCTCCTTGTCCTGCGGAAAAACACAACACTTCTCACATCCTCACTTAAGCTGCTTTAACTTTAACCCTGTTTGGTGTGAATTAATAATATTTCAGAATTGCTAGGGGTCAAGGGCAGCACCTGCAGGGCTTGCACAGGAGCAGACTGGTGCTGTGCCCTGCCAATATTTATTTTGCTTAAGTAAACATTTGATTTTAGCAACACGAACACAATGTATGAGCTGTGCTGGGATGTAATTCGATGGGAGGAGGCAGCTATGTGCAGGGGGAGCTGCTAATACCATAGGAATGCCACACTTCCTTGGAGAGAGAGAAGACGGTGCCCAAGGCATCAGAAACAGCACCACTTGTCCTTCTGACTCTGCTGCCACCCTGAATAAGGCTGTTAAGACTGTATCAGGGTCATGCCTTGCAACAGATGTGATTTCTAAGGGAAAAATGTCGGGATTCAGATTCAGTGTGAAATGCCATAGTGCTACAGTGCTGCTCCCTCACAGGGCCACTTGCCTCCCTCCACACAGCATGAGACAAGAAAGAGGTGTTTCCAGATAAGTAGAAGTTTTCCTTTCATATGTATCATAGAGTGGCCATCAGGATGGGAAAGAGGGGAGGGATATCTTTGGGACAGTTGTGGTAATGTCAGGGAGGAAAGGAGATGTTCCTTTCCCAGGGTTTTAGCAATGGAATAAGTGGTTGATAATTCGTGTTTCATCGCTAAAATGTTGCCAGGGCTCCAGTTAAACCAGCAGGCACCAGTGCAGGCCCCTGCTGCCCTCACCATGGTGTGATCAGTGGGGCAATGCAACATGGCGGCAACGCAAAATGGCGGCTCCCTGGCAGGCACCCACAGCCACAGGGAGTGTCCCCTTTGGTTGTGAGCCTGTGGCCAAGGTGCAGTGCTCACCTAACTGCCAAGGAACAACTACCAGAGGCACTTGATAGCAATGTGTTTTATTTTCCCTAAGACCACCCTTCTCAGCGCTCAGTCTTCATGCTGGCAGCCAGGGGATGGAACCGAGGAGCTGAGTCAGAGAGCAGAAGGGGTTTCAGAGATTCGGGCAGTCCATCTGGCCTCAGATTTATTCAACTCCCTTCATGAACTCCAGGAACTCTGCCAAGGGGGAGACATCAGAGATGAGGGCTATTAGGTGGCACTGAAGTGTTTTCACAGCTGCCATAGTACACACTTGGCAGTTCTCCATGGCCCTTTCTCTTTTTCCATCTCACTGATGCACAAGAGGCCAGGCAGATGGCTACCACTCCTCTGGCCATGGCCAGAGCTCCTCATGCCTGCTGATGGAAATGTCACCAGTGCCCAGTGTCACCCCCGGCCACAGACTCCACCCAAAAATGGTCTGCGGATCATTTTGGCAGCACTACATTCAAAATAAGAGCCCTTCAGTGCTGATACTTGTGTTTAGGTGGCAAAAGCAGACAGGGAGGTCTCAATGAAAATAAGCCTTGCAGTACAGCATCAGTGGGAGTTAAGGGAGGCCCAGGTCCTTGCAAAGATTTTACAAGCCTGAGAACCTCCCCAGCTCCATACAAACCCATGATGGGATCAGGCGTGTTGCCCAGCTCTGCCTGCACAAGCTCACACCTGCCCCCAAAGACAACCGAGACCATGGGAGCTGCTCAAGGACTCACAACCGAACTTCAGGCAAGAAAGACTCCTACCGTCATAGTCAATCCTGCCATCATTGTTTTTGTCCCCATCTTTCATCAGTTCTTCTATGTCATCCTCAGTGATCGTCTCTCCAGTTGCCTGTAGCATGATCTTCAGTTCCTCAAGATCGATGTAGCCATCAGCATTCCTGTGTGAGGACAGAAGAGCTTAGGAAGGGACCCACACACTGGGCAGGTGAGCTGGGACCATTTCACCTCTCCCATCACCCACACTGTGGCCACGGTTCTTACTTATCAAACATTCTGAAAAGATCTGAGAGTTCCTCTTCAGTTTTTCCTTTGCTGTCATCTTTCATACACCGGACCATCATAACAAGGAACTCATCAAAGTCCACAGTGCCGCTGCCTGTGTGCAGAATGAACACTGTCAGACAGCAGGTGCACAGGTAAAGCCAAGTGAGAGGACAAAGTACCTGCTAGGAACTGAGGGACAGAACTCAGAGAGCAGCTCTGTGGCAGGAAGCAGCTTGCAGGCTAGAGTGAGCAACAGAGGCCAGGGACTGAATTCATTACTCTTTTTACGTATTTATTTATTTATTTATTTGCTTAGCTTTTGCAGTCATTTTGCCCTAGCAAACCAAACATACTGCAAAGAAAGACTGGAAGCACTGATGAATGTGAACTCCTACCATGGAGGCACCTCTATCTCATCAATAATAAAAACTGCAGCAGGCAGGCATTCATGCACTATTTTTGCACTGGCTAGTACTGTTGTTTACAATGACACTAAAGTTTTGCATGATTTTTGGCCACTTTTATATTTTCCAGTTACTTAGTACAGTATTTCTCTCCAACCTGCACACAGTGTTTTTTGTGTGCGCACAATGATTTGATCAGTATACGTGTTTATGTCCATATATGTTAGAGCATATCAACTTATCCTGCTGACAGAAATCTAATTGTGACATTCATGCAATACTAGTTGCTACCAAATGGGGTTCCAGTAGCCCAGTCATGACAGGCATAATAATTTTTACAGTGTTTATTAGCCTGGAAATTTCCTAAAGGAACCACACTGAAGTGTGGGGTGCACTCAGTGTCCATCAAAACCGCAACTCCCAGCTCTCAGCAGGTGCTGTACCCAGCGTGGATTCTGCCTGATGCCCATGGGCAGCAGGGAGCACTAGGCATGGGGACCAGGCTTGAAATGAAGAAACCAAAATCTCTCACCATCCTCATCCACCTCGTCAATCATCTCCTGCAGCTCCTCGGGGGTGGGGTTCTGCCCCAGCATCCTCATCACCTTCCCCAACTCCTTGGTGCTGATGCAGCCATCCTCTGCCCCCAGCACGAAGATGTCGAAGGCAGCCTTAAACTCTGAGAAGAGAGTAGAGAGGAGATGTGTGGGTCCTTGTCCCATGCTGCGGCCCCAGGTTGAGGGCTTGCTCTGCGAGAACACCCAGGGGACACAGAAGCTGCCTGTGATGTGATCCTAGTGGATCAAAAGCCCTGGGAGCTCATCTTCAGGCAGCCATGTCAGGTTAAATATGCACCTACCATTTTTTTGTTCCTCTGTCAGCTGCTCAACCTGTAAGTAAAAGACAGAGAGCAATTCATTTTAATTCCTCATCACTGCTAATTGCTAACCCTCCAAGAGCTGCTCTCTCACAAGCTGAGACCCAATCAGAGGAGGGACATCCTTGTTCCCATGGCCAAGGCAATTCCCAGTAGTCATTTTCAGCCCTAGATTCAATAAACTATCAAAAGCATTAAGATCTTGTCTACTTCCATCAGAATTCATTTTTATAAAGGTTCTGCCTCTGTTCCCTTCAGCCTATTTTACTTCAGACGCTCAGAGGGCTGGAGCACCTCCCTTGCAAAGACAGGCTGAGGGAGCTGGGCTTGTCCAGCCTGGAGAAGAGAAGGCTGTGGGGTGACCTCACTGCAGCCTTTCAGTACCTAAAGGGAGTCTACAAACAGGAGGGGAATCAACTCTTTGAAAGGGTAGATAAGAGCAGGACAAGGGGAAATGGTTTTAAGTTGAAGGAGGAAAGATTTACGTTGGATATCAGGGGGAAGTTCTTTACTATGAGAGTGGTGAAGTGCTGGAACAGCTGCCCAGAGAGGCTGTGGATGCCCCGTCCCTGGAGGTGTTCAAGACCAGGTTGGATGGGGCCCTGGGCAACCTGGTCTGGTATTAAATGTGGAGGTTGGCAGCCCTGTCTGTGGCAGGGGGTTGGAAATTAATGATCCTTGAGGTCCCCTTCGACCCAAGACATTCTATGATTCTACGATTGATTTTATGACATTCAGCATTTGTGTAGACTCTTTGGTCTGTATAAGCACCTCAAGCAAAATGGACTCCTGGGATGAAATGGGGACGTGCCACAGACAGGTTATTGTGCATGAGGAGCAGGCTGCAGTCACTGCTGTTCCATGAACCCGGGCACTGGAATGTGGAAGCAAACTGAGGCAGATGGGAGCAGCTGGAAGAAATGATCCCTGCAGCCTCTCAGAGCTGGACAAGATTGCTCCCAAGTCCTACTCAGCTCATCTATCCAGTCCTAACCCCCGCCATCCACAAGTGGGAGCTTATCAGTTAGCAGGAATTAATGAAAATTGATGAGGAGAGCAAAGAGGAAGCCACCAGATCCTTGTGAAGTGCATCT
This sequence comes from Perdix hodgsoniae, assembly GCA_035772895.1. Taxonomy (NCBI): domain Eukaryota; kingdom Metazoa; phylum Chordata; class Aves; order Galliformes; family Phasianidae; genus Perdix; species Perdix hodgsoniae. Next base: position 661,697 of record JAPSGF010000148.1, read on the forward strand.
CCTTCGGATCCTCTTGCAGTGCACCGCCATGCCGTGGGCTTTGTTCCTGCCTGCAGGCAGTGACCCCACTGCCATATCCACCTGCCCCCTCGGTGCCATCCATTACAATGATTTGTCCCCCCCACACTGCCTCTGACACCCCCCCACACCCATTCCCACTGTGTTTGGGTTGAACCCCCCAACCCAGCAGCACTCTGTCTTGGAAATGAGACCAATGGTTTTTCACCCCAAAAGCAGGAATTTGGGGAAAAAAAGAAAAAACAGAAGCAAACAAACAACAACAACAACAAAAACTGGAAACCCTTCCTGCTTGCAGCAAGAGGCAGGGAAAGTGCTTTATCTGAGCAGGAATTGGGAAGAGAGCCCTATCCAGCTCCCAGGGTGAGAAGGCCCTGCCAAGAGCAGAAGGAAGAGCCCCAAGCCCTAAGCAGGCATCATTTGGGCAGCTCAGCCGATGGCTACGGCCACTTGGGTAACCTGACCCCCTGGCAGCGCTCGCTATTTATAAGCCCTGATGAGAGAGGTGCTAGAGATAAAGATGAGCCCTGTGATTGTTCCCAGGCTTTTGGTATGCGTCCCCACAGCCTGTTATCCTGACACTTGTCCCCGGCAACACTCTTAGAACTGCTCAACAGAGCTGAAAAATGCTCCTGAAATAGACTTGTCCTTGCACACCCTTATCTAGACATGAGTGGGCGAGCCAAAATCCCACTGGGTTTTGCGGCTGCACCAGGGAAATTTGACATGGATATAATGTTGGTATATACCCTCAAAGGTTTGCTGCAGCAAATAACAAATCCTTACTTCCAAAGCTTTTTTGACTACTGCGTGTTAGCTTTCTACAGGACGATGGATGTGGAGCTGTGCCGGATGGAATACAAGCACACAGTGATGCTTTTACTACACAGCTTTCTCCCAAGCTGTCATTATGCCCTCTGGTCACAGATGCTGTTCACAGCTTTCTCCCTTTTTCTCCTCTGCTGCTTGCTTGGGAAATAGCTTTCTCCTGCTGCTCTCCATGAAGGCAGGCACCCTTACCACAGGATTTTGCTTTTTCAGCTCCTTTCTTCATCCCACATTTCCATTTGAAGTCGGGCAGGGAAAGTTTAAGATCTTAACGAAGATCTTAGTTAGCTAGTTACTTTGCCAGACACATGTTTTTCTACAGTTAAAATCTTGGGAATAGACTCATGAAAAAGCTATCAATTTCAGCCATGTTTTGCCTCTTCTCCTTTTGCCTTTATGTTGGCAGCTGCCAGCCAGAGCCCACCAACACATTTCTCAGATCAAGGACTTTGCTTTGGGTGTCTGCAGAGGAGGTTTGGGTTGAAACCCACAGGCTTCAGCTAGAGATGACCTTCACCACATTCACCCCATTTTGGGGTGGAAAGGCACCCTAGGCTTTCTTCCTAATCCATGCATGAAGTCCCTAAACAACATAGCAAGTATCTCTTCCATGACAGAACATAACAAGTTAAAAAGCTTAATTATAGGGGCTGGATTTTCACTGATTTTACAGGGCACATTCTTTTCCCTTTTGCTTGCTCCTCGGGGCACTCAGCACATTGCCATGCACTACCCAGCTCATTCCTCACATGCTATCCAGATCCTGGGAAGGGGTCACTGCTATAAGGGCCGACCAAGGGACAGGGAAAGGTGGCAGCGTCTTCTTTCCCTCAATTTTGTTTCACCAAACAATGCCTTTTTTCCCTCTAAACCTCTTGGAGTTGCAATTGTAGGATGTATTTTTCAACCTGGCCCAAAGTTCTTACACTATATTTTAACTCTGGGCACACGGTAATGAATCTATTTTCATCCTTGTCACACCCGCATATCACTCTCTGTCTAAATTACAAAATGATGTGCTGAGCTTATTATGGACCCGAGTGTTCCGGGTGTGCAGGGCGAGCGCTGCGTGCAGCTGCCGGGATGCTCTGCATTCCCAGAGAGCCTGCTTTCCAGCCTAGATTCCTGCGCAGCAGACAACAGGAGGTAGCAGAGGCAAAGCTGAGGGGGCCATTCAGAAACACCGGCCAAAACGGAGAGATTTTAAAAGTCCCACCGAAAAACACACAGCCGAGGAAGGGGGGGATCTTAAGCAACGGTGCTTAGGATTTTAAAGCTCCAGAAATGAGAGGGTGAAGCTGAACCCATGCAAATCATCTTTCAACCCATGCAAATCATTGCTTGTTTTGTGGGAAACGCTGCTCTGCCGGGATGTGACCGCAGCCGGCAGCCGCCCTTTCCACCTGGCCGAGGTTCGGAACATCTCAGAGCTGGGAGCTTCACGCAGACGACAGGACGCGACTCCCGCCGGCGTCCCGTAACCAGCGGCTGCCCACTGCCAACATCTCCTCCTCGTCCCATTCCTCCCCAGCATCCCAGCCCCGGGCAGGCACTCACCGCCGCCTTATAGATATCATCCATGGCTGGGAAGGGAGAGCGAGGGGCCGGGGGGCGTCACGGACACGCTCTGCCGGTGCCGCCCCGCCGGCCCCGCTGATATAGGGGGCAGCGGCCAGTGACGGGATGCGCCAGCCCACCGCGGCCCGGCCCCCAGCAGCGTCTCGCCGCGTGCCTGGGCTGCGTGGCACCGTGCCGGCTTGCGACGGGCCGGCCGGCCCCGCTGCATAGCGCAGGCAGCCGGAGCCTGGCCCCTCGCTTTGGGGCCCGGGACGACGTCCTTGGAGGGGCCGGGGGAAACGTACGGCTCGCTGCTGCGCCACGCAGCGGGGCGGGGGCGAATCGGGAGCGTCCCCCGCGCCCTCTGCGTTCAGCCGGGGCTACAGACGGCGACGGGGCGCTGAGAAGCGATGCGCGTTGGGGTGAATTCCCCGTCCTTCGGGGAAGCGGCAGCCCATCCCCGCTCGGATGGAGCAGCCCACGCTCGGAGCCGGCAGCGCTTCGGCACCAGCGACAAGCAGCTGTTACAGGGCAGGGAGAAGCCCTAACCCCGAAGCAGCCCGGCCAGGTCGCGCTTCTGGGGGTGCAGCACTCCCTCTGGTGGGCTTCGGCCTGCTGACAGCCGAGCCGCAGGGATGGATGCAGCTGTTGGCTTCTTCTCCTCCAAAAAGAAAAGCCACTTGTCTTCTACAGAAATCACACTGCAGGCCAAAGTTTGATCGTCCCTGCTGAGCACACAGCAGCAGCGGTCAGGACCACGGTGGGTTTCTGCACTCACCAAATAACGTGCGGCAAAGGCTGCGATGGAGCATGTATCTGCAAGGATTGCTCCTCAGCTGGGCTGCATTAACCTTTGGGACGGGGACGGATCAGTCCTTCGGCGCCGGGAGCACAGCAGGGGCACAAAGGCTGCTGCAGTCCCCACGGCCTGGCTGCAAGCCCCAGCACACTGGAGTGCAGCCGAGGCCGATGCTTCCCACTCTCTGGGAGGTTTCTTTCCCAGCACTGCCTATGGCAGACGTGAAGCAGACATAATCTTAGCCCAAATTTGGCCTGCACGGCAATGCACTACGCTGCACAGCACAGTGCTGCACACTGTTGCATTGCACAGCTCAATACTACAGCGCACAGCACAGCTCTGCATCGCTCAGCACAGCACTGCGTCGCATTACTGCGTTGCACTGCATAGCACTACACGAGCACCCTCCCGAAAGAGCAAGCGCGCAGGCGTGCCCCACGCGCCTAAGCCACGCCCCCTCGTCGCTTAGCCCCGCCCTCCTTCGCGTATAGACGGACGCGACGCCCGGCCAATCCCGCCTCCCCCTTCGGCAATCCCCGCCCCCCCAGTGCCAAGCCAATAAAACGAGCGCGGGCGGGGCCGGCCGCACCCCGAGGGGGCAGAGCTAAGATGGCGGCGGTGACGGCGGCAGCGGCGCCGGGCGGCCGGGGAGCCGGGGCGGGGGGCGGCAGCAGCAGCAGCGGCGGGCGGAAGGGAGCGGCGGCGGCGTGAGGGGCGGCTGCGCGTTTCTTCCGCGTCATGGAGGCGGCGGCGGCGGGCGAGGACGGCGAGGAGCCTCTGCGGAACGCGCGGGTCCTGGGCTCCGAGTTCGTGGAGACCTACACGGTAATGGCCGCGGCCGTCCGTCCGTGCAGTTTCCTGAGGAAATCACGCGACCTGGGGCTTCTCCAAGGGGAAGGCGGGGGAGCGAGGCGGCCAGCGGTGTTCGCTGTTGGGAAGGAGCTCGGGTTGCGGTGTCTCGCCTCTGTTTTTCGCCGGGCTGCGATGCTGCCGAGCTGTGTTGTTCAGGAAGCTTCTCGCGACGCCGCTATCGGCACACAGCGCATCGCAGCACCGCCCCGCTTTACGTAAGGCGAGCTGCGGGACAGCGCCTGTAAATCCTCTGAGCGGCTTCCCAGCGGAAGCTTGGAGCCGTTTCTGCGCGTCGTAGGACACGGGATGTGCGCAGCTGTAGTGGAACGGCGCTCTGAACTGCCCGCCCCTAAAACGTCTTTGTTTGGGCTGTCCGGAGGTGAGGGGCTGCGAGCAGACACTGGTTGGAAGCTTGAAATAAATTCAATATATATTGAATTTATTGAAATAGTTTCAGCTCTTTCTGGCCGCACCAGGATGCGCGTTCATGAGGGCTGTGCTGCTCGGGTTGTGGTTCGTCCCCAGGCAGTGTTGTCCCAGTGCCGTGGTGAGACATGCAGCACGCTGTCTGGGTGCTTCCACGCCATCCGTCGTGACTCGGAGCTGTTCGTGTTGGTGTTGAGGATTTTCACCTGTGTTTTACTGTACCCGTGCAAGAGAAGTTAAAGTGAATTTGAAGAAATGTCCGAATGTTAATCACCCCTTGCTGTGCTGGAGGTTACAAGCAAGGGAAGGGAAGGGCTAGCTGCTTTGGTGCACAAACTACTATGGTGGTACCCTGGGCGAGGCCATCAGCGTGCTGGATGGAGCTGTAATTCAGGCTTATGGCTTTGCAGGTGGCGCTCAGCAAATCAGCTGGTGGTTGGGGCTAGTAGCTAGGTTAACAGAAATCTTATTTTTAAAGATATCTAAGGAGTAGAGCTCTGGAAACGTCATGCTACTTTGATGTCATTTTGCTTCGCTGCTTTAAAAGTAGCCCATTAGGAAGGGAAGTTTTGCAAGTAATTAATCCGGGTTTTGATTCTCTTGCTGCTGGTGGTTTGAGGGGTTGAGACATTGAGCTTCCCTGTACAGCCATGAAGAGTGTTAGCAGGACTGCAAACCTGCAGCAGTTTATATGAGAAAAAAGGTATTGGTGTGATTTTAAATGAAGACAAAAATGATTTATGAAATGATTGACAAGGTGAAATGGCTTGCAAAAATTGGCATTTGCTTTGTTTTAAAATTGAGTTGTGCTGCAGTAAGGACCTTACAGTGACCTGTAGTGCAGCAGAAGTAAAAGGTGTAAGAGTCAGTCGCATCTGTTAAAGGTGAGAAAGGAAATACTGGTGGCAAACTGCATTATTAGCCATAAAAGATAGCATCAGTCATCTTTATATCCTTGTCTTTGGAAGAGTCTTTTATTTTGGCACTGATGCTTGCTATTGTACTCTGTATTTCAGAGTTTATAATCTCACAGAAAGGGGGCCTTATTTCAGTGACATCTGGATGATGGTTTAGGTGTTAAAAACCTCCGAAATATATGGGGAAGACTCACAGTTCTTCATAACCTTGAAAGTGTTTTTAAAATGTGGTTCTTGCTGGAACCATTAGGCAGGAAAGCAAGGTATGGATTAATCCAGCAGAAAAGATATATGCTTATTGACAGTGTTTTGTTGGGTTAGAAAAGCATGAGCACCTTCACTGAGTGTTTCCCCTTTGTGCGCTAGTTGGCTTAGGTGCTGACTGAAGACTGGCAGATTGCTAGAAGGCCTCAAGGCTGCCAAATGCTTCATTTGTTTCCTTCTGTGCATTTGTTTGGCCTAAAATCATTTTCCTGCCTTTCTTGTCTGGTGCAGCTGTTTTTAATATAAGCTTTGATAATTAAGGAAAAGACTGTGGCTTCCTCAGATGGGTGTAAACGAAATGCCTGAGGAGGCAGGGAGGAGCAGATGCATCATTGCTCTGCAATGTGGGACCTGCTGGCTGCAGTTGCACCTGTGCCCAGGGCTGTGGATGTAGGCAGCTCTGTCAGGTGCTTGTTTTATCTCTCAGTGGTACCAAAGTTTGTGGAATTGGAAGGAGGGTACTGCAAAAGGGCAAGTTCTCTGTGCAAAGCAAGATGAACAGGGTTTTTTTCAGCTGTGTGGGGTGTGGACAGAAAGGAGTCTGAGATAACCAGTGTTCGTTAACAGCTGGATTAGAAGCTATACATCTTAATTTTAGATAAGTATTTCACTTTTATAGATTGAGGAGCATAAAAGGCATGCTGTAAGGGAGTGAATACTGCCTTGTGGATGGTTGTGGAGGTTGTGGATGCCCCATGCCTGGAGGCATCCAAGGCCAGGCTGGATGTGGCTCTGGGCAGCTTGGGCTGGTGGGTGCCGACCCTGCACACAGCAGGGGTTTGGAACAAGATGATCTTTGTGGTCCTGTTCAACCCAGGCCATTCTATGATTCCAACTGGGAACCTTGGTGTATGGGTAAGAAAACAACAAAAAATATAGCACTAGATATGGTGACAACATGTAGAAAGACTTACAAAATATATGAAACAAGAGTTTAGTGAAGGCACTGGGAGGTAGGCTTCCAGGTTGAAAACCTGTGGGTGTGAACGCTTTCATGTTTAGCTGCAGAGTAATGCAGTTTGTGTCATAAATGCAGGTGGACATTTCACATGGTAATGGCTGGGAGGAGGTGCGGGTTTCATCTCCCCATGTGTGCCTGCCAGCAGGTGCCTGGTGGCGAGGCTGACATTCGCCAATCTTCAACTGTTGGCCTATTAGTCCACTCAATTAAATGAAAATGTCACTACGTATCTGGCTTGCTTTAAAAGCCCAATATGTTTTTTGTTTTTTTTTTGCTCTAGAATGAATTGAAATGAGGCTTTGGAGCATGCAAGTCAGTTTCAATGGTGTTCCTCAAGATAATGAAAGTTTCCTCAAGATAATAAAGTTTGAAGATGAATTTGCAGTCTGTCCGAGGGCTGGGGCTGTATGGCTGGTTGCAGCAGTGTTCTGTGTGGGGAGTGCTGTGAGGAGTTGGCTTATCTGAAACAGCTACCTTAACAGATGTTTTCCTGACCAGACTGTCCATTTGGCTCAATGCTGTGTTTCTGGAAGTGCTCAGGGATTGTCATGGTAAAAGCTTTCATGGAACCTTTGTTGTATGTTTGCTTTGTATTGAGTGCAGAGAGGAAGCTCCTAGCTTTGTTGTCTCGTGACTTTGCGGTTGGGAGCTATAGAGTTGACTGGGTTTTCAGTATCTCATCTTAGGTTTTATTCATTGCACATTCAGTCTGCGTTGTATTTAGCTATGCTGCTTGATCTGCCATAGTTCAGTGCACAGCATTTAAAAATAACTAGTATTCTTCTGGCTTCTGTGCATAGTACTGCTATGGTTCTGAATTTAATCAGATGATTTCTTTGAGTCTCCCCTTTTTCTTCAGGCACATGAGGAACTGCTGACACTCAGGTTATTCCTCTTTTGGTTTGTCATCAGCAAAGTAAATAGTCCTGACCGGCAGTTTCTCTGGAAATCATATGCAGGCCTTAATTGAAACTAATCCTTGTAGGCATTCATCTGCGTTTGCAACACTCACCCAAACACTGACGTGTCCTTCGCTGTACGTACCGGTCAGACATCTTGATTTGCTGCTCTGTAGGACATGTTTTGTTTAGCAGCTCTGTGCGTCAGATGCATCTCATACCAGTTGTTTTCTGAAGCAGCTTCATTTCTAAAATGCAAGAGGCGTTCTGTTCGGTGTGTGACACTCTCCTGGTCTTGGCTAGCAGTGAGTGCTAACTGGCTGCCTTTTATGTAACAAATTGAAAATTCACTCTGGTTTTCATTTCTTCAAGTGGAATTGCCAGCTGAGTGTGCTTCATTCTCATGGTAGCAATGAATCATGTCTGTGTTATCTGTGATGGGGCAACAAGTTATCATTTGTACTAAAGGCTTCCAAGATTAAGCTGTATTTTTCAGAGAGTGAAGTTAAACTGGATAAGTTTAACATGTTGCTTTCATGCAGATATACAACTAATTTTATTGATCCTTGTCTCTTTTCTACTTTGTTTTCTTTTCTGCACTTAAAGTTTCTTTGGGATTGCCTTACTTCTGGTTTGTCCAAAGGTGGATTGTGAACTTACTTTCACAATCAGTAGTGCTCAACAGGAATGTCACCTGCAGTGAAAATGCTGTGTTCTGCTTTTGCTGCATATGATGTTTAAAACATCTTTGTCTAAATAAGCCTTGGTTTGGTTTAGAGATTTATAGTAAGTGTTTGGGTTCAATAGTAGTGCTCAGGAAGCTGCATTGTGTTTTACTGGAAAAGGAATTAAACAGTTAATGCCCAACTAACTAGAGGATTCACCTGGCTTTCTGAAAAGTTCAGAACAGGATTCCTGCCTAACTGTGAAGTGGGAACAGAATGCTTGCCAGACTCCTGTGCCTACCCTGCAGCTTGGTAGATTGAAAAAGAGATGCTGCTAACTCAGGCTTGTGGGTAGCTATGAATTCTGACTTGGTTACCAGAAATGTTAAGAATCTGCTTAGAAACCATGTTTGCTTTAGCTTTTGGATTGCAAGAATAACTTGGTTTTAAAAGAAGCAGCAGCTGCGTGCTTTTGTTTGTGCAGCAACTTTGTGCATGGCATTAGGTGTCCTACCTCAGCAAAATCACCTTAGAGTTTGGATTAGCTTTTAAGTTAGCTGCAAGATTAGACCGAGATTAGATTCTACATGCTTTATATGTAGCCTTATAGTGTACCTGTTGGCTTTTCTTTTAAATGCTTTTGCAAGTTCCTTACTTTATGTTCTTTGTTTCAGGTGTACATCATTCAGGTCAGTGTTGGCAGTCATCACTGGACAGTCAAACATCGCTACAGTGATTTCCATGACCTACATGAAAAGGCAAGGATTTTAAAATTGTGACCTTAGTCTTTTACAAAAGCAGTTCTGTTGTATAGGACATCTTTTTTTAGTAGCAGTGGGAATGTCTATTAGATAGCACTGTATTAAATCCTTTTTGATTGAGCTGTGTTAACTGCATGTTACGTTCTCCTTTTGAACTGTGAGAAATGGGCCTAAATAACTATAGCCTCAAACAGAAACTTGTGTCTACGTTCAGTTGCTTCTTCTGTGTAAGCTGTTACCACACATAGGAAGTAATGAGCCTGGTCTTTGTCTTTCAGCTCGTCTCAGAAAAGAAAATAGATAAAAACCTGTTACCTCCGAAGAAGATTATTGGAAAAAATTCCAAAAGTCTGGTGGAGAAGAGGCAAAAGGAATTAGAAGTCTATCTCCAAACTCTTCTAGTCAAGTTCCCTGTTACTGTTCCAAAAGTTCTGTCACACTTCTTGCACTTTCATTTTTATGTAAGTTTTGTTTTTAGCATATGCGAATGCAGTCCTGAGTGTCCTTCCTTAGTTCTCCAACTTGGAGGGAATTTCACGCAGTCTTTTTGGAATAACTGAAACTTTTTCAGCCTTTTGCATAATATAATGAAAGCATGAAGTTCTTGGCTTTTTTCTTTACACCAGCATCTTTGTGGTAGGTACAGTATCTGCCTACACTACTTGTCACCATAGTAAGATCAGAAGATCCCTAGTAGAATAGTTGGAAGCAGTGAATAAATCTGCAGCTGAATTGGTTGTTAGGCTGAAGTCAACAGTGCTGGCTGTCAGAAGGAACCTTACGTAATTAATCCACTTCCTCCCCCACTCAGCAGTAATGGGCAGAGCTGTGGTTCACACTGAAACAGTTTCCAGTAGACAAAATGAAGAAAAATAGCACTTCTGTAGGAGAGCATGCTAATGGAGAGGCCCTGGAGACATTGCGCCATCCAGCCGACAGTGTTACAGCAAGGAAGAAAGAAGCCATGGCTTTCATGTTCATATTGGAGATTGTTGGTCTCTTGTGCATCATTAACCTTTTTTGCAGTACTGCTTCATGTTGCAAGGGAGAGAGTGGACTTTTTTTTTTTTTGAGAGGAAAATACACTGTAGAGAGCTGAGTGGAATGAAAGAGCAGTAATTGCTCTGGCATGGTGGCTGAGATTGCCTTTTGTAGTTTCTTATGAAGGCTTCAGAAATGAGTCACAAATGGTTCATTAGGTATGTTGATTAAGCCTTAGCAACAAAATTAAAAACTATTGAAGTTGCATTACGGGAATATAAGCATCCTGGTTAGAATTTAGACTTAAACTCAGCTAAAACTGTGGGTTTAGTTCATAGCATTACTTTTACCCTGCAGAGTTGATTGAAAAGCACTAAGAACGTATGATGATTGAGTCCTCTAAATGAATTAGAGGTATTAAATTTATTAAAAATGTGCATGATGACATAGCAGTTCTGATCAGGTGGAACAAGCTTTCTGATGATTGAAAAGTTGCCTCTCTTTTTTTTTCCTCTGTCTGTTCTTACCTAAATGATATTCTGATGTTTCATTGATGTTTCAGTGCAGCAGCTTCAACAAAGTTTCTTTTATGCAGGCTGAACTTCTTCCTATCCCTCACCCTGTTTTTAAGCTGATTTTTTTTCTTTTGCTGTAGAGTTCATGCTTCTGTAAGACTTTCCCAAAGATCTGGCATTATTTGTGTATGAAAGCTTCTCTATTTCTGTATTTTAGAAGCAAAGGTGTTGCTTACTCTGCATTTTGTTGGTTGAGGGGAATGGAGATTGAAGTATAAACTCCAACTCAGTTGTTTTTGCTTGGAGCTTACAAATATTTACAGAAAAAAGGTTAGCTATTCAGCAGTAAAGCTAAATATTTACCACAGCAATTCTGCTGCAAAATAATCTTCCTGTAGAACTTTGATCTTTTTAAGTATCTGTCAGATGACCTGATGTATTCTTGAGACAGTAAATCCACTGGTCTTGCCTTTGTAGTTTGGGCAGAAAGGCTCTATAGTTCTTCCTGTAGTGTTTCCAGTAGAGATTGCTTAATTTTATTTCCCTGGTTAGTGGAACTATACAAAGTAGAAATAGGTGGCATGTCTTAAATATATTTAAAACATTTTGAGGCCCATATGTATTGGAGATGTGAAGGTTTGGGGACTGTCTTGGGCAGAGTCACCATGAAACTGTAGAATTCTCTATTCTTGGTGATGTCAGGAGGGTGGCCAGCAAAACTGCTATCTTGAACTTCCAGAGGGCAGATTTCGACCTGTTCATGACACTTGTTGTGGAGGTCCCTTGGGAGTCACTCCTTAAGGGTAAAGGAGTCCAGGAAACTTGGATGCTCTTCAAGATGGAAATCTTAAAGGCACAAAAACAGGCTGTACCTGAGTGCTGTAGTACAAGCCATAGGGGAAGAAGACTGGTGTGGATGAGCAGGGAGCTGCTGTTGAGACTCCGGAAGAAAAAGAGAATCTGTGCCCTCTGGAAAAAGGGACTGTTTACTTGGGGAGATTACGAGGAAGTTGCTAAGGTATGCAGGGAGGAAGCTAACAAGGCAAAAGCCCAACTTGAACTCAGATTGGCCACTGCAGTAAAAGGGAATAAGAAATCCTTTTACAAATATATCAGTGGTAAGAGAAGAACCAAGGAGATTTTCCATCCTTTACTTAATATGTGACCACTGAGGATAAGGGGAAGGCTGAGGTCCTCAGCACCTTCTTTACATCTGCCTTTAGTAGGCAGATCAGTTATCCTCAGAACACTTTACGCCCTGATCTGTAAGCCTGGGATGCAGTGCAGAATACACCCCTGGTGATTCAGGTGGAGACAGAGCGGTCCTCCTCCATCTGGACTGTTGTAAGTCCATGGGGCTGGATGGGCTCCACCCTAGGGTGCTGAGGGAGCTGGTGGGGGTGATTGCCAAGCCCCTGTGCCATCTACTAGCACTCCTGGTTATCTGGAGAGGTCCCAGAGGATTGGAGGCTTGCTGATGTGACTCTCATCTACAAGAGGGCCAATGCCATTCTGGTGTGCGTTAGAAATAGCATGACCAGCAGGAGCAGGGAGGTGATCATCCCCCTGTACTCAGCACTGGTGAGACCGCACTTGGAGTATTGTGTTCAGCTTTGGGCCCCTCACTACAGGAAAGACATTGAGGCCCTGGAGCGTGTGAGGGGTGTGGAGCACAAGTCTTTTGAAGAGCAGCTGAGGGAGCTGGGATTGCTTAGTCTGGAGAAGAGGAGGCTCAGAGGAGGCCTTATTGTGTTCTACAAGTTCCTGAAGGGAGGTTGTAGTGAGGGGGGGTTTGGCCTCTTCTCCCAGGCAACAAACAGGACCCGGGGAAATGGCCACAAGTTGTACCAGAGGAAGTTTAGGTTAGACGTAAGGAAGAACTTTTTATCTCAGACAGTGGTCAGGCACTGGAATGGCTGCACAGGGAGGTGGTGGAGCTGCCATCCCTGGCAGTGTTCTGGAGGCGTCTGGATGAGGAGCTGTGAGATCTGGTTTAGTGCTTGTGGCAGTAATGGTGATGGGAGGACGGTTGGACTAGATGATCTTGCAGGTCATTTCCAACCTTGTGATTCTGTGATTGTAGGGAATGGTCAGGTACAACTTGGCAAGGAGTCACAGTTGGATGTGATAGCAGTGCAGAACATCACATCTTGGCATTGAACAGAATGTCTCTGGAGATACAGGGATGCCTACTTTGTTGCCGTCTAATATTTTGTCGTTTGAAGAGATTGGGTTTAACTTGCAGGTATGAACTTCTGCATGAAAATAGTGTCCAGAAACTACTGGTCAGAAGCACCTGCAAACAGTGGGGCTTCTGTGGGGTTGAAGCATGTAAGTAGTTGGAGCTGAGACAGAGGTCTCTTGTGAGTTTGACAGAGGATTAGAGTAGCTTTTTTTGTGTGCTAGTCACCAGGCCACCCAATTTATAATCTTGTTTTAATTATAAACATGTACAGATATCTTCTGTGTGTTTCAGGTAATGAAAGAGAACGTGAGCAGGCTAGGTGGGTGTAACTGGTTGGTTCAAAGAAGAGGTGGTAGTTTGGAATGCAGCTCCTCCTAGCTTGTTTTCAATACAACAGTGTGGAGGCTTTGCCCATCCTCTGTAAGTGGGGTGTCAGTTGTATTAACAGTGTGCTTTTCTAAAATGCTTGCCTCATGAAATGAGATAAAGTGTTTCAGATGCCTTGTGAATTTATTCTCTTTTTACAAATGGAGGGATTTGTCAGTGAAGCAAACACATCAGATACTCATTTCATGATCATGATCCTGTTTACAATGCAGCTATGTTGAAGTGTGTGTGTCTAGGGGAGTTTTCACTATCACATATGGTTGTGTTTTGTGCCTTGTGTGCCTTTGAGAGTGAACTGATAGAAGTGTTCAGAACAATTTGTGGGCTTGCACAAAGCGTGTGTTTTTCTATGGAGAGAAGTATGTTCAGATAGGAAGTGCACTGATCTTTGCACACCTTCAAATTTAGAAGGAAGAAATTCCTGCATTGGGGGTTCAGTGTTTTGTTTTGCTCCTGGAGCTGTCAGTGCCTGGAGTGGAAGCTGAGCAAGTAGGTAAGTCCAGAAAGGTAGAGAAGAAGGTGGAGGGTAGGGAAGTGGTCTCTTGCTTTCTGCAGTGAGTGTTGAAGTTCACAAACTGAATTATTTTCTCTTCCTTGTAGGCTTGGTAACGGATCGGTGTTTTTTTGTCTTGTTGACACTGAAAATCTTAGTTCCTGTGTTTTTGTTTGGAGAATATTCTTACTTCTTCATAGCTGAGATCTCTTTAAAGCTAGGCTGTGATGATAAGTAATAGTTGCTGTAGCTGATGTTGTACTTTTAATACATGCAGAATCTGATTAATTAAATGTAGTGCAATGTATTCCATCCTGGAAGTAAAAAATGCATGAAATAACTGATTTGGGGTCATTTATGTGAAGTATTTTCAAGTTACAGAGAAATCAGTAAGACAGTTCCATTGTACTTTTTTAAATTGTGCACTGTAGCAAAAAGGGAAAGCAGAAAAGGTGCTCATTGAAAAATTGTAATTACAAGTATATAAATAACATTTAATTACAATGATTTATTCTTTGCAGGAGATAAATGGGATCACTGCTGCTTTGGCTGAAGATCTCTTTCACAAAGGTAAATAACTTGGAAGAATTAGCTATGAATGAAGTGACAGTTTTCCTCTGTGTGCATTCATGCATCTATGGTATTTAATTTCCAGACAAGCAGAGATCTGAGTTTTTGATATGTAAAGGTTAAAAGGATAAGCTGTGGTACTGCCAATTAGAAGCTTTCATTAGACTTTTCATCTTGGTGTGTAGTGTAGGGAAGTGTGGTGTATGTATACCAGTGAGTGCTGAGACGGAGTGCATTAAATGCACTTCAATATCCAATTATTCCAGAATTTGGGAAATGGGAGACCTGTCAGTTAAATAAGGCATTATAGCTGGCAGATGAAAATGGGATGTGCTTCCTATACCTGCAATAGCTCTTACTGTTCAGTTAACAGAGGAGGTTTGGAATGGTTAAACCATGCTTGTTTTGTCTCTAAGGACGTGCTAGATAGTAGAGGATGTTCCAGATGGCTGAGGCAATAGGTGAAGCATGTTACAGACTGCTGTTCACAGAATCATAGGGGTTCGAAGGGACCTCCAGAGATCATCAAGTCCAATGCCCCAGCCAAAGCAGGTTCCCTACACCAGGTCGCACAAGTAGGCATTCAGAAGTGTCTTGAATATCTCCAGAGAAGGAGACTCCACAACCTCCCTGGGCAGCCCGTTCCAGTGCTCCGTCACCCTCACTGTAGAGAAGTTCTTGCGCGCATTTGTGCAGAACTTCCTATGCTGCAGTTTCTGGCTGTTCCCCCTTGTCCTGTCTCCACACATTGCTTAAAAGTCTGGCCTTGCCGCTATGCCCCCTACCCCATAGATATTTATAGACCTGGATCAGGTCCCCTCTCAGTCTTCTTTTCCCAAGGCTAAACAGACCCAACTCCCTCAGCCTTTCCTCATAGGAGAGATGCTCCAGGCCCTTCACCATCTTTGTGGCCTTCCACTGCACTCTTTCCAAGAGATCCCTGTCTTTTTTGTACTGGGGAGCTCAGAACTGGGCACAGTACTCCAGATGAGGCCTTACCAGGGCAGAGCAGAGGGGGAGGATCACCTCCGTCAGTGTTCCAGATTGTTCTGGCTCAAAATTAACTTCAGATACAGTCATTTCACAGGGTCCACTCAGCAAATGTTGGAACCTTATGGCAATTGCTGAAGATATCTGTTCTGTCTTTGTAGCCCATGCAGTCTCACTGCTGTATATGGATATGTTCTCCCTTTTCTGTGCAGATGAACTCTTGGGCTTGCTCCCCCTGAAGCCAATGGGAATTGTGTTTTTCAGCATTTCTGAGAACTCTGATTACCATGAGAGATGGTGCTCACTTGTCTATAAGTCAGTCTGATGTCCCTAAAGGGAAGAGAAGAGGGATTCATTCCTGTGTGTGTTCTTCTGTGTTCCGTGTTAACTCTTCAGGTGCCCCTGGAGAGGATGCTGTTTTCTGCTGTTTAATGATAGTTCTATAGTAAAATAAGATTTTACAAATATCAAATGATGCCTTTATGTCCAGGGAGCTTCCATTGGTTTTAGTGTGATAAAAGATCTGGTCTTAGACTGCTATAGCTGAGCATTTAGGCAAAATTTCTAAAACTGCAAGAGTTTAATAAAAAATAAGAGTTTAAATAAACAAATAGTGCATTTTCTGAATGGATTGAAGCTTTTTGGAAGAAAAGCTTGATATCTCTTAGATTACGTGAACTTTGTACTTCTGTGAAGGAGAAAAATAAGCCATTTATTGCACTAGGAGCTTCAGGCTTGTATTACAAATGCCTGTTTTAACAGCTGTATTCTGGTTTTAAAAAAAAAACTAATTAAACTGTTCAAAGTGGCAAAAAATGGAGCTGTTTTGGTATGTCAGTCTTGAGCTTTTAAAGCATGAAACAGTTGTTTCCTCTCTAACCTGAGATTTTCTGTGTACCATTTATTCTTTATTATCACTGAAGTAGTGCAGCTCACTGCAGCAATGTTTAATGTCATACTCTTGTTTTTCAGGAGAGCAGTTGTTAATGGCTGGAGAAGTCTTTACCATTAGACCACTGCAGTTATATGCTGTCACTCAACAGTTGCTACAGGGGAAGCCTACGTGTGCTAATGGAGATGCCAAAACAGACCTAGGTCATATTCTAGATTTCACTTGTAGGCTCAAGTATTTAAAGGTGAGCTATCTGTGCACAAATATTGGAGACGTTCCTACCAACCTTTGATATGATTCTTAGCAAACCTTTGGAGCATAGTTTGAATGTACAAGAGCTTTTACTGATAGGTAAACCCCAGCGATCATTTAGAAGCTCATGTGAAATACACTTGTGCTGCCCATTTGAAATATGTATGTAGTTCTCTAACAAAAAAGCTGATTTACTGTGTGGTGTGCTCTTTTCAGCGGCTCTCTGTAGTGTCATGCTCACAGAATGTGGGTGCTGGCAGGACTGTGTGGATGAGTATTACTTTTTCAGCTCTGAATTATTTGCTGATGTTTGTTAGGTATCTGTAGGAACACACACTTGTGTGTGTATATATATTCATGTATGAATATAAATTCCATCTTTTTTCTCATCTTTATTTCTATCTGAAAAAATCCAACACAAGCCCTCACTTTCATAGTTGAAATTGACCATGAAGCTCTAGCTAAAATGCCATGTCAGAATAAGTGTAAGATTCAGCTTAAGCCTCAGAACAGATAGGTGTTTTTACTACTTGTTAAGTGCTATGGAAAGGATTTCCCTGAGTAACAATCAGAAAGCTTCACTGGAAACCTAACAAGCTGCAATAGCAAAACCAAACTTCTATGGCTTTTCCTGTTGCTCTTCAGTTGCCTTTGCCATTCTCTGATTGTACAGAATTCTCAGAACTGAAGATTCACTGGCTGGAGTAAAGCATTGTTGTTAGAAAATTGCTATCTTCAGCATTTCTGACCTTTATGAACATCTGAGAGCTCTTTCAGAGCTTGTGTGGTTCAGATTAGACCAGAGAAAACCTTAAAGATTTCTCCCAAAATTGTATTCACAGAATACGTTAAAGAAACAGCCCTCCTTTTTTTGTGCTGCTAGTGTTCTCTAAGAGCAGACTCCAATGGGCACATGGAAATTTTTAGATGCAATTTTATTAGATGTGCATCAGTGGAGTGCTGTGTTTTCTCCAAACCTGTGCTGTCAGTGCTCTGAACTTCTTTTCCTGTACTGAAATGGAAGGCAGTTCTGCCTTAAAAGAAACAGGTGTTTCAGAGGAGTTCTTTTCAGAGGATGTGGCTTTGCTGTGTTCAGCTCAGCATTGAAGCCTTGGTTTGTCTTGCCAATGGTGTCTTTTTTCCCCGTGCTTAGTGTGCTACGAGATACAAACACAAGGTGGCAGTTCTGAAATGTGTTATGAGTTGTTTTATGTCCCTAAAACTCTGTTCTTAAATGTTGATAACCAGGTCACTGGAACAGGAGGACCTTTTGGAACCAGTAACATACAGGAGCATCTCTTGCCATTTGATCTATCTATTTTTAAATCACTTCATCAAATAGAGGTATGACTGAGGTACTGCTTGCTTATACAGGCCTTGAATCCAAGCTCTGCTGCATACGTCTTAATACTGATAACTGTACCCTTAGACTTGGTGCTAGAAATTGAGAGTGCAGTCTTTAGATGGAACCTTTCTTTAGAGACTATTTTTTTAACAACTCTTGGAATTGAGGATGCCAAATTAAGACTACCTTGCACTGTGTTCAAAAAGAATGAGCTTTCCAGTATAAACCTTGATGGAGCTGCTTTTCATTGTTTTGAATATCTTACAGCTGTGTCTTAATGTGATCTGTTCCTTATTACACAGTGCTTTTTATTAGTAAACCACCAAGTATGTGTGAAAATATCCTGACATTCAGCTTGTAAAAGTACAATTTGGGACATAGTGCCATATCTACTTTCAAAATGGGTAACAGAGTGGATAATCTGATATTGAGGCTTTCTGCTGTTTCTTCCATGTCTTATTTTTTTGTTCTAGCATTTATGATTTTGTACAAGTTAAAATTTTCTTCTAAAACAGATAAATCATTGTGGAGGAAAGCTTATCAAAGGGCTGACTTCTTCAAAGCACACTCTAGCCACAATGAGTGTTCGGTTTTCAGCAACATCAATGAAGGTAAGAATGAGTTCCTCTTTCTGATGCGTGTTGAGAGCACATGCAAAAATAGCACTTGTATTGTGGAAACATCCACGTGGAGACCATGTACTTTTGTGTTGCTTACAGGCTGTTTTTACAACCATCGATCTTGAAAGGATTTGCTAATCTTTCTGTATCTCAACTTTTTTTTAGCACATGGAGGAAGTGTTTGCATGTGTCCTTTGGAGGAACATTTGTGATTGCTGGAATGTTCATATAAAGCTGAATGTTTACCTCTTCTTTTCTCTGTGCTTTGATATGGTGGGGGATATATATTTAGCATGACTTTCCATCTTTATGTTGTTGTTTCATATTCTCCAATTTGATTGGCTGCTAATGTTGGTATTCCTGTAGATCTAAAAATTCCTGACCCAGCCAGCTCACTTATTAAGACAACAGCTTTAGTCTAGATGATTGAAGTTTAGAAACATTCCTTACAGCACTCTTGGGCTATTTTTAAAGTGGGTTGCTCTCATTGAAGACATGAACATCTTACTGTGCTCATCTTAAACAGGAAATCCTGGTGCCTGAGGCCTCAGAGTTTGATCAGTGGGAGCCAGAGGGTGCATCAGCAAACTGTCCAGTGACAGCAGTTATTCCAACTTGGAGAAATTTGACAACTTTGGATATGAGTCACAATAACATCTCTCAAATTGATGATTCAGTGGTAAGAAATATTTTATTTTTAAAGTATGTCTGGTCTTCTGAGGCACATTTCAGTAGCAAGGATTTTGCATTTGCTTTATATCTCTCTTCTCAGTTGCACTTTTGTTTTTTAAATGTTGGTTAGCTGCCCTCATTATTACTTAAGGTAATTTTTCTTTGACTACCTTGACATTTTCCTTGCTGCGGGAGAAAAGTTTGTCATTCTGTGCGCAGTAAGTAATGCTTTCATGAATGCTGACTTCCTGAAGCATGTTCTTTTTCTTTTCAAAGCAAAATTCCTCTTAGTTTCAACTTCAGAGTGTTACCAGGGCAGAAACTTTCTGTGTTTAAACTTGTGGCTTGGTGGTAGCCTTTTTGACATCAGAACAGTATGAAGAGCATGGAAACCGGATTCCGTATTTTTGAGTCTCTTAGTTTTGTTTGATAATTCAGCTCTTAAGGAGGGGAAAAAAACAAGATTGGCTTTCATCTCAATGTGTCAAATATGAACATAGGTTGTTTTTTTTTAATTTTTACTATTCCTGTGAAGAAAATAATTACTTCTGTAACTAAGCTACATGTACTAATGTCATGTACTAGCAATGCAGTTCTCTTGTTCAGGATTTTTTGTGATATTGTTTTCTGTAAGAGCCATTTTCAATTCTTTTGCTGCACTGTCATAACCATTGCTTTTTTTTTTGAGGCAAATCCTGAGAAACAGGATGCAGAGGATGATAGTTTTCTTTACCTTTTCCTTACCATCAGTTAATACTGAAACAAATCTGGCCTGATTTATGAGCTAAAATGTTTCATCACAGGCATTTTTTTCATCTTCTAGAAATTAATTCCAAAGATTGAATTCCTGGATTTGAGTCACAATGGAGTGTCACTAGTAGAAAACTTACAGGTAAATGATGCTCATGAATGTCAGTTTTTCTTTTCAGACTGCTTAAAGAACACATTTTCTTCAGAGTTCTGTTGCTCATTTTCGTATGGAAAATTGTTTAAGCCCAAGTTGCTTATCCCTTGTAACATCCCAGTACCCTTACAGTGGATGTTTCTTACTTGCACTGTATAATTTAATTTCTTTGCCAATGTTGACATATTTGTATTCACTGCAGCTGTTTCTCTAGGTCAGTATAAAAGCAGTTGAGGGAATTTCCATTTGGCAGGCTTAAACCTATGTCCAGCATGAAAAATACTGTTGGACAAGAAGTGAGCAAGCTGTCATAGTGTTCCTGATACTGTTGAATTTTAATGTATTGTATGTGATGGACGTTCTTTGCTTTTGTAGCATCTTTATAACCTTGTTCATCTGGACTTATCCTACAACAAACTTACATCATTGGAAGGTGTTCACACAAAACTAGGAAACATCAAAACTCTGAATTTAGCAGGAAATCAGCTGGAAAGTCTGTATGGTCTTAACAAACTTTACTCATTAGTCAACTTGGATCTCAGCAGCAACAAAATAGAACAGGTAACTTTTTTTTTTTCAGTACCAAACTGAATTGTGCTTTGGAATGCAAAGTGTCTTTTAGTGGGAGAAACTGCAAATAAATTGAGCTGTAATTATTTTTTGCCTGCTATCGTGTGTTGTAACTTGGGCAAGAAATGCTCAGTGGGCATGCTGATTTTCATTTATCTGACTTGTTAATTTATTTATAAACTTTCAGATTGATGAAGTTAAAAATATAGGAAGCCTCCCATGCTTAGAAAAGGTGGTCTTATCCAGCAATCCATTAAGCATCATCCCTGATTACCGGACCAAAGTACTTGCTCAGTTTGGAGACAGGGCCTCAGAGGTAAGCCACAGTGTACTTCTTTCTTTGAAACTGGCACCTGAAGAAACTTCTTTAAAGCATGGTAGGTAAAGCAGTGTGAATGGTACCCCAGCAGAAGAAAGAAATGAAGCTGTTGGAGCGAGTCCAGAGAAGGACCACGGAGACCATGGAGGTGATCAGGTGGCTGGAACGCTTCTCCTACAAGGGAGCTGGGGATTGTTCAGCCTGGAGAAGAGAAGACTCTGGGGAGACCTCATTGCAGCCTTCCAGTGCTAATTAGATCTTATACAGAGGAGGGAGCCTGACTTTTGTAGATGGTCTGATAGTGACAAGAACAAGGAAGAATGATTTTAAAATAAGAGAGGAGACTTAGCTAAGATGTTAGGTGGAAATTCTTTACTCAAGAGGGCAGCAAGGCCCTGGCACCACTGTCCAGAGCTGTGGGTGTTCCATCCCTGGAGGTGTTCAAGGCCTTGCTGAGTGGGGCTATGGGTAGCCTGAGCTGGTGGGTGGCAACCAGCTCGTGGCAGGGGGATTGGAACTAGGTAATCGTAGAATTGTTAAGGTTGGAAAAGACCTCTAGAATCAAGTCCAGCTGTCAACCCATTAGCACCATGCCTGCTAAACCATGTCCATAAAGTGTCACATTCCATTTAAGTCCCATTGTGTGATTCTCTGAGTCTAAAATCCAATGGATTTTTAGTGTGAATTGGAAAAGATCATCAGAGGACAAAAGAACACTGTTATTTTACCACAATCCTCACTCCTGGATCTGAGTGGAACTTTACTGTCTTCAGGAGATTAAAAACCATTATGTTAATATTGAAACAGTTGTGCTAGGTACTGAAGATGCTTTGCCATTTGAGTTTACACTGAATTCATATCAGCATGGAGCAAGGTCAAATGTGATAATTTTTTTGCATCTAATGTTTACTAAGATGCATTTAGTTTGCGTTAGGCTGGAATACTTCTTTTATTATTAAAACAAATTATAGTATTGCTTTATTTTTCAGTATTTTTCATTTTTTTTCAGGTTTGTTTGGATAACATTGTAACTACAGAGAAGGAACTAGACACTGTTGAAGTTCTAAAAGCTATCCAAAAATCAAAGGAGGTGAAGTACAAACTGAGCAACTCTGATAAAAAGGTGAGTTTGAGCAGTGCTGAGAGGAGCAAATAAAATGTGCTACTTAACTTAGGACATGTTTTAAACTTACAAAGTCTTCCACAAATTAGGTGTGAGGGGAATTCATTCAAGTTTCCTGCAGCTTTTGAGTTTTTACTTTCTTTGCTTTGTGCTTTAATGTTGTTATGAACTTTTGATGTTGCCTCTTAGTCTACAGTGTAGCTTCAGTAATTGTGACCTTCCTTTGTATGTTGATATGAGAGAGAAAGTGGGAGGAAAAGATAGGACGGCTTAATAGTGCTTACAGTGAATGTGCAGTTGACCATCAGTTGATTTTACATTCAGACAAGTAGATATTGCAAAGGTGTATTTTCACTGATGGGTACTAAAATGACATTCTCAGATGTTCTTGTGGATGTTTAGAGGTGGAAAAGAGTCAAGAACCTGAATCCTCTTTATTTTCTCACACATTTGTGTGCTGTGTAGCTAGTCAATCTTGTTTTGGTATTCCAACAGAACATACTCTGTCCTTGCAGTAGAATTCCCATTTTTATTCCTTTATGGTTTATAAAACTTGCTGTTGATTTTGTCAGGAAATACAGTGTTGAAAATTAATGTTCAAACTGAATTCTTAGAATTCAGCAATAGAATTCCACTAAGAATGTGAATAACAAACCTGATTGGGTGTGACAGAAGGTCACAAAAAAGCTGACACTGGCTTTTGCTAAAATTGGTTAAGCTTGTGTAGACTTATTTTAAGTCTGGTTCTAGTGTGTCCTGTATAGTTCAGTTTTTTCTTTAACACTGCATACTTTCTTTATTAGATCAGTGAGGACTTCAGGCTCACTGCTGCCAGTTCCAAATCAAACTGTTCTTCCCTTACTGTTCGTCCTTCCTCTCCCTCTCTGCCTCGTCCTGTCAGCTCCAGCCAAGGTAATCATGTATGTATCGTGCTGCTGGGCTGAGCCTCTTGGTTCTGCTTTTTTAAGCTGCATTGATATACATGAATATTATATGCATGGGTATAGGGCTTAAAATGAAGGAGAAAAGCTCAGTAGTGTTGGCTTAGAAGTTGGAAGTTGCATGTGAGTCAGCAAAGTTGCTGCAGTGTACACCTGTACTGGAAGTTTGGGTTCAGGATGTTTTACTGTATCATTGTAAAGAAATCAGTGGAGGCCTTTTTTGCAGTTTGGATATGTCCTAGATTCTTAATGAAAAACTGACGTGTGTAGGCGCATTCTGAAGTTGCTTACCTTAGCTGTGCTTGGTCTGCTAAATGACAGTTACAGGAGCATTTTTTTTTTCCCCCAAAGAGCTGCGAATTTCATCAGTCAACTTGAAGGAAGACAGAATAAGGAAAAAGTAGAGAAAGGGCTGTTGTGGGAGCAGTGGTTTAGGCTGAGCCTGTGAGTTCAGCACTTCTGTAGTGCTTCAGCACACCTGCTCACCTTACCTGAAAATTACTTTTGCTGTCTCTTTTGAAAAGAGATTCCTTTTGTATTGGGAACTTCAAAGAATGGTCTTTTGTCTTTTGCAGAAGACTGTGACTTGCTGGGAAGATTTTGCTCCCCCAGATTGCTGGGGGAGGGGTGTGGAAGGAATCAGTTGCTGTGACTTCTGCAGTTGGTAGAGCTTTCTTAGTTCACTCTTCAGATACTTTTCTTTTTTACAGCATTTGACTTAAGGACAAATAACTTAAAACAGATGCAGATTTAGTTGCTACTTCTGCACTTTATTTGCCTTTGTAACTATTATTGGTAATTTTTCATTTGCAGATAAAGTAATGACAGTTTTTCCAAAATGTGTGTGGGAAGTACTTAAGGATAACTTGAAGTCAGTTGAAGTCAGGCAAGATCTTTGAAGGTCCTTTCCAACTGAACTATTCAGTGCTAGCTTTGATGCATTTAAGCTACAGGACAGTTTGCTGTGTAATGACCTGCTGTTTTATACAGGGCTAACTGTAAACATACACTAGCAGCATCTGTGATGGTTTCAGAATTAGTGCTCAGTTGTCCTGTTCTGTGACAGTAGATGTTTAAGAGCAAATGAGTGTACAGGTGGGGAGTAACATCTTCCTTTTTCACATACTTACGAGTTTCATAGAAAAATTTGTGTAAGATTTAAGGTGTCTCTTTTGGATTTTTTTAACTGCAGTCCTCTTCATGAGGTTCCTTCAGTAAAATCTTGGTGAAGGCTGCTGTAAATGGTGGGAAAATGAGGACTGGGACAGGTTATTTTTCAACTCTTAACAATACAGATTTATTATTTTTGACATATTTAGCTATCAAGGGGTGCTTTTAGAACTGTGACTTTGAGAGATCAGTTTAAAAATTCTGAGATGTGCTAAGCAATTAGTTTAACTGTTAGACCTTAAATCATGAATGATAGAATTAATTTCCTGATATACTATTTCTGTGAATTGTTTTCTCTGCAGTTTTTTTAGACACCATCTGTTTCCGTAAAATATAATTCAAGTTAAATGTCACTGGCGAATGGTTTGTGGAAAGAGATGAAATATTTATATAGGAAATAGAAAACAGTGTTCTGCTTTTCTTGTCAGTTTGAATTTCCTGCTTGCTAATGCAATGCTTTGTTCAAGTAATAAATATGTTCTGTACTTCCTATATGAAAAGCTTGATACAATCTGCTAAATCTTGCCATCAATCCAGAAAAACACGTGAGTGCTTATGCTCAGTTTAGAAACACAAATCAACTCTAATTCTGCTGGCTTTATTTGCTTATTTGAGTTCTTGAGCTGGTTGGCTCAGTGGTAATGCTGAGAAATGATTTTTCCATGTTGCCTCAGTGTAATGCTGCAAGGATTGCAGGCAGAAATGTCAAATGTCCCTTTATATCCACTAACGATAAGCTTTATTGATACTCAGCTTTGAACCCCTCAAAAAGGTTCTGAGTAGGCTGGTGTAATAAGTTTTGAATGCCCTTGGAGCACGGATAACTTTCTGAAGAATTGATACAGATACTGAAACCTTCAGAAATTTGAGAAAATGCTGAGAAGTTGCCTAGAAGTGCTTTGCTGAGTTTTTGCAAGCAGAGCAATTGTTTGTGAAAACTACGGGTTGCTTCTGACAAAACTATTTCTGTTACAACTAAGTGATGTTAAGAGTTTTTACACCTGATCAGAGAATCAGATACTAGCTTGAGTTGGAGGGGACCTCAAAGATGATCAAGTTCCAATCCCCTGCCACAGGCAGGGTTGCCAGCTGCTAGATCAGATACTAGACCAAGTTAACCAGGGCCCTATTCAACGTGGCCTTAAGCATCTCCATGGTTTGGACATCCACAACCTCTCTGGGCTGCCTGTTCCAGCACCTCAGCATTCTCTCAGTAAAAACTTGTCCCTGACATCTAATCTAGATCTCCCTTGCTTGTGTTTAAAACCATTCCCCCTTGTCCAGTCACTATCTACCCATGTATAAAGTTGATTTCCCTCGTGTTTCTAAACTCCCCTTAAATATTGGAAGGCTGCAATGAGGTCTCCCTGCAGCCTTCTCTTTCCAAGGCTGAACAAGCCCAGCTCCCTTAGCCTGTCTTCATAGGAGAGGTGCTCCAGCCCTCTGAGCACCCTTGTGGCCTTCTTCTGGACCCTCCCCAAAAGCTCCACATCTTCCCTGTGTTGGGGGCCCCAGACTTGCATGCAGTACTCCAGATCAGGCCTCACAAGTGGAAAGCAGAGGGAAACAATCACCTCTGTCACCCTGCTGGCCACCCCTCTTCTGATGGAAGCCAGGATAACGTTGGCCTTGTGAGCTGCAAACACACACTGCTGGCTCATGTTCAGTTTCCCATCAGCTAGGACTCCTAAGTCCATCTCAGCTGGGCTACTCTCAAGGAGTTTTCTCATAGTTTGTGTACGTATCTGGGATTAGCTCAACAAAAGTGCAAAACCTTGCATGTTCTTTTGCTGAGTATCATTAGGACCCTTCATCAGAAGCGTCCAACTTGTGAGTTGATCAAGGTCTCTCTGGATGCCATCCATTCCTTCTGCTGTCTCAACTGCACTGTTCAGATTGGTGTCATCAGCAAACTTGCTGAGAGTGCACTTAATCTCATTATATGTTGTTGATAAAGGTGTTAAAAAGTACTGGTACCAAGAGGAACTTCCAGGGGACACTGCTCATTACAAGCCTCCTGGATGTAGAGTTGACCACAACCCTTTGACTACAACTTTCCAAGCAATTCGTTACCCACCAAGTAGACCACCCTTGAAATTCATGTCAAGTTAGAGATGAAGATGTGATAGGGAACTATGTCAAAGGCCTTGCACAAGACCAGGAAGATGACATCAGTTGCCTTCCTTTTGTTGCTCCATCACTGAACACCACTAGATTGGTCAGGCACTGCCTTCTCTTGGTGAAACCATGCTGGCTGTCTGGGATCACATGCTTATCCCCTGTATGCCTTAACATGTCTTCCAGGAGGATCTGTTCCATGGTATTCTCAGGCACAGATGTTCAGCTTTAAATTGCTAGCAGTATTTAACACAACTTTGCATTTAAAGACACTCCTGTAGTTCAGATAAAATTCTATTTCCTTCTGTCCTGACTATTATGTAAAGACATCATTTAGCTTTAATAATTTATAGTTTATGATAAATTATGATAATTGTGCAACTTTTATTCCACTTATTTGACAGATATTGTTGGGCTTTAGTTTTGGTTTTACTGCAGTAGTTTTAAGAGCAATTTATATTTGTTCTAGAAATAGTTTGTGAAGAAACAGTCCTAGCAAGCAGTTCATTGCAGTTTGGTGCACCGACTCCTACAGACCATACAGTTCCCCAGCGATGCTCTGAAATACCAGGTTCAAGATGTAAAAATCAGGTAACTGTAGTTCTTGGTTTGATGGTATTTTAAGTCTTTTTGCAAGCTGTTCTGATAGTGAACTTCTTCTCTCTTCCAAAGTAATCTGCAGCACAGCTATCTTGATTCCCTTTCAGGGAATGAGGCAGGGCAAGAGCCTGGGGGCGTGTCCTCCTCTGCCACCACTATGGTTAGTCTTTGCCAAGTTCCTTTACTTTTTGCCTCACTTGGTAGTTGTTCAGTAGCGTTTAATTTGGAGTGTGCTGAAATAATATCTATGGGCCACAGTTTGGATCTCTTCTAAAATCAGCAGCAGAGTCCATTCTCTTTCTACCTTCACAGAATGTCCAAATTAAATTAGAACAGACAGTGGTCCAGGATCCTCACAGCAGAACTCAGCTGTGCCCATACCTGTGGCAGTCAGGACTTCACAGGGAATTTGCTAGTTCTCAAAAGCTGGAGCCTAACACAGAATCACAGAGTAGTCTGAGTTGAACAGGACCACAAAGATCATCTCCTTCCAACCCCCTGCTGTGTGCAGGGTCACCAACCACCAGCCCAGGCTGCCCAGAGCCACATCCAGCCTGGCCTTGGATGCCTCCAGGCATGGGGCATCCACAGCCTCCTTGGGCAACCTGTTCCAGTGTGTCACCATCCTGTCTGCGTTAAAAATTTCTCCTAATATCTAACTGAAACTTCCCCTGTCTCAGTTTAGAACCATTCCCCCTTGTCCTATCACCATCCACCCTCATAAATAGTCATACCATTTATTTAGCTTTTAATGCCTGCTGCAGTCTGGCAGCAGCCATAAGTAGTTAGTAGGTTCCTGATGTTTTCTTCCTCTCCTCAGGCACCTGTCTCTCTATTGGAATATGGAAGACGTGATAATACGTGGTAAGCTATTTATATAAATTCTGGCTTCAATTCTCGTTAGCTTTTTGGTAACAACTGAGTGCTGCTTTTTTAAAATATGGCCTTCGTGGCAGAACTGTCTTTCCTTGTATGCTGTATCTGTTTTTTAACCAAAAGTGATTTTGTGTGGATAGTGGTTCTTAGCCTTTAAGCCCTGAAATGGATTTTGGGGTTTGAAAAAACAGCAATAGCTGTATTGTAAGCTGCTTTAACTTGTAGGATATACTTATTGGGGGTGGGAAATGGAGGATGAATGAAAATTTTAGTCAAATTCTGTCTATCAGATTGTTTATTACAAGCCTTTAAAAACAGTGGCTGTATGTTTTACAAGGATGTTCGAAAATATGTGCTGACTTTAGTAATGAGCTCTGACAAGCAGCACCATCAATTGTAGGTAGCCATAACTGGTTTTAAGCTCATGTTTGTACTTACTGTGATGTATTGTCTCTTTTGAAGTTTGGATCATTCCAAGGAAGAATGCTGCACAGTGCCTGATCCCTGTAACACAGTCATCTTGCCTTTTAATTGCATGTCATACACTGCCACAAACCAGGATTTTACCCAGCACCTTTCTGCCTTGATAGCACAGACTGTGCAGAGAACAACCCCCTCCTTTATGGAGAATAAAGGAAGCCTTCCAGACAGTTCCAGAACCACGGACAAAGAAGATGGATATTTTGAAATGGGACTTCATGAAGGAGATCAGACTTTTGAGTTCAGTGCTTCACAGTCTCAGTCAGCTGACAATGCAGCAATGAAGAGCATCAGCATAGTCAAAATTCTCTGGAGTTTTTCTATTCATATTTACAAAGAAGTCAGGCAATTTGCTTCCTGCTTAGTTCTGACAGATGATCTTCTAGCTGTGTTTGAGATTCCTCCTCAGGAATTGAGGGGAAGTTGCCAGCATATCCCTTCTGCTTTGAAATTAATACTGTGTTTTCCATATGCTGACCTAACGGAGTTTGGTTTCCTCATGCCAGAAATCTGCTTAATGCTGAAGCTGAAAAACAGTGATAACTGCTTGTTTGTTGTTTCCGACTCCCAAAATCTTCAAGACTTTTATTCCTGTTTGCACACATGTCATTCTCAGCACTGCACATCAGTGTTACCAATCTCCACAACGTACTGTGGAAGTGCAAACCTCCAAGAGTTTCTTGGTCAGCTTATGGAATTGAATTGCATTTCATCAGCGGATGTGGAGATAAAAGGTTGTTTTCCAACCTACCTTGTTTACGGGAGTAAAACCCATGTTCAGAAAACCTTGCATCAACCAGAGTCAGCTGGCAGTAACAAAACATGGTCAAAAAATGATTTGTGTTCCGCACTTTATTCTTCAATGCATAAATCTTCTGACCGATGTCCCTGTGTGTTCCATCCCTGCTGGCTGTTTCTAACACCACAGCATTTGTACATAATAAAGGTGGATTTCAGTGTACTGCCAAGTAAATTGATAGCCACAGGAGACTTGAGAAGTGTTCTTAAACTGAACAGTATTCCATTAGCATCAGTTGTGCTGCATCCAACTCATGGGTCCATCCAGCAGAAAGGTTCATTTTTGGATGGGCACGTGCTGGAGTTGCTTGTTGGATACAGATTTGTTACAGCAGTGTTTGTTCTACCTCACGAGAAATTCCACTTTTTAAGAGTCTACAGCCTTCTAAGGACACTTCTGAAGAATGTTAAGACTATTATTATCTTCAAAGCTTCAAACAAATCAGATGCTGCAAGAAATCATGCCTTGGAGTCAAACAGACATGGTCAGTCAGCAAGGTAAGGCTTCCCATGAGAGGTTTGTTGCACAGTCTCAAAGTGAACGTGGCCTGGCCACTGTTTGCAGTTGTCACTGTAATTGCTTTTGGCCTGTACTGATGAAGTACATTTTCATTCTGCTGGTCTTTATATGTGAATGGTTATCCTGGACTTGATCTTGTCCAGGTACAGTTTCCTTATTGTTTTATGGTTGCAGCTTAAAATGTATTTTCTTATGGAAGGAGACTTCTTATTTCACGTGCTTGTAGGCTGATGATGTGACAGAATAGACAGCAATGCTCAAGATATTTCATCTAGAGTGAACTACTAAGAATAGAAGTTACCTGTTCATAGTTGTTAGAAAGTGGAAGAGCTGTAGATTTGCTTAAATTCTGATCTTGTTTTCTGGATCTTGTCTGTCTCCTAGCTTTTACAAGCCTCACCTGACTCTGTCATCTTTATATCCATCTGAATTTCTTATTCAGAAGATTACAGAAGATAACCAGATTCCAGTTCACCTTCATGCTTCTGTGTCTCTGCGGTATGTGGCTGGGCTTAAAGGAAATGCCCTAGTTGAATTCTTCCATGGCAGCATTGCAGAGGTATTGCACCTAGCCTGGTTATATACACATATGCTTTATGACCTTTCAGTATTAGATATTTAAAAACGAACATAAAAAACTTGATTTGAAAAACAAACAAACACTTTTCTAATCAAACTTAGGTTATCCCAAACCAGGAAGTATTTTGATGAAAAACTTGTGCAACTGACTCTCACTGCTGCAGTAATTGTGCTGGCAGGCATATTTTGTCTTCAGGATGCGTGGTGCACAGCAGGAGGATGTTCTAGTGTATGTCTTGAAAATATGATTACTCCAAGAACGTTCCCATTTTTTCTTTCAAAATGATGAAATGGAAGAGTCACTAGAATGAAAATAGGAAACTAGGAATTATATTTTGAGATAGTACCTAGCTAAATTGATGTCCTGACTTTGAATATTATGTGTACGTGAATACAGCACAGCATGCTGTATGGCTGTAGGCACTCCAGAAACGAGTAGATCTGTAATTCAGAAGTAAAGTTTACAGGTTCTAACCTAAATTCATTAGTTGGCTGGAATTGTTGACAATTGGCATTTGAAGTAGTAGAAGACTACGTTCCTACTCTGGATGTCTATTGAAAAGCTTATTGAGAAACAATCACTTTTTAATTACCTTAATCCTTTCCCAGACTCTTAAAGCAGGCAGTTTTTAAGTGTGCTTGTCTTTGCACCGTGAGGAGTCGATGAAGAAAAGGTAATTGAGCTAGATTGCTGTGGAAGCTGCATAGCTAGAAAAGGAGCTACGGTGATGAGCTGTGCTTCCATCCCTCTTAAGGATCTTTATATCCAAGTGCTGAGTAGCATGTGAAGGCTTGACAGCCTTGAGGTGTAGGAAGCACTACTCATCTATAAAATCGCCTTCGGTGTGTCTTTTAGAAAGTCTCTTGTGCACTAGGTAGATGTTTCTCTTTTCTTTCTGCCAGGAGATGGGGAATAATTAGACCACGGCAGAAACCATTTTCTCTCTAAAACAAAGATGTTTTCAGCAGATATCTACCATAGCTTCAGTTAGCAGATAGAGGTAAACTTCTGCTCTGATTGTAACATATGGCGATATTTCAAATTTTGAAACAATTTTCCTAGTCATTTAAACCTGCATCTGAGATGATGAAGCTGTCTGAAAGATCAGTGTGCAAGTTATTTGTTAAATACTATTTACATCTTAGGTGGAGAATGAAGAGTTGAGGCATCTCATGTGGTCTTCAGTTCTGTTTTACAAGACTCCCAGTGTGGAAGTGATGGCTTGTGTGCTTCTCTCAACAAAGGCTATTTACTTTCTGTTGGATGATACTTTCAATCATGCTGATGAGCATCAGTCAGGTAAGACAGCTGGTAACTTTGATCCCCTAGTGAGATTACAAGCTTAATCTGTGTCCACTCTTTGTATGGAGCTTACCAGATTTGGCTGATACTCCTGACTGAAGAAGAGTGGCACAGTCTGTCCTACGCCAAGTGCTTGCATGAGGCTTTTATCTTTAGAAAAAAAAAAATCAGCTTTGGGGTTTTGAGTCATGGCTCTTTCTCAAACCCTTTTGTGCCATTGTGTCCATGCTTCTTTCAGATGCCGTTTGATAGTCTTCAGCATCACCTGAGCAATTAAGGAACCTGTCCATAAGCAAAATAGTAAATGAAGGATAATGGAAATGACTATACTCATAGTAGTGGTTCATAAGTATTATTTGTGACTGATAAGTGATATCTGCTGATTTAAATTGGTGTAGTTCTTCAAGAAATGCTTTGCACTAAGAGACCAGATGCTTGGAAATTAACTGCTGTTCTGCCTTCCTTATTTATGCATGGTATATTTTTTCCTGAAAACTACAATTATAGTCATGGTAAGAAGTAAAATTAATCTTTTTCATTTGACTTTACCATACATTCAACAGATTTTTGGAACCAAGAAAAGTCAGAATGTGAAAATAACTCTTTCCACCTCTCTTGCTGCCTTGTGCTGAAGCTGAATGATCTGCAGTCAGTAAATGTTGGCCTGTTTGACCAATACTTCAGAATTACTGGTGAGTATGTATTATGCTTTAAGTTTTTCCTTTTCTATACCTTGCCTCAGATGGAATATTATCTTTGAGATGAAAGTGTTATTTTCACTTCATTTTCTGCAAAGGAATTAATCTGATGCTGATGGTGCTGTATGATTAGGCTTGCAACATCCTGTAGTTCAGGAACATAAGAATCTTAATATCTTGAAATTCTTATATTATCCTGACTTAATGACAGATTAAAGGGAAGTCTGAGGACTTTCTTGTTGCTTTGAGGCTTTGGCTTGCATTAAACTATAGGATATTGTCCACAGTGCAAAACGCATAGTTGATGGTTGACTTTTTGGATGATAAATAAGGTGATAAGTTTCCAGGAGTGAGGATGCCAACTTAATTTTTAGTTGAAGTGACACAGCTATGTTTTCAGGGCTGTAATACTTTATCCTAGAGTCCATTTCCTGTGAGTCATACGTTTGTGTTCTGAAATATCTTTCCAATTTTGTTCAGACCTTGTGAAAATGTTTTTAAAGTAAGCTTATGTATGGCCAGTATACAAAGAGAAAGGTCTTAGAGGAAAAAAATTACCTTCATAAACAGTAACATCATAAGGATGAACCTGTAGAACACTGGTCAAACTTAAATCATAAGAGTGCATCATTTTAAACCAAAAGAATTTATATTCTTGTTTTTTAAGGAGCTTGTAAGAATTGTGCTTTTCCAAGGATTTGAACATTTTGTATTCACAAAATTATTCAATGATGCCTATTTTCAGGAGAAAAATTACTTACAAGGAATTTTTTTAAGACAGTTGCATGTTGGTGAAGAGGTAATTCCCCATGTGAATGTATGAATGTTTTATGTGGTCTTCTGTTCAGGACAGTCTGCAGATCACATAGTCACCTGCCTGACAAGAGACAGTTACAATACTCATGCCTTCATGCAGCAGCTTATGGCAGTTCTGTCGTTGCTTGCACGCACACCTTCACCAGAACCAATAGATAAAGACTTCTACTCTGAATTTGGAAGTAAGAACACTGGTAAGTGGTCTTTCTACATGGATGGGGTTGTTTAGGCTTTGTGCTGAGAACATCTTCTGAAGTGCAGCGATTAAAAACCTTTAGGAGAGGTGCATGTGTCAGTTGATTCCCATTTGTTCCTGATACTTCATTCAAACTCCCTTTCCTTAATTGTTATCTTATATGAGCCTTATCAGAGAAGAATTGCTAAACATAAGCAGTCTTGCACATGTAAAGTTTGGTTCCTCTTCTGCCTAGGTAAAACTGCATTTCCTATGCAGTATTTTGGAGAGTGAAGTAGTTGAGCTCTCACTGCATGTTTCAACATAAAAGAGCCTTGTAAGTCAGCAAAGAACAGTGAATACAGTCTGAAAGCTGTTTTCCTTGTTTGGTCAGATAAAGTAATTCTGACATTCTGAAACAACATACTGAAGTAAAAACCAGACCTTTATAAGGAGCATTAAGTTCGGTTCCAATGTAAGGTGAAACTTCTTTGCTCAGAATTCTGACCTAAGGTCACAAAATAAAGTGACATCTTCCTGAAGAATGATTGTTGTTGTAACTGCTTTTTGGTGTGTAAGTCCAACAAGTGCAAGGTCTGATGGGAGGAGTCACACCATTCCTTACACTAGCTGATTTATGTGAAGAAAGCAGACATCTTTCCTTCAAGGAAGGGACTTCAAGGGAGTAAGGGACTGCAGTATTTCTTCCTGCCACTCCAGAACTCAACACCAAAACATTCAAATGTGCTCATTAATTAGGGATATAAAAGCAATTCTTGCAGTAGCACTTGTTTTTTTAATTCTGCTTAAAAGTAGAAAACTTGTGTTCAGTGGTATGGTAATGCATTCTGTCAGTTTGGAACTAGGGAGTGCTGAGGAGGCAGAGGAAATCAGCTGGTAGGAAGATAGATAGCATGATATATGAATTCAGTTTTATTTTCTTCTGTTTCTTCTACTGTCACCTGAACTAGTTGTGCTGAGAGATGTAGACTCCAGACTCCAGTAAATACCTGCAATCTAAATAAAATGATTCCAGTATTTTAAAGTAAAACTAGATATGCATAAACGTAAACGTGAATTCCAGATGCAGCTGACAGCCAAATGTTGTTGTTAATCCTTGCTCACCTAAAGTGTTGTATATTACTAAGTCTTATTATACCATATTATTCTTACAGGAAAAATGGAGAATTATGAACTGATTCACTCTAGCAGAGTAAAATTTATTTATCCAAATGAAGAGGAAATTGGGGACCTTGCTTTTCTAGTGGCAGAGAAGATGGATGATTTAACTCATCTTCAGTCTCTCCATATCCTTCTCTATGTGTTGGCATTTCAAGTAAGTCCTGTTGAAGGATCTGCCCAAAACACTAGTCCACTTCAACCTAAAACACTAATACTGACCAGCTCCGATTTGTTCCTCTTTGATGAAGATTATATCTGTTATCCACTGCCTGAATTTGCTAAGGAGCCACCAAAGAGAGACAAGTATCGGCTTGCAGATGGAAGACGAATCCGGGACTTGGACAGAGTACTTATGGGTTACCAAACGTATCCACAGGCCCTTACGTTTGTGTTTGATGATGTTCAGAATCAGAATCTGATGCAGAACTTAGCACTGAATCACTTTGGAGACACTGACAGTGCCCCGGAGGGAAATGCTAAACAAGAAGGCATCAGGAACAGAGAGATCCAGTGGTACATCTTTATTCCAAGTGCAGAAAGTCGAGAGAGGTTAATTTCATTGCTTGCAAGGCAGTGGGAGATATTGTGTGGTAGGGAACTGCCTTTGGAACTCACTGGGTAATTATTGCACAGCTAAGTGATTTCAGTGTCTATTATCAAGTAAAGCACAGTGTTAAAAATAGCGCCTGTCAAGTTCTGTCACTTCAGTAAGGAGCTGA
Organism: Perdix hodgsoniae; assembly: GCA_035772895.1. Classification (NCBI taxonomy): domain Eukaryota; kingdom Metazoa; phylum Chordata; class Aves; order Galliformes; family Phasianidae; genus Perdix; species Perdix hodgsoniae. The sequence continues at coordinate 696,437 of JAPSGF010000148.1, forward strand.
ACTGGACTCCTGTGCTTCCTAGTGCATTTAATAGTCAGTACGACTATTCTGAAGTGTTAACTGGAGGTTGAACTTTTTGTAAAGTCTATTTTTTATGCAATAGTATATAGTGACAAAATTCATGAGACATCCTGGGAAACTGTATGGAAAAAATCAAGGAGTCAACACTAGATATGCTGTCTCCTAGGGCTGTTAAGGTTTCTGCTGATTTTTCTGTATATATCAGCCTTGTTATTCTATACAAATTCTAATGTGTAAATAATGGTAAATGCTTGTGTATGTTCAAGTGCAATGTTATTTGTACAAGATGTACTTTGGGTATGCTGCTAATGCTTATTATTTAATGACCTTTGTTTTATGTATTTTTTCCGTTCTAAGGCCAAATGTAATTATTTGCCAATCATGAACCTAGTAGTAAAATCTCTGGCACAAGCAAGTGACACTTTTTCCATACAGAGATAGTTTCATGAACATACATTTTATTTAGCACAGGAGAAAGGATTGCCTGTGAAAGTCTACTGAGTACGTAGTCTTGGAAGTGGAAATACCACGACCGTGTAACTATTTTGTCAGCAAATAATGAGTTTGTATCTCTGAACACCCAGTCTTTCTTTTGCCCATTTTGTCAATACAAATAAAGTGTAATTTGACAGTTTTCTCTTGGCCTTGTCTTAATTCAAGTATATCTTGTTTGCAGGATACCACATGTACAGTTCAGTGGTGCATTTTGTTCCTGGAGTGTGTTATGAGGGATGAACTAAGGGAAAAAGAAAAAGAAAATAGTTTATTATACTGTAGCAAGTATATAATGGTTCCCAAATAATATTGAGTTGTGGAAACAGAATCTGCAGCCTCTGAATGCAATTTCAAGGGACTAATGTCAGCTTTTATCTCTGTTCCATCAGATAGCAGGGATTTGCCTTCCAAGTCGGCAGTCATCTTCAACTTGAGGTGTTTATATGCCCAGCAAGTTTCAGAATCCCATGACAGTATCAAAAAAAAACAAACTCCCCCTACTCAGAGTTTGTCTTCATATAATGAGACTTCAATTAACTGTTGTATTATATTTGCAGGAAATAAGAGGTGAACCATTCTGATGTATACACAACAAGCTGATGCTGTTTAAAACTGATGATCTTCTAAAATATCTTAAAAAAAACAACAACAAACCAGGTTGGGATATACCTCGGGAGCTTGGAACAGGGCAACATTCAAACAGATTCCTCAGTGCCTTAACCAGAGTTGTGAGCATGTGTATCATTCCATAGAGCATTTCTCCCTAATAACAGGGAGTTTGGCTGTGCTCTGTAGGGCCCAGATGCAGGAATGTTGCAGTCAGTGCAACAATGACAACAAAGTAAGCAGCCAAAGTTGTATGGCAGGATGCTGTGGAGTCCCCTAATAATCAGAGCATTGCTCATCTGCTGCTTTCCTTCTCTCTTTATTAGAGGAAACCCTGCCACTCCTGTGTGGGGGGAAAGCCCCCCCTATATAAATTATCGAATCGCAAATACCCGATCGCTACCCG